>OX344811.1:1653399-2097581 GCA_947034925.1 Eudemis profundana
TTCATAGCAATTACGTCCTTTTGTTGAGAAGCGCAGTTTATCGGCAATAACTCAAAAACGGTACATTCGATCTTGTTGAAAATAATTTTCGTTGAAAGTATTAATCAAGCGTTACCTTCGTGATTTTTTTCATATTTTTCGGACGCACGGTTTAGAAAATAGAGGGGGGGGGGGGGCACAATTTACACAACTTTCGGAGCGATTATTTCCAAATACATTCACTTAATCAAAAACATTACTTAGGAACCTTATAGTGTTTTTTAAAGAGCTGTCGAACTATGTACCACACGTTAATATTTGCTGAAAAAAAAAAATTACTGTCTTTAACATGTATGGAGTGCCCCCCTAAAAATATTTATTTTAATTATTTATATACCAAACTAAGTAGCGGCTCATAAAACACACCTATATTCCAAATTTCATCAATATCCAACATGTAGTTTCAGAGTAAAATGCCTGTGACATACGGACAGACAGACAGACAGATAGACAGACGGACATGACGAAACTATAAGGGTTCCGTTTTTGCCATTTTGGCTAAGGAACCCTAAAAAGGAAAACATAGGAACACGGCCAAAGCCTTTCTTTAATGTTTAATGAAAAAATTTGTTAAATAGGTTAAGTTTTGGGGAAGAAATCAGGGGACTACGAAACGTTGTTTTCATGAAATTTTAAAAGGTATTTTCGGTCCAAGCTGCAGTTGTCTCTATCGCGCTCTGCGGGGGAGAGGCGAGCAGTGCGGGACAGCGACACATTTTACAAATACCTAATTTTCAATTCTCTCGGCCTTACTGTTTCGTCTTAATGAAGCATATTCCCCGTTCTATGACTACGATGACGTATGAGCATGATATGAAAAAGTATTTCCCCTATACGCAACAGTGGTTTTCATTTCATTTAATTTCATTTATTTTTCAAGAAACAACTTACGTTGTATGTGAATATGTCATTAATAATAAACAATAATAATACGCTACTTACACAACTACCTAGGTCTTAATCTATAATCAATTGTAATTAATTAAAAAAATCCAGTCTACACATTTACAAAAAGAATACATTATATAAATATCATTACTTACTATTCTACTTTCCAATGTCAACATTATATGAACTACAGATTTGTTATGACTATTTATACTAATGGTAACGTACCTATCATCTAAAAGAAAATCACTTGTAGAATAGTAGCACTTCTCCAACAATAGCGCTTTAAGTTTGACTTTAAAAACATTTATGGCCCTTATTGTTTTTAGAGAACCTGGTAATTTATTATAAAACTTAATGGCTTGATGCCGCGCGCAATGACTTACCACCTTGAGTGTGGGCTGTAGGTGACACGTCAAGTTTTTTCTTCTTGTGCTTTCCCGTATTTGTCTTTCCTGGACTGATTCAATTTTATGCAAGTTTTTTACGAGGTCTGTGACAAGTACCAAGATGTACAAAGAGGGAACCGTTAGTATTTGTAGGTTCTTGAAGTGTTCAACGCATGACTCCGTTTGTGGTATACGCATCATTGTCCTTATCGCTCGTTTTTGTATAATAAATGCCTTTTTTATATTATACTGATAGCTATTACCCCAAAATTTAACACTGTAACGAAGCTTAGACTCCACTAGGGCGTAATAAACTAATTTGAGGTGAGAGACATCTAAGACCTCTCGCAAGCTTCGCAAGGTTGCGCGTGTTATGTATGCCTAATGTAACCACTGCGCTTACAGTAGCAATCGACCGCAACCTCAGTTATCTTACTGCCTAAAGTATTTATTTATTTGCGGGTTTGTGACTCATTTACCGTACACACTGTGGATGGACACATCATTTGTGTACATTTAGTTAAGACTCAGGGTAGGTGTAATGTAAGATATAGGCCTCCCTATAATAGCATAGTATAATAGTAAATAGTGATTTGTCTTCCTACAAAAGGTATGTTTATCGCGCGGCTTGTACGTAGGGCATGCGATACCGGTATTACATGTATGGGCAGTACCGTAAAACCGGTATTATCCATACAAATAAAACCGTTATTGCATGCATTACTTGTACGTGCACAGTAGTGCACGTACGCACGCTGTGAACCAAGGCACTACAACTTACAAGCAAAGTTTAATAAGAATGCGCCAGTACGGATCACACCACTTGCGTCACGACCATACACTCACGGACAATGAATTTGGGTAATTTTCTATGAACAATTATGTATATAGAAAATGACTCGAATTCATTGTTCGTGAGTATAGTGTCGTGCGCAGGGCATGCAATATCGGTATTACTTGTATGGCTAATACCGGGATACCGGTATTGGCCATACAAAAAATAACGGTATTGCATGCCTTAGTCGCGCTCCTACACAGGTGAAGTTTGATTACTTGTCTGTTGGCAATAGGGATGACGATTGAGTCAAAACTATATAATTCTATTTAGTCCGTCAGTACAGCGGTCGGCAACCGCTTAGCAGCCAAGGGCCATATAGTATATAATAGCTAAGGAAATGACGCGGGCCGCATTTTTTAACCATTTGTGATTTTTTTTTTTTTTTTTTTAATTTTTTTTTTTTTTTTATGAAATAGGGGGCAAACGAGCAGACGGGTCGCCTGATGGTAAGCAATCACCGTCGCCCATAGACACCTGCAACACCAAAAGAGTCACAGGTGCGTTGCCGGCCTTTCAGGTGGGAGTACGCTCTTTTCTTGAAGGTTTGAAGGTCGAATCGGTCCGGAAACACTGCAGGCGACAATTTATACTATAATTATTATTATTTTTTATACTATTCGGAATAAAGCGACGGCAATACAGACCGGAATATAGGGCCGCAAGTGAGCGGTTCAAGGGCCGAATGCGGCCCGCGGGCCGCACGTTGCCGACCGCTGAGTTAGATTATGAAGAAATATGGGACACGTATTTTTTGGTTTATCAAAATATTAAAAATCGGAAAAGTTATAGATCATCAAACTTCTGGAGTGGGGGCCTGTGACGTCACGCCTAGGTGAAATTTGTACCTAGGCGTGACGTCACTCGAAACTTCTAAGCACTCTATCCTCGTCATTTTTTGTTTGTCAAACAAAAGAAGAAATACGTGTACAATATTTTTAAATAATCTAACTAACGGACAAAACAGTTTTTTTAGTCGTCTAGCCCATTGTGACAAAAATAGTCGAAATTTGTCGTAGGTACTTACAGTCAAGTGCAAAAACATGTACTAATTAAATCGTTTCATAAATGGTACGAAGTTCTTATTGCTACTGCGGCAGATGTATTCAGACATACATGTATTTTTGACCATTTTTATGCACCCATATTTTTACATCACGGTCTTTATTCAACATGGGCCTTCATAAATAGTGATTTTATTGGCATATTTTTTTTACTCCCTCTAGCTCAGCGGTCGGCAACCTTTTAGCAGCCAAGGGCCACATAGTAGGTAACGAAATTGACGCGGGCCGCACTTTGTGAATAATTTGTGACTTAATACGATTCTGAACATAACGATCTTTACGTACAAAATAGCCAGGGAGGCTCGCGGGCCGCAAGTGAGGGGTTCGCGGGCCGCATGCGGCCCGCGGGCCGCGGGTTGCCAACCGCTGCTCTAGCTTAACAACACTGAGAAGTAGGTACCAGGTCAGCATATGATTGTGATGCGTAGTGAATAGAGGCCATCGTTTTGATGACTCACGATTTAATTAGTCATCATTAAAGTTATGGAGTTAAATTAGTTTAAGTTTTTGGAAGTAGATTTTTGTTTTTTTTTAATTAACTTTAATAAGGCGCCTAAGTCTATTTGGTTTTTGTATACCTACATAAAAATTGCTCTTTGTTTTGAAATCGGTTAAAACTGTAAACTTATTTCCAATAAGAAATTCACGACAAATGTAAAATACCAAAATCACTATTTGTGCCTATAATATTTGAAGAGTTCTCTCGTTTCTCTAAGATCCCATAGTTAAATCCTGAGTTGGTTGCAATGGGACCACCTCGGAGGTATAATACCCTTTTAACTAAAACAGAATTTTCCAAATCGGTTTACCCGTCTTCAAGTAATCGGTGAACAAAGTCAGAAAAAAAACATACAGACGAATTGGGAGCCGTCCTTCTTTTGGAAGTCGGTTAAAAAGGAGTTAACTTATTTTAACACCTTCGCCACCACCGTTCTATTTTCGTATAAAAATGTCACGACAGGTATTTCGCGCGAATGTGTCAATGAAGTAGGTACAGTTAAGTGCAAGAACATTTATTTTGAATAAATAGTTTCAAAAATATGGTAGGAACTTCTTATTGCCACCGCAGAAGGTGGATTCCGACATATTTTTGAGCATATATTAGCATGCACCCATATTTTTAAATTTGTTTTAATTTTTACCTTTATTTCAATGCAAGAAGGTGAAGCTATATATAAAAGTTCCATGATTAAGGTAATTTCGAATAAAAAATCAATTTACGACAATTATGACAAACAACATTATGACTTGTAACTTTATGGGAATGAAGCGATCCCTTTTAAAACGGCTCTAACTGTAACTTCCACCTTCCACTCTTGGACGTATTTACTATTACTTATTCTGTCCAGAAGTTTCTCTATCTAACAAAACTGAAGGTCGGGTCCGACCACTGGACGGAACAGACCGGATCCGACCGTCTCTCTCTATAGGTTCACCTTGTTTTGGCATAATTTTATTTGTCCGAATGCTCTATTTGCCCGAATACTATTAACTTAATTATAAATGAAACCTGACCTAACCTAATATGTTCTAAGTGGCTGATGTAAAAGATTTTGCAAAACATTTTCCGTTAAAGCTAGAGAAAAATTATGCGAAATAAAATTCGGGCCAACAATACATTCGGACAAATAAAACGTATGCCAAATAAAGGGAACCCCTCTCTATAGCATAACGCGTGCTCTTTCTGGTCGCCTAAGCTTGCCCCTCAAGAAAAGCAAAATTTGGTACTATTTAGTAGCAACGCGGTAAAATCTCGGAGTGAGTCTCTATTGCCTGTGGTGTGTATCCGGCTTAAAACGGTGAATCAAACCATGTAACAACTTCTCAGGAATGTTAGAGCAATCACTCAAGGAATTCCAACTAGCCACTAGCCTTTGTAAACATAAACAAGCTAAGATACACCTTATGGCAACGTCAATAAAGATCAAAACAGAATGCCACGAAAGCAGGAGTAAAGATAACATACAGGTAAATCTATAAACTGGCCAATTAGGTAAAGTTAAAATTGCACAAACGATTTTACACCTTAAATGTATGACGTTAAGGTATATCTTAAGTTAGAGGTGAATTTAATAAAAATGTCTTGCTCATGTGTTGTGTGACATGAATTGTGAGTTCAGATGCAAAAAGTTGCAAGAAAAAACTGCGATGTCAATCAATGTTGTCGTGATTTGGATTGAAATAAAAAAGGTCGCTACTGAATTCTTGCATTAATAAAACCTTATGATGTTTCATAATTGATGACGGCGGTCAGAGCGTTTCAACCGCCGTCATCTCCAATCCCGAAATTTTGACGATTCTCTTTAAGAATGTGTCCCATTATTTTGATAAAATCCGAAAATGGTACTTAGTTTTTCATATTTTGATCAAAATAATGTAGTTGAAGATGTCATCATAATATTGGTATTGGTCATGAGGGTGGTTAAAACGCTATCCATCCTCTACCAAAAGCAAGTGAGTGCTTAGGAAAATTACTATATTTAAAAACTCTTAAGAAGAAATAATAGGTAATGAGATAATTTGATTATGACCAACATCAAAGTCAACTAGTCGATAGATAAAAAAGTTAAAAATAACACGCCATTTCACATAATATAAAAAAAAAATATTATAAATAGTTTTGTTGCTTAAAAAGCAAGTAACCTTGAATAACGTGGGAGTTAGGGTAAGTGCTCCAGTGAATGAACAAATCCAGTGAACGAACAAAATGCATGTTTTTGTCGTAAAATAAGATTTCTGTACCTTTTTACCACGCGTGATATTTTTTTTTCGGCGAGCAACATTATTTGACAAGTTCTGGTAGCACTTACTTCAACTCATACGCATCAGTGTCAAAATAGCGGCGATGTAAAGTGGGCATGCGGTTGCTGTTCGTTTTTTATATGGAGGTGTAATAAGGGTTAAGGTAAGCTACGTTGTGTTTAATGTGCTACTGCGTGTGTCTCGTGCGTCTGCCTTGTATAAAAAAAACAGTGCGTGTTTTTTTAAGCCGTAAGGTCATGTTTGTGCTATTAATGTATAGTTTAATGTGATTTATTTTCAAATAGTGGCTGTTAATCCAGTGTTCTATAACTAGAAATCAAAATGGCTTAAATCCAATGAACGAACGGGGGGGGGTTCATTCACTGAAATCGCGTGATTTACTGTTTGTTCAATATCTGACGTTTCCTTAGTAGTTATAAGATTTGGTTTTCTATGACTTTGGTAGAAATGTGCTGTCTGACAAAAGGCCAGTGTTCGAACAACACTTTAAATATTCAATTTTTAACAGTTTATTAAATTTTTAACAGTTTATTCACTGGTCTGAGTTTTCCAGTGAATGAACTACCGCAATGACAGTTAGTCCAATAATTAGTTTCCAAAACCAGTGAATGAACTACAACATTCATTGTATTTTTCTTGTTTTAAACATGGAAACTTCAAAAAAATCATACAAAATATTCCAATATGACCAAGAATCTCTCGACAAAGCCCTAAAAGCCCTTATACCAAAGTAAAGCATTATTTTTATGTTAGTTCATTCATTGGTTTCATTTTTTCATTTACTAGAATTGTGTGTTCATTCACTGGTGATTTTCCATTTTATCCTCTACAGCTTGCTATAATTTAAAACTGTGCAGCACTACTACAAAATAAAATTGATTTTAGAAAACTAGAATAGTTGTTTACTCTATAGGAACAGTAATATTTGAATTTAATTATTGCTATTAGCCAAAAATATTTTTTTAAAGTTGAAAATTTCCTTAAGTGTTCATTCACTGGAGCACTTACCCTAGTTTTTCTGAGAAATCTCTCTTTTATTCCCAATAACAAACAAAATAAAAACTGCTCGTGGGAATATCGGCACCCGACTGCACACAAAAGGAAGGCAATGCGTTAAGTTGTATTATTCTCTTTCACACCTATTCTATAACTTGGGACGTGACACATTATTTGTATACAGATAAAAATATGTTTTTGTTGAACGACAAAAAATTTACTTACGAAGTTACGACACGTTTTACTTGGTAAACATTTAGGTATTTAAAGCTAATTTAGGTCATTTTGTCGTTGACAAGAATGCCAAAGTAAGGGAATTTTATTCATTGATTTCTATATGAATAGTCCAAAGTGAAAATGCAAAATGGTGTTGACATAGACCTTAAAATAAATAGCCCGACGGAGGCTCGTCAACCAACACAGAACTGAAGCCATTTTTAATACGCCGGCTGCTTGTACTTACGAGCCGCACGCACACATCACCTGGTTTTTTCCTATTGCGAGCGGCATGCACACATAGGTAGCCGGCGGATTAGACATGCTTCAGTTCTTTGTTAGCGATACTCCGTCCGGCTATTTATTTTATTTTAAGGGGTGTTGATATTTTAAAACTTATGAAGCAGGTATCCACAGGTAGGTTTTTCATTATTTCTTAAAGACAGCTGTTAAATTGCTGAGTCAAGCTGACAAGGTTAATGATTATTAAGAATATATTTTAAGCCCGATTTACGGTTGCCTTAATATGTAGTATTTTGATTGTCCGAGATGTACTTTTTTAAGCGGCTATGTTTCCAAGGATTGCGATAATACAGTATGAACGGGTTTTACACAATGGCCTCTTTAACAATCCTAAAACACTACTGTTTTACAAGGACTAGAGACCTCAGGGAAAAGAAATGAGGATTTTTCATTTCATTTCATTTAATTTATTCATTGCAACATTTTCATTAATTATTATGTGATTCTTAGTCTCTTTCAAAACAATAATATCTGAACCTTTCTAGTTCGTTCCCTCATTGTGATTGAGGATTTGGCTTAATAAAATTATCTTCCATGGTACCTAAAACCTATTACTCATATTATGGACCGCCTGATAGAGATTCTTAGTCGTTCTTACTCTGATCTATTTGTACTCTACCAACCTCAAAATATGTAGTTTGTTTAATAATTTTCAATTTTTCTTGATGTGCTTAAAGATTGCAGCAAATACAGTTCATTTGTTGTACCTTTATTGCACAAAAGGAAGCTTATCGTATAATAGGCAAAGTTGATGTTATAAGGCAAGTACAAAATTGTACTAGTTAACCTAAGGACAAAATAGATACCTCTTAAAACAAAGAGAAGAAATTGTACCTACTTAGTGCAAAAGATATGTCTAGTCAATTCAATTACATATATATTTACTGTTGATTAATTAGTTATACATTGCTTCAGTATCGTTGGTTAGGTTACTCCACTGCAGTGCGATAGGTCATATCACACGTCATATTATGTATCATAATTTAATATTACAAGTGATTTACACAATGTTAATCAGCATACTGCCCGGCAAGGTCAAAATCACGCATCTATGTAATGTCGATACAAACATATTAAAATGTAATTAATACCCAATAAAATACAACGATAACAAGGTAATTGAAAGAGCTATATTAAGCCAGCACTTCAAACACTTTAAAACATAGTATATTTTAACTATCATACGAAAATCAACCTAAATGTAATTGACATAAAGTCACTTTCACTAATGTTCACTTACGGTGTTCTTGTTATAGAGCGTAACATATGACCCAAGGAGAGTTACGTTGTAAGTTGTAACTTATGAAACAGCCGACCAAAAATTATAAAAAAATACTTACAACTATATCCAAATTGGCCACATCCAGAGTAGAGGTCGACGACATGCCACCTATAGGTATATTATACACTTTTTGCTCATTTTCTGGCACCACTTTACCACGGCGAACGCCGAACCACACACGCCGCACCATGATTCACAAAATACACAATAAATAGCGAACTCCGTCAAAATACACAAAATTATAAGTGAACTGCGTAACAAAACATAAAAACAAAAGGTAGCGATGAAATTCACAACGCGAAAACAAAAAGCGAGCGGGCGATGCGCCTGCGCTGGTGTACCGAGCGCGATCGAATGACAGGCTTTGGCGCGAAACCTTGCGTGACTCAACAGGTAACCGGTGTTATCTGACCTAAAGCTTTTTACGACTCGGGCAGGTATAAAAAATGTAAGGAATAAAATAACCAGTGGTTACCCTTTTTGGTTACAAACCACGTGGTTACTTCGTGGTAGGTTACTATCTTACTCTTTTGGCAATAGACAGTTCTGGACAGGTCTCGATATTATAGAATAGAATAGAAAAACTTTATTGTATAATACTGTGTAGGTACAAACGTGGTGTAGATATTTTAAATATTTGTATCAACAGTTACCCATCCGGGCATACAATGCGTTATACACTTATATCTATAACCTTAACTAAATAACATTTAACTTTCGTAAAATACAAAAACTTTTCCAAAAAAATTACCCGCTTTAACGAATTCGTTGAATTTTTTAAAAAATGTGATCAATCCGGACCGGAATTCATTTCAATTGTGAATGGATGAAAATATTAGATATGCTTGATTTTTTTTCTGATGATAAGAATAACCTTCCTTATTACCAGATAAATGTTTCAGATTTTTAGTTGCATCGTTCATTTTTGAAACATACAAATATCTTCGACCTTCATATTTTGGGCCCATGACGGCATTGTTAGTATTCCCCTTGATACATCGCAAATTAAAGAAAAACATTTGTGGTAAACAATGATATAGGCAGTGACACCTGTCTTCACAGACGTAAACCTTGTTTACTTTAGTTGCCTTCGAGTCAGATTTTCTCTTTTACCGAACTGATATTATGTAATTGTATAAGAATAAAATTATATCATTTATTTATTTATTACAAAAAAGTTTTTAGGGCAATTGCACATTATGGCAAAGGTGCCATAATGTTCAATTGCCCTAAAAACTATTCTGCGCAAACTTTTCGCAATTTTCATAAAGTTAAACAAAACTAAACCTAATGGGGTTTGTTTATGGATTCAGCATAAAAAGTAGGATTAGGTCAAGTGAAATGATGTCACTTGAAATCCATGCGTGTAAAAGGAATGCAGATAGCCAGATGTCAGGAAGAGTCTTATCCAGTACGGATACCTACAAAAGGACTTTTACATTTTATAAGCTTGTTTTTATAAGGCCCAGGAAATAACTTTTTCCTGAAAGCTATGAGTAACTTAATAACATTCCATTTATTTAACATAAAAATAAAAAGGTCCTGTCTTGACCTAACAACTCTGGGATCATGGTCACGTACTCCGGAAAGAAACAGCATAAAGCGCTAGGGCGACGATTTCTGCGCAGGAGTGTGCAGTCGTTGGCCTGCGGACACGGCATGAATGAGAGCTGTATTTGCATTTCAAATGTGACATTTGGTATAATATAAGTGAAAGTTTTACACGTCGTCTTCGACTCTGCAACACGCGATATGAGATACTTACAAGATATTCTGTCTGCGATTGTATTTCTCAGATGTTATTGAACGAGCGCGAACCGCGAGTGTAGCGTCTCCGTTACAGCTTGGGAAAAATGCTTTCATACGTCTGTCTGTCCGGCTATTCTCCTTTACTGGTCGCGTTTCTCAATCGAATTATAATTATACATTTATTTGTCCAGTCAGTTTTTGAAACAATTATTAAATGACAGGGCTATGGGGGTTGACAGGGGAGGTCTAACTCACAGAGCTACTAGTATACTATATACTAGTATTTGTGAACTTGTATTGTAACATTTGTAACCGTCTTTACGTTATTAGGCCCTGGCATGTATGGAAACACCTTTATTTAAATTTACATTTTATCCTTATTCCTCGCTTGTCAGGATATTTGAGAGAGCGAGACGGGAGCAGTATAGACTCAGCCCAGACCAGCCAGTCCTGACTGTACCCATGACTATACCATATGTACAGTTAATTTCTCCAAGAAACGAATGTTGTAACTCATGCCGTTTTTAAAATATTCAAAATTTTAATTTAATCACCGACCAGTATAAATGAGCTGTCATACCTTATTCCAGCATTGTCATAGTTGAAATTTACTTTTCATTCATTAACTCAAAAGTGTCTTTTAAAATGGTTATCAATTCAGTATTAATTTATTTTGTATGAAAAGTAAAAAAACAAATTCGAATTAAACACAAAGCGATATACCAGGTAGCTTCTGTTGACGTACGAAGCAGCCTCTCGGATTTAACGGAAATAAAAAAACACAGTGTATATGGTATAGCCAATAATAAAATATCTATAACACATCTTATTGCAGTGATTCCATAAAAGTCACAGTTTTCCATTAACATTCTTAATTGATTGCTCAAATACGGACACACCTTTACAAGCTATTACGACTAAACTAAATTAAATTTAGTTTTCTGGGAACAAGCATTCATCTGACATTAACATACAATCAGATGTACCAAAATGATACATTCTGTAGATACCACTTTAATTTAAAGCATTGTATCGCCATGAATCAGCGTTAACAACGAACTTTAGTAATAAAAAATATAATGACTGTCAGAGGTCAGAGTTATATCTTTATCAAGGATATATGAAGGGTACAAAAAAATAACATGTCTAGACATTTTTTTGAAAATAAGATTTTAATCTCAAAATGTAGAGCTTGTAATGAAATAACTTACCAGTTGATTACAGGTGGATATCTTAAAATAATATATATTTTTCCACTTTTAAAGAAATGGTTACCATTAGGGATGTAACGATACCGATACCGATATATCGGCCGATATATCGGTATCGCCGATATATCGGTATCGCCGATATTATACAACCGATATTTGAAGAATTTGCTGTATGAAAAAAAATCTGCAAAAAATAATTTCAATTTCTGACTTAATTTATGTACTGGTCTATTCTATTACCTTGTGCAATGATAATTAATATGTTAATTAAATCTTTGATTCTTAATAAAAAAAAAACGAATTTTGAGTTGACAATTTATTATTTTTACTTTACACTTTCAAGGTTGACTCTCTGGTAAATATAGCCAGTAGTCATTGCCATTAGTTATAATAAGGAATTATCTGAAGTTCATACTTCATTATTAAGCTAAGATATCGGTATCGGTATCGGTATCGCCGATATCAACTACTATATATCGGTATCGGTATCGTATCGGTAAAACTGTGTATCGTTACATCCCTAGTTACCATTGTACCTAATAGGGAATATGCATGATATTTTTTATTTACTTTAATAAAAGCTCGTAAAAAACAGTAGGAAAAAAATATTTTTCGACTAACTTTAAAAATAACCAAGATATAACACAACAAAGATTTATCTCCATCTCTTTCTCGCAAAACAGAATATAGTATGGAGATTGTATGGCGGCCGTGTACTATGACGTCATAGTCCATATCGGATTTCTCTCTCTAATCGCTGTCTGATTAGTGCTTTAAAATGTTTATATCTTCCGTGTTTCTCGGTCGATTTCAATTTTATTTTGACTGTATGTCATCTTTTTTAAGGTATTTTCATATTTTGTTAAGAAATCTGTTAAAAAAAATTCATGCATATTCCCTAATTGCATCTCGCGTCTGTGTTAATACGTGTCGCGCGCTCCTAAACGGCCCAAGTTGGACTACTTACTCGTTCGTTTTTATACTTTGACAAGGATCAATGGTTATGTACAAAGGCGAACTTATCCCTGTAAGGGATCACTTCTTAATTGTTGAGCCATTTCGGGTTCACCTTACAATAGGGAATATGCATGATATTTTTTATTTACTTTAATAAAACCTCATTCATATAAAACACAGTAGGAAAAAATATTTCTCGAATAACTATAAAAATAACCAAGATATAACACAACAAAGATTTATCTCTATCTCTTTCTCGCAAAACAGAATATAGTATGGAGATTGTATGGCGGCCGTGTACTATGACGTCATAGTCCATATCGGATCTCTCTCTCTAATGAAATGAAATGAAATGAAATGAAATGAAATAATTTATTTCTGCAAGTAGGCCTCAAGGGCTCTTTCACATGTCTGATTCTTTTGGCGCTTCGGCAGATGACATTCTGGTGAGAAGAAGCGCCGGAAGAAACTCACCAGTTTCTCTTTTAAACACATTACAATAATTGTGACAATATTACATTGCATATCACAAACAACTACTTAACTAAATACATTTCAATAAACATAAAACTACAATTTAAGAGATGTAAAGGGTCTCTAGGCGTCAAAACAAGATAAATTACTAAGAAAAATAGAAAATAAAAAGGCATATAACCTAATCGCTGTCTGATTAGTGCTTTAAAATGTTTATATCTTCCGTATTTCTCGGTCGATTTCAATTTTATTTTGACTGTATGTCATCTTTTTTACGGTATTCTCAAATTTTGCCAAGAAATCTGTTAAAAAAAATTCATGCATATTCCCTATTGTCGTGTCATAGATTGTGTAGGTATTACACGACAAAATTAGTCTGAACCCTAAATAGTTTACAATTTAAGTCCGTGTCTTTACCTTACCTTACCTACGATATGAGTTCAATTATTTACCTACTTCGACTTTGATGGATAATACCATAATTTATCTATTTAAGGTAGCCAAATAATTGCATGCAATCTTAGTCGGGCAAAATCCTCTTTTTTGCAGTAAGTTAAATGGCAAATGATTCTTATCCCGGAACAATGGCGTCATCTGCAATCGTGACTAGAATACACCCACAATTACAGACAAACATAACCACACATTGCTACACGTACGTACAGACAAAAGTCATCTTGGAAATATAAAGGTGAATTTTTTCCTTTTAAAATATCGAATTTTCCTGAATAGATACTTGGAATTCATTCTAAACACACCTGTTAGTAGGTAGGAAAATACGCACCTCGTATTTTCCACAAACATTGAATCTCCTTAAAATACCAAGGAGATACCCTTAGTATTTTCCTTATCTAATGATTTTTGCCCTTGTTTAATATTAAAGTTAATGTTACTAATTACATTATCATTAAAACCTTGAGACGTCCACTGCTGAACATAGGTATCCCCCAAAACTTGAATAACAAACGATTACACACTTATTGCCTCCACCCACTTCTGGCGACCTTAGCCAGGTCGACCATCTTGTGGGGGGTCGACCCACGCCACGTCTTCCGATTCGCGGTCTCCGTTCTTTTTTTCTCCATTTGGATTTGTTAGACAGCTTCGACACCCCGGCCATCGACCTTGTTATTAATTTAGACTGCTAATTTATCAACATAAATAGTTCAAGTTGTAAATTACTGACCGAGAATTTGTTTAATTAATTAGTTTGATCACATTAATGACTCTGCAGCACCTGCAGTTGGGTGAAAAGTAATCAACATCAAATCAACGTTATTTGGTACTTACTAGCTTTTGCCCGTGGCCCTTCACCAGCTAGCTTTGTTCCCCCTTTTCCATTTGGCGCAATGCTAATACTAACTCCTGAGGTATACCACAGCTCCATTCGTTGATGTACACCTGGCATCCTGACCTGACACTCACATACCAAGGGTACTTACATACCGGGGAAAAAGTTTCATATGTTTCAATTACCTTATTTAATTTGATTTAGTTACAAAATGCACATTTATAATCATAGTAACAGCAAATACCTAGACTAGGCTCACGAGTTTACCGCCATGTGGGATGTTGATTCGACGATCATTGTTCCGATAGTCGTTTCAGCGAACGGGCTTATAGCGAAGAGTCTCGATCACCATTTCAAGAGATTCTCGCTAGATGGTTGGATCAAGGGTCAGATATAGAAGGCGGTACTTCTGGACACGGCGCGCATAGTCAGGAGGTTCCTCTCTCTGCAGCCCTAACCACCGGTAGCTTGGACCCCGCCCCGCTGCCGGCGGCACCCTAGGTTAGGGTTTTTAGAATGAGTTTATATTTTGTAATTTCATTTTGTATTTTACTATACTATATATATTTTATATATATTGTAAAATACCTAACTTAAGAAAATAAAGATATATTGGAATAGCAAGGAGTAACATAACAATTAAATTTGAATAAAAAATCTTGTAAATTCTACGGATAGAAAAATATTATTTCTAAGTAGTAACATGAACGCAGTTAATCGTTCAGAAGGGATCACAGCTCATGTGTTCAGTCCACGTTCAGTCTGAACATTTAAAAGATACCGTAGCGCGTATGCGTTGGAAGAGCGAGATCTTTGTATTGCAGGTAAGGGTGATTGTTGATTGTTAGAAAGTTACTGCAACCATTCTTGTTGAACTCCTCTATATAGAAGTATGGAAGCTGTTGACAATTCAGTACACGCCATGGCTCTAAATGCGCTCTAAGAGCGTGATCTTACATCGTAATTTATAGTACCGATATTCTGATATTGTTGATGTTTATGAAGTAACTTCAGACACACTTGTTGAATTCTTATACAGGGTGTCCCTAAAACCAACTTTTATACGATCAGGGCTGATAGACCAGCTCATAAGAACCTAGATTAAGCAAATTTGACCTCAGTAAAAATCTCTTAGTTTTCGAGATATTGACGTTTTTGTAAAACTCGTGCTAAGTGATACCCTGACTCGGTGTTTTGAGTGTCATTGCTAAAATATCAAGTATTTTACAAATCTGTTTTTTGCTATCTGTGGCCAAATAACTATGCTATTGAACGTATTTTCTATTTTTGCTAATTTATTCATGCTGTGGACACAGTACAATAACAAAAAAAAATTATTCGATTTTTTTCAAATTTCACCTCTGACTTCGAACTAGCGTGGTGAAAAAAAAATGTACCAACATAACCAGGCACTCAACGTAAAAAAATTGCGCATTTATTGTAGTTTCTAAAATGGTATAAAATTTACTAAACACTGTAATACTTTTTGAAATAATGATATTTTGTTACAAAATTAACTGTCTGCCGCCTTCATCTCATACGATCCGGTTGAACTAAGTTTGCACCTGGCGTGCTTGACATCACATGCAAATTAGGTGCAAACTTCACGTAATCGTCAATATCTCGAAAACTAAGAAATTTTTATGAGGTCAATTTTACTCAGTCTCGTTTTTTATGAGCTGGTTTATCAGCCCTGTTCGCCATTTTGTAAAAGTCGCGAATTTTGATAGCCTGGATCAGTCTTTCGAAAGTCATGACTTCTAATTTCAGTATTTTCTTAATCTGCTTTTTGTTTTAAACATTACTTAATAATTATGCTATCATACCTTATCAAAATAAATTAGATTTTACGTGATTCAAAATATGACCTCGGATTTGAATCGCGTAATACTTAAAACAAATTTACCATGCTAAAATAAAAAAAAATAATGTAGTTTAAAATAGTAAGATTTTACACACTAGACACCGTAGTTTTTAAGATAATAGCATTTTAATTCAAAAGGAGGTTATACTACAATATTCCATTGGTTAAATTTCGTACCAGAATTTGAATTTCGAACAGAAAAGGTATGATAGCATAATTATTAAGTAATGTTTAACAAAAAGCAGATTAAGAAAATACTGAAATTTGAAGTCATGACATTCGAAAGACTGATCCAGGCTATCAAAATTCGCGACTTTTACAAAATGGCGAACAGGGCTGATAAACCAGCTCATAAAAAACGAGACTGAGTAAAATCGACCTCATAAAAATTTCTTAGTTTTCGAGATATTGACGATTACGTGAAGTTTGCACCTAATTTGTATGTGATGTCAAGCACGCCAGGTGTAAACTTAGTTCAACCGGATCGTATGAGATGAAGGCGGCAGACAGTTAATTTTGTAACAAAATATCATTATTTCAAAAATTATTACAGTGTCTAGTAAATTTTATACCATTTTAGAAACTACAATAAATGCGCAATTTTTTTACGTTGAGTGCCTGGTTATGTTGGTACATTTTTTTTTCACCACGCTAGTTCGAAGTCAGAGGTGAAATTTGAAAAAAATCGAATAATTTTTTTTTGTTATTGTACTGTGTCCACAGCATAAATAAATTAGCAAAAATAGAAAATACGTTCAATAGCATAGTTATTTGGCCACACATAGCAAAATACAGATTTGTAAAATACTTGATATTTTAGCAATGACACTCAAAACACCTAGTCAGGGTATCACTTAGCACGAGTTTTACAAAAACGTCAATATCTCGAAAACTAAGAGATTTTTACTGAGGTCAAATTTGCTTAATCTAGGTTCTTATGAGCTGGTCTATCAGCCCTGATCGTATAAAAGTTGGTTTTAGGGACACCCTGTATAGAAATATGGAAACTGTAGAAGAATCAGAAGACGCCGTAGCTCTCGATGCGCTGGCAGTGGCAGAGCGTGATATTCGGCATTGTAGATTAAGGGACTTATTGGTATTGTTGATGTTTATAAAGACTTTTCAGGCACGCTTGTTGAACTCTTTTATAGAAGTATGAAAGCAGTTGAAAATTCAGAAAACGCCGGAGCCCTCGATGCGCTGTAAGAGCGTGATCTTCATCTTGTAGTTTATAGAAGAATGGTATTGTTGATATTTATAAAGCCTCTGCAGAGAGATCTGTTGAAGTTCTCTCTAGTTTTATAGAAACTGTTGACGATTCGGAAAACGCAGTAGCTCAGACCGTGATCTTCAATATTATAGTTTATGGTGAGGCACTTGTCGGTATTAATAATTTTTTTAAATTCTTTGCAGACATATTGGTTGAACTCTTCTATAGAAGTATGGATGCTGCTGAAGATTCAGAAGATGCCGTAGCTCTCGATGCGCTGGAAGAGAGTGATCTTCATCTTGATGAGCGCCAGCAGCCAGTCGGGGACTAGCGTCACATATCGGATGTCGTGGATCTGCCTCGAGCCCTCAACTCTGAACTCTACCTGCAATTACATGTTCACTTTGGATTGGAGTCATCATTAAGTGTAAACATTTACTAGAGGGTGGCAAATTTATTTTCCAAAGAACTTTGATGATGCCTGCCGTTTTGTCGACAAAAGTTTCATCGTATATTTTCATTATTTTCATGATTTTTCAAAAGGTCATGAAGTCACCATCAGGTTAGGTAAGATGTGTTATTGGCATTTCTCCGGTGATTTCAGTGGAATTGATTTTGGTGGCATCATTATCATTAATGTCGAAGTTTAAGGAGATTTGCACGACATTTTCGAGTATTTGGTAGACAATCTCGACGTCTACCAGATATCTGAATGCAAATCTCCCAGGACTTCGACCGGGCTCGGAAACCGGTATTTGCTCCATACAAAAATACCGGTATTCTTTCCGGTCTTATCGTTCTTTGGTTTATTACTTCGTTTTTTAACCAGACAATCTAATAATACGAAATCATGACTTAAATATATTACTGAGCTCTACATAAAAAGCATAAAATAATTCAAAATATTTGGCTATTTCGGGGTTTTTGCAAAATACCGGTTTCGAGCCCTGACTTCGACATTAATGATGCTACCGTAGTTAATGCCACTGTTATCACCGGAGAAATTGTTAGGAGAGAGGTTAAATTTGTTTTTTCTACTCCTGTACTGTTATCTGTCTTTTACTTGGTCACGAACACTAATATAAGAACATACATAATATGAGTTCAGAGAAATCTACGCTCTATTCCCCATAACAGCACTAGTGTCGTTATAGTCACTTTACGTTATTGCTAGCAGCCACAGACTTCTAAATCTAGGTTAAACTTAGGTCAAGGATTAAGCGCTCAATTTTAACTTTACGGTAAAAATGCACAACTACCAACTTAACAAACAATTAAATTCCTACGGTTTTTAAGCAATACAAAACTTTCCGAACTAAATTCATTGATGCCAACATAAAAAAAAGTATTTTTAATTTAAGTATATTTTAAAATAAAAAAAAAGTTTACCATAGACACATACTGTCAGTCAAACGCTCTAAGGTCAAACGTCATATTTGCCTTATTTCCAGGTTATGATTAATTTTGTATTTTATAATTTAAAACCTCGTCGTAGAAAAAGTATTGTATGCAACGTTGTATAATTAAGTCAAAAAACGCTCATTGCGTCTCTATTTGCGATACTCGCCGCATTCGCGGCTCGTATCGCAACTCACGCGATTCGCATTTTTTGAACCCACTTATACAACTGTTGCATAAAATACTATTATAGCAATATCAAGAAAAAACTGGTTGCGGCGAATGCTTTCGGTGAAATATTATGTTGATGAAATGAAACTTTCCATGAGATGTACATTGTCGGCTCGTATTCAAGGGTAAACCATTTTCATACGTACGAGTATGTCATCTAAACTAAAAGTCACTCATGTGACATCCGCAACATACTTTCGGCGTATAGTTAAATAAAAACCGGTCAAGTGCGAGTCGGACTCGCGCACCGAGGGTTCCGTACAAACTCAAAGTAGATACGTCAATAATTCAAAATAAACTGTATGGTGGGACAAACTTAACTTTGCTCTTGAAAAACTGTTGTACCTATACATCGACATATGTTGCGGTTAGTTCAGTAGGAGCAAATAAGTTTGTCTTACGATTTTTGCGAATTCCTAAAAAACGCTGCAAGTTAGGAAAACCGTTTTATTTTTCCTGTAATATATAGGATGATAGTAATTATAACAGATTTCTCTGTTCAGTAACTTCGGAGATAATAGAGGGGGAATGGTATTTTTTTAACGTTTTTTTGTCTTAAATCAAAAACTACATACCTACCTAAGAAAAAGAATAAAAACGGTTTTGGAATCTACATATTAAGCCCTTTCATTTGATATTTCACTCGATATATTAGCTCAACTTTTGATTTTTGATTTTCGGTCCGCTTTAAAAAAAAGTAAAAAAGGTATAAGATTTTTTTTCTGTCCCGTAGGCTTGGATTAGCGGTTTTTAACACTATTCCAAATTTCAAGTCGATAGCATCAGTAGATACTGAGATATCTTGCTGTGACAGACGGACAGACAGACAGACAGACAAACAGACAGACAGACGGAGTCGCACTATAACCTTTTTTACCATTTTGGTACGGAACCCTAAAAACTAAACTAAAGCACCCGTTGCATATAATAGTAACTAGGGAATGCAATACCCGGTCAAATATGAATCCCGGGTATTGCCCGACTCTAAATAAAGTCAGTTACCCGGGTTTTCGGGTTTCGGGTACCCGAGTTGCATTACCTGGTTACAATGAACTTGCCGGCTGTGTTAAGTAAGATAAGCAAGCATTTGTGATGTTTCCTTGCGTTTGGTTTAAGGCGGCCGATATTAGATTTTATTTATTATCTTTAAAATAAAACGATACCTACATGCATAATTTTTATTAACTACTAGGTTTTTTAGCCCGGGTTCTTTTTTTATTGCTATACACTGGTAAACAGGCAGACGGCCCACCTGATGGAAAGCGGTCACCGCCGCCTATAGACAGATATTTGCAACACTAGATGCATTGCCAATGCGTTGCCGGTCTCAAAGAAATTTGATGGCACCCTTTTAAAAAAATCCCATATTGTAGCGCAGTGGGGAAATCTTAGCAGGAAGTTCATTCCAGATTCCGCTAGAAAGGTTGTGTTCTGTGTCAAAATACCCGGATTTTAGCCAACTCTAAATAAAGTCGGTTACCTGGGTTGCATTTCCTAGTAGTAACCTGTAACCTGTCCGTATAAACACACCGTTTAGACAGTTTGATGTTTCATTTTAATGCAACATGTTTTTTAGCTATAGTGACGTGACATCATGTTGTCACATCACAGCCCTTCGTCAGGTTTTCATATGACAGTTACGGTATTCCCGTTTGTTTCGAACGAAAGTGACAGTTTGGTAAGGTAATTAACTACCTATATTAACTTGCATACGTGACAGGTACAATGTACTCTTATTTATTCGATACTTTAATGAATAATATTCGTATTACGGAAATTTGCACCTGACCTACGCAATAACTTCAAAAAAGGACGTAAACGACCCGCATTTTCTAATAAGAATCGGCCTTTTGAAGGACAGCATAGCGAAATGAAATGGGTTACGTAAGTTTGCGGTTTTTTACCTCAATAGGTCATCGACTTCTGCTCATTGATGCGTTCCAATAGGTTAGGTACGCAATTTGAGGGCTATCCTTAAAATACAAATAAATATTTGATCAAGTGAAAGGACTTGCGGTTAGCGAGATCTCGTGAAGTATTTCTTTGTGAGCATATTTTTTGCATGAAATAAAAGGTTTGTTTTTATAATGATTGATGGTTGTATTAAGGTTCACTTTTGTATACGGCAATTTTTTACATTTAAATAAATAAGAAATGCGTGTGATCTTGTACGAGTTTATTAGGCGACTCAACGGGACAGACAAATATTAGAAAGAGATGATGGGGCGTATGCTTTAGCATGCATTACGGTACAATTTATAAAGAACATACCGCCCACCAAAAGGACTCTTACGTCCTTTTCATAGTTACTATAAAAGTTCATAGTTACTACAAAATAAAAATTCAATTGATTACATTATACATTACAGAATTTCAGTATCAACAGGCAATGCACATAATTTAGTCACAGACCGTTTCACTATAGCACTACCGGATTTCACACTGTATACTCTTGTAAATCCGTCCTCACCAGGATGTTTGTCTACGATGCGTCCCAATGACCATTTTCCAGGAGGTAAGTTTTCAGTTTTAAAAAGTACTACATCTCCTATTTTAAACTCTTGTTCCCTTTTCAGCCATTTCGGACGTTGTTGCAGCCTAGAAAGATACTCATCTTGCCATCGTCTCCAAAAGTCTGCTAACAATTTCTGCGTGTATTGCCATCGTGACAAGGTATGTACTTTTGACTCTTTATATTCGGCTGCAGGAACAACGATAGGCGCTTCTCCAATTAGGAAATGCCCAGGTGTAAGAGGATCAACATTTTCTGTGTCGGTGTCATCGAGCGGACATAAGGGTCGGGAATTTAAACAGGCTTCTATTTGATGCAGTACCGTCGTCATTTCTTCAAACGTCAGATTTGTGGTCAAAACTCTCTTTAGGTGGTGTTTTATGGACTTCACACAGCTTCCCAGAGACCACCAAAGTTAGGGCTATACGCTGGCACAAAATGCCACTGCGTTCCTTCAGTTGCAAGCGTCTCTGCTATTTTTCCAGTGAATTTCAATTTAGCTTCGTTCCAGGCATTTAAGAGTTCCTTATTAGCTCCAACAAAATTTCTACCCTGGTCGCTCCATAAGTGGCTACATTTTCCTCTTCTCGCGACGAAGCGCTTGAATGCTCCAATGAATGCATCTGAAGTAAGATCTCCAACTAATTCGATGTGAATGGCCTTAATAGACATGCAAATAAAAATGGCAATGTACGCCTTTACTGTTTTTGCTCCCCTTCCTCTAGAAGTTAATATTTGATAAGGGCCAGCAAAATCGACTCCACTGTGCAGGAATGGTCTTGATGGAGTGACTCTAGCTTCTGGTAGATCTCCCATGATTTGCGTTTTAGTGGTAGCATTTTGTTTTGCACATATAAGGCATTTTTTAATGTACCTTTTCGTCAATGATTTGGCACGAAATATCCAGAATTTGCTACGCAAGTAACATAGCATCTCAGGCATAGTACCGTGAAGAGTTCTGGTATGTGCGTCGGCAACTATTAGTGGTACTAATAAGTTTTTATTTCCCAAAATAATTGGATGTTTTCTGTCTTTGTCCATCTTTGCATGTCTCAGACGACCGCCCACCCTGAGGATTTTATTTTCGTCTAAGTATGGTGTAAGTGATTTTAAGCAGCTCTTCTTCTTGACTTGTTTATTGGATGTTAATCGATTAATATCTTCTTGATATTCTTCTTCTTGTACTTTTTTTATGCAAATATTAAGTGCGTCTTCTAATTCAATAGTAGTGATATCTTTATCATAATCATTAGTATTCTTTTTGTAATTCAAAAATCTTCTGCAATATATGATAGCTTTTAATAACTCAGTTAAACTGTCAAAATTCTCAAATTGTGAAGTTATACTTTTATCTTGTTTTCCCAGATCATCGGTGTTAAGGTAAGCTTGTATCTTCTGTGTCTTTATTTCTTCTTCTGTTGTTAATACTTCTGATTTACTAAATTTTATTTCTTTTTCAGATAACCAATTCGGACCATTCCACCATAATTCGCATTTTTGCAAGGAAGACAACATCATCCCTCGCGAAGCCACGTCAGCAGGATTTTCGTGTGACTGCACATGGTGCCAGCGTTTGTTATTTAAGTTCTCAACAATTTCAACGACTCGATTGGCTACGAATGATTTCCATCTATTTGGTTCTCCACTTAACCAAGCAATGACTATCGAAGAGTCAGTCCATGCAAACATGTTAGTCGTGGGTATTCTCATTGCTTGTCCAATTTGTTTCATCAGTTTAGACAGGAGTAAAGCTCCACACAACTCCAACCGTGGCAAAGAAATTGTTTTCAATGGAGCTACTCTGGTTCGCGCGGCGATGATCTTTGTTGTAACTTTATTTCCAGTTTGCGTTCTCATGTATACGACCGCCGCGTATGCGCGCATAGAGGCATCGCTAAATCCGTGTATTTCTATCTTTTCTTCATCAGAGTTTGTTGTGCCAAGCCAGCGATCGATTTTAATGTCTTTAACATTTTCAAAATCAGCTCTTATCTGCTTCCACTCGTCTTCCAAGTCTGAGCTTACATTTTCATCCCAGCTCACCTTTTCGAGCCATATTTTTTGCATCAGAATTTTCGCCATTACAGTGCTTGGTGCGATCCAACCTAATGGATCGAACAGCCTCTGTACATCTGATAAAATTCCCCGTTTTGTAACATTCTTCGCTATCGTTGGAAGTGAAAAGTTGTATTGAAATTGATCAGCTCCTAGATTCCAAACGATTCCAAGAGCTTTTATAGTTCCATCAAGATTCAATTCTACATGAGCATTAGCAGATCTTCTCTCTTCATCAATAGATTTCATGAACTTCATGCTGTTGGAAGACCATTTCATTAATTCAAATCCGCCATTTTTTAAAATGCACGTTACTTCCTTAGCTATCGATATAGCTTCTTCTTCTGCTGTTGCACCTGACAGCAAGTCGTCCATATAAAAGTCTTCCTTTATTGTTCGAATAGCCAATTCTTTATGTCTGTTTTTTGATTTGTTATCGTATAGTTTTTCTTCTTCATCGATAGCAATCCTGTGGAGTGTCTTGACTGCCAAGTAAGGTGCAGGAGCTGTACCGAATGTGACTCTTAGTAAGCGATATTCTTGTAGATCTTCGTTCTCATTCTGTCGCCAAAGAATACGCTGAAAATTTGCATCTTCTTTTGTCACTAATATTTGGCGATACATTTTTTGTACATCGGCTACAAAGCAAATACGTTTCATTCGCCATCTCATTAGGAGGTTTCGCAAATCGTCCTGTAGCTGAGGACCTACTAGTAACTCATCGTTTAAGGATATATTATTAGATCCTTTACAGGAAGCATCAAACACAACGCGCGTACGACTAGTCTCTTTGTCTTCGCGAATAACGGCGTGATGTGGTAAGTAAACTGCTTTATCTTCTTTTTCTTTTTCAGGTACAACT
The DNA here is from genome assembly GCA_947034925.1 of Eudemis profundana. Taxonomy (NCBI): domain Eukaryota; kingdom Metazoa; phylum Arthropoda; class Insecta; order Lepidoptera; family Tortricidae; genus Eudemis; species Eudemis profundana. The sequence continues at coordinate 1,677,989 of OX344811.1, forward strand.
TCTACATGTCCTTCTTCAATATAGTCGTTTATAACCTTTGTATATTCTGTTTTCAGATTTGGTGATTTCTTAAACTTTCTCTCCAGTTGCATAAATCTTTTCGTTGCTATCTCCTTCGTATTTCCGTCGAGTACTCTTGGATTCTCAGATTTAAATGGTAGCTTTACTACGTATCTTCCTTCGCTGTTTCGAGTGACTTTTTTTTCATAGATTTCTTCGCATAACTTCTCTTCTCTTGTAAGTTTTCTCTCAACGTCTGCATCAATTTCCCACATAGATTTGAGCATATCTTCCACGTCGACCTGATGATGCATAACGAGGTAAGTCTCTTCCTGTGTTCTTGTATTTATGTCTCCGAAAAGAATCCAGCCCAGGTTGGTTCTTTGTGCACATGGAGTGCCTGGTGGACCTTTGATTAATTCTTGTTGCAGTATACTAGCGTACTCTCGGACCCCTAGCAGGAGATCTATGGGTCCGGACATATGGTATGTTGGATCCGCTAGTTGGAGCCCCTGTAGATGAGGCCATGCTTGTTTGACAATATGTTTTGTGGGCATCTTCGTGGTTAGTTGTTTCGACATAACATATGCTTGAATCGGTAGGACAAAAGTTGAGTCCCATTGTGATTTGACTTGTAGCTGAACCACGTGCTTGATTTCTGTTCTCGTAGAACCCACTCCTATAACGCTTCCCTTGGCTTGTTGTCTCTCGAGCTTCAGTAGTTGAGTCGCCTTCTCGCTTATGAACGATGCTTGAGAACCTTGGTCTATTAGCGCGCGCAGTGGAATGATGTGACCTTGATTGCTTCTCGCTTCCACCACAGCAGTCGCCAATAGTGCTATTCCATGTCCTTGTCTTGTAGTGAGGTGTGACGCAATCACTGTATTTGCTTGCACTTCTTCTATGTCCTCTACAACATGTTGTGCTGAAGCCAGCGGCTGTGAGGGGCTCGCGGAAGCCACAGGCTCAGGTTGTTTTGGTTGATGTAGAAGAGAGTGATGACGTCTGTGGCATATTCTACAGGACACTGGCACTCGACATTTCAATGCTGAATGTCCTGGTATTAGACAGTTGAAACATAAGTTTTTGTTTTTGACATACTCGATTCGTTGCGTAGGTTCCATCTTAGTAAACTCCTTGCAGTGACACAATGTGTGATTTTCTTTACACATCACGCAATTCTTATCAAACGTGGTAGTGGCAACATGGTGTGTACGCTCCTTGATTGATTTCAATTCACGCGTATTTGTTGTGAGCAATTCCAATGTACGGAACTTTGATTCCAAAAAACCTTTAAATTCGCTCCACTTCGGTAATGCTTCGGAATCACTCTTGTATGCATGCTCTTCCCAGCTTTTATGCGTCTCTGAATCCAATTTCTGTACTAGTAGAAATATTATTAATGGATCCCAAGCGTCAGTAGAAACTTTCAAATTTTTAATGTTATGTAGACACTCTGTAGTTGTGTCCAATAATCCTTTGAGTTGAACGGCTGACTGAGTTGTCATTTTTCGCTGGTTAAACAATTTCTTCAAATTATTATTTAAAATTAATCGTTTGTTGCCATACCTTGTTTTCAGTATCGACCATGCTTGTGAATAATTATCAGACGTAACTTGAATGTGCTTCAATAATGCCTCGGCTTCTGCAGTAACGCTTGTCTTCAAATAATGTAACCTTTCCACATCACTAAGAGATTTATTATTATGCACCAGTGAGATAAACAAATCTTGAAACGAAGGCCAATCTTCGTAGTTTCCACTGAAGGTAGATAATTGGATGCGTGGAAGCTGCACGAAGCTATTTTGTTTTGCTGTCATCCCTATACTTGAATTCGCAATAGAAGTATCCACCATTTCACTTTGCATATCCGTCAAATCTCCTCTAAGTACGTTATATAAATCTTCGTATATATAAAACTCTTCGTTTAAAAAATATGGTAAAATACCCCTTTGTTCCGCAGGTGTAATCTTTACCAACTGTTGGTGTGCATTATTGAATGTCGTCCAGTAGCCATCAATCATTTTAATACGAGTCTCGATGTATCCTTTCGTTAGTCTTGCTTTCGGGCATTTCTTTAGGTTAGTTTGCGTTTTTTGAAACAGTTTAGCAGTATCTTCAAGCACGGCGATAAGTTGTTTTTGTGTATCTGCCATTTTTCACGTAGAAAACACTCCAAATTCACATATAACTTGATTATAACGTTTTAAAACTTTGCGTAATAAAGTTGTTTACTTCTAAGTTAAACTCATTAGTTCGATGCAATTGTATAGACTCGCCGGGATCCTTATCTCTCGCTGCCTATTGTCCTCACGGCCGGGCAGCCGACGATCGTTGCACAGGTAATCCGGTTCGATTGTGACCATATGATGGTTGTATTAAGGTTCACTTTTGTATACGGCAATTTTTTACATTTAAATAAATAAGAAATGCGTGTGATCTTGTACGAGTTTATTAGGCGACTCAACGGGACAGACAAATATTAGAAAGAGATGATGGGGCGTATGCTTTAGCATGCATTACGGTACAATTTATAAAGAACAATGATAAAAGTATTGAAAAAAACGATCCTGTTCAGAAAAAAATGTATAATTGTTGGTACTTAGTTCCTTTTCTTTTGATACCAAAATCTTAAAAAATCTCAGAGTTGAATCCGAGTTTGAAGTTAAGCGACACAAGCACTCAAATTTGGTATTTTTTATGTCATGGGAAAGGCAAACGAGGACACAGGTCACCTGGTAAGTGACTTCTGAGGCCCATGGACATTTACAATCTTAATATTATTACTAATGCGTTGCCAGCCCTGAGGACCAAGATAATATAACATTTTCCATACTTTGGATCGTACGTAACCCGACCGCTAGGGGATTTCCGGGCAAAAACTAGATGGCGCTAAAAACTAAACATTTAACGATGTTATAATTGAACAAAGAAACATAGTATAGTAACAATTAGGTCGTAAACAGCTAATAATAAATAAATTCTAACATTTAAATACTTTGTCACGCTTGCAAAGTTGAATAATTGTAAATAATATAATTCTTTTGCCATGCTTATACATAGATGGCGTTGTAAATTCGGGGTCAGCTTTTTGTATGGAGAATGACAGTCCTCTTGTTTTAATGGTCCTTGATAGTGGTAATTTCACCGGTTTGTATTTTTTGGTTGACTCACGACAGGTACTGGGGCGTTGATCGGCGGGTGGGTATACTTCTCCTGTACCCTGAAGAACACAGACGCCGTGGCCTGCGGTATCGGGTACTTCGCCGTGGGCTGGCTGAAGATGGCCTGCAATTAATTAATAGTGGCCAAGGTTGCCAAGTCAGCCCTAGAGGCGAGGAGAAGGGAACAGTGTCCGACCGAAATTGAAACTTCCATATAGGGTAATGTTTTCGTGGGAAAAAACAAAGTCATGAAATCTTACAGTTAGTCTTTATTTTTAAAGAACATACCTACTAATCATTCAGTCGCTGACATTTGAAGAAATAAGTTATATTAGCGGATATAATATGCTCACTTCTTATTTAATTAAATTATTTGTGATTTTGAAACAAAAGTCTATCCGATCGCAGAGCGAAACCTCTCGAATTCAGTTTCGGTTAGGGCCGTAGTTTCGGCTCGATGGCAGCCGAAACTGAATCGAAGCCGAAACTCGTTTTTTAAAAATAAAATAAAAATAAATCGTGGTGGTGGTGTTTGCGTGACGTCAGCAGTGGCTAACTCCGCGATTTCGCCGCGCGGCCTTCAGGCCCCCGCGAGGGGGTTTTAGATTAGCCAACAACCAGAAAGAGCACGCAGTATGCCGTATGCGATAGAGAGGATCGGATATGGTTCTTTCCGTTCGGGTCCGACCCCAGTTTTGTTAGAGATAAAGAGAGAGAGACTTCTGTACAAACAGCAACACAATTAACTATACACTTCAAAAATGGGAAATACTGCAAGAAAGAGAATCACACTTGAAGGCCAATTGAAGGCGTCGTGTTATGCATGTGTGCGTGTGTTTATGAGTATAAATTGGCTATTATTCAAAAGAGTTTTGAAACAATAATTTTTCTTTTATGGCTGATCCAACGTCATTATTGACATTAATGCCATATTATTGAATTCGTGGAAAAGAATGAATGAATAATACATATAAATTACATTATATTGGTGCATCATATCAAAAATATGAAGCACCAATAAAAGCATTAGCAATATAATTAGTTTATTTCATCCCAACGTTCGTCTGAAAGCTAAATCATAATTTTGACAAATTCACCTGTCTTCTTGAAATAAAACCTTTATTTACAGTATGGAAAAAAAACTTTGCCCAAACAACTACAATGACAAAGCTCAAAGGCACATTACACATACGCCAACGTTATTTGATTTGAAGTTGACGTAATACAAATATATATATCTCTTTCAATCGTTATCATTTTCTCTCTGCTCTGTCTTTAATGGGCAGTTAAGTGTGTTGCTGTTTGTACGTAGAGTCTGTGCGGAAAGAGAATAGGATTAAAATTGGGGGGCGCTGTAATTCTTTTCTACCGAAGAAAAAAATAGTTGCCGTATTTGCCATACTGGGTAGGTTAGTTCCGTTTTTCGCCACGCCTATTCTCTTTCCGCACAGACTCTAGTACTTATTCTGTCGTAAAGTTCCATACGTATTTAACACGTCCCCATACAAGACTATCGGATAATGTCACAAGTCCCAATTGTGCAATCAGTATGGGGAAGCGACCCCATAGTAGAAGCACGGACTCCTGAAAAAAAACTTCATGACCCCACATTAGGGGCACCTGGACAGGGAACGTGTTAATTCATTGGAACATTCTTTGTTTAGTAACAAGTGTTAACAAGTGTATGTAAAATTAAAATTGGTACTCTGTATTTGATTCCTAAAAAAACATTAAATTAATAGCAAATAGCAATCAGTATGAAAAAGAAAATAAATTATAAAACAATGCTGTTAAAATACTTTATACTTTATACCATTTCAAACGAAATTAAATTCCGGTTTTTTTCTAGAATTTAATAAATTTTAATTTTTTTCCTATTAGAATTCCAAATTAATTATTTAGCAATTCTTATAGGAGAAAAATTGATCCTCAATTGTTTATTTAATGACCCGAATAAGGTCGTGCTCGTCGTCGAAAAAAATATTTTTCCTTTTTACAAAAAGTAAAAAAAATCTTTCCCGTACCGGGAATCGAACCCGAGCCTCCTGGGTGAAAGCCAGGTATCCTAGCCACTAGACCATACGGGAGATATTTGGTCGGTCGAATTTGTGTGTTTAAACCTACGGACGACAACGATGTGACGTCAAACGTTCGATATCGATACGGCCATGATTAGTTGATTTCGTATTCTTAAGAATAAGAATAAGAATGATTTATTGCGAACTGTGTACATGGGTAGTGGTAATAAAAATGACAATTGTTTCAACTTATTATCTTTATTTCTACATTTTCAATTATGCCCCCGTCGTGGCGAACATAAAAATCTGGGTGGGGTCGCAAATAATCGCACAACGTTGAATATGTTGGGATGTTGTTAGGATACATATAAGTAGTGTAAAATCGATTTTGCAGTTTCGAAAAAGTTGTGCTAAATGTATGGTGGTCGCAAAACACCGAAATTTTCGGTCATTTTTCAGATTTTGGTCTGTACCTTCTAAAAACCGGATTTTTGGATAAAATTGTCTATGACACTATTAAAGAAGATAAAATTCCCTACAATATGATTGTAACATCAACTCTGCATGTTTAGAAAATGTTGAGATATAGCTCTTCAAAAAATTGCAAATTTTCCTTAAAAGTTCGAAATTGCACTTTCAGCTACCTCTCAAGCTGAATAGCAGCTGAAATACTGATCTTACAATGACAATTAAATGTATGAAGTTATAGAGCAATTATTGAGCTTTATTTTAAGTATAATTTGAACCCTGTACTTGCGATAATTCTCTTGTTATCGAAAAAAAACCAAATCATTAGAGAACTCAGATTTCTCAGGAAAGAGTGCTCCTAAAGCAAATTGTTAGTATATTGCGCAGTTATTCATAGGAAGTTTTAAAAATGACTTTATATTTCTAAACATCATTCATTTAAAAAGTTCTGAGAGACCATGATGATCGCGTACATCGCACATTATGTAAATGATAAAAGCATCGTCACATTTACTTTTACATACGTGCGTAAATTCGAGAGTGTTGAATACTTTATTATTTATTTATACTGTGATATGCGTAACCATCATATGCCCGCTAAATTAGTCTTAGATACACATCGTAAGATCTTGGTCATAAAATGTGAAAATCAACGTAAAGTGATGGCGAGTTCTCGGCTCCAGTGATAGAATTACAGGACGCAATGTAAATTAGTATTTATCGCAATAACTTACACTAAAGAGTGGCTATGTAGTTACCCTTGAATTGCTGACATTTTACGGAATCCGGCAAAAAGTTATCTTCGATGACATAAAACATTAGATTCAACGTTTGTCAACGAAACGTCACGCAACCGGTAGGTTTGTGTAGTTATACGTGGTTATACGTTTACACCTACTAGTTTTCCGCGTCTAATTATGCTCCTATTTTGTGTAAGTAGGTACTTATAATATTAGGCTTGCTTTTACGCAATTGGCTAAATGGTCGTATTCTTCTGAATTACACCTAGAAAAGTGTCGTCAAAATCATGGTCATGGCTAAGTAGTCAAGCAGGGGCTTATTGCATAACAAAGTACGAGATAATATTATAAGTAAGTTTGTATGGATTTTTACTAATATTAGCTTGTCTTCTACTATGTACTCGTCTAATGAGTCTATTCTCGATGAGCTCAACATCAAAACGAGACTCCACAATTTGTACACAACGTGTCCAAAGCTTCTTCGGGCATCTGGTCAGGTCAGGTCCGGATAGTATGGAGAAGCTCCTAATTACTGGTCGCATGGCAGGAAAAAGGAGTAGGGGCCGTATTGTATGCCTATGCTGAATCGTGATGGGTAGGATGTAGCCAACAGTTGTGTGTAATACGTAAATTATATGCTAGATAAGCTCACAATATGCGTAACGTAGGCAAGATGACCAACCTAATGTTACAAAATACGTGTACGATCTTCTTACAGTGCCAAAGTCCATCATACCAATTTGGGTGGATAAGGAGCCCCACATGAGATCCTTATGAGTGGGGTAATAGTTAAGAAACGGGAAGCCGAGTCAAAGTTTTCCTCGGCTCAAAAGGTGTTATCTCAAACACCGTAGGAGCATTCCACGGAAACGTTACGTCATGGACACTACCTTTTTAATACTTTTTACAGGTAAAATTAAAATCTGAATATCGGTATGGTAATATCAAGACTTGGCTTTAAGATTGGTAGTGTTTCTTAGTAGTAACTAAAAGAATATTAGGGTTTGCTACCATAGCATTACGTAAGCGACAAAAAAATATGTTTTCATGGAATGTTCCAATAGGAACTACATACTCACTTCGAAGTTGTAACTTATTACAATAAATACGAATTTACGTGGTGTCCTTGTACACGTTGATTTTCACATTTTATGACCAAGATCATACAATGTGTATTTAAGACTAATTTAGCGGGCATATGATGGTTGCACATATCACAGTATAAATAAATAATAAAGTATTCAACACTCTCGAATTTACGCACGTATGTAAATGTGTCGATGCTTTTGTCATTTACATAATGTGCGATGTACGCGATCATCATGGCCCCTCAGAACTTTTTAAATGAATGATGTTTAGAAATATAAAGTCATTTTTAAAACTTCCTATGAATAACTGCGCAATATACTAACAATTTGCTTTAGGAGCACTCTTTCCTGAGAAATCTGAGTTCTCTAATGATTTGGTTTTTTTTCAATAACAAGAGAATTATCGCTAGTACAGGGTTCAAATTATACTTAAAATAAAGGTCAATAATTGCTCTATAACTTCATACATCTAATTGTCATTGTAAGTTCAGTATTTCAGCTGCTATTCAGCTTGAGAGGTAGCTGAAAGTGCAATTTCGAACTTTTAAGGAAAATTTGCAATTTTTGAAGTGCTATATCTCAACATCTTCTGAACATGCAGAGTTGATGGTAAACTCATATTGTAGGGAATTTTATCTTCTTTAATAGTGTCATAGACAATTTTATCCAAAAATCCGATTTTTAGAAGATACAGACCAAAATCTGAAAAATGACCTTAAATTTCGGTGTTTTTCGAGCACCATAAATTTAGCACAACTTTTTCGAAACTGCAAAATCGAGTTTAAACTACTTATATGTATCCTAACAACATCCCAATATATTTAGCGTTGTGCGATTTTTTGCGACCTCGAATGTTCGAAATGACTGGGTCAACATGGGTAGTGGTAATAAAAATGACAATTGTTTCAACTTATTATCTTTATTTCTACATTTTCAATTATGTATGTAGAAATATTTATTACTATTTTTGCCGTGTATTTATTTTTATCACGAGGTTTTTTACAAGTTTTTTTTATTAACTTGCAATTTGTTTCAGCCTCTATTCCTCAGTAGCTGAATTTTTAATGTCATGTCAGCTTCAGCATGTGTACTTTAAGTGGCGTTTGATGGTGTCGCTTAAGTCTATTCATCGCGAAGACACTATACATGAGATGACACCCAAATAGCACGCAAGCTAAGCTAAGCGCTATGATAGTAGTTATGCTCTTGTTTAAGAGAGAGATAGAGAGATTATAGCGCTTAAACTGGTTTAAATAATGACTGGTCTTCTACAAGTACCTCATAGTAATAGTAGTGCGATGTCTCGTCTCGAGAGCGAGGCTGGTCTTGTAGCTCAACCAGAACATGAATATGTCCGTTTGCCGCCAGTGCCGTCTGATGGTGTCCTCGATCAACTGGTCTGCCGTCAGTGCCAGCGGCGCCCTTAGGCATTCTACGTTTAGCTTTGCTGTCACCGATAGTGGCATCAACCCCAGCACTATTCGTTAGGATCATCATCATTTCAGCCATATGACGTCCACTGCTGGACATAATCCTCCTCAATAGATTTCCACATGGGCCGGATAGAAGCGACCCGCATCCAGCGACTCCCCGCTACCCTCACCAGGTCATCCGACCACCTCGTGCCCGTTAGGATATGATGCAAATAAAGACATAGCTTGAGGGGACAGTACCTCATAGTAGTAGTAGTGCGATGTCTCGTCACGCGAGCTGGTCTTGTAGCTCAGCGAGAACATGAATATGTCCGTCAGCCGCCAGTGCCGTCTGATGGTGTCCTCGATCAACCGTTCTGCCGTCAGTGCTAGTGGCGCCCTCAGGCATTCTACGTTAAGCTTTGTCTTCCCGGCGACGAGTTCGCGGCAGCCTGTAAGAGAAGATAAGGGTAGGGTAGAGCGTGATGTTGTAAAATAGTTCAAAAACTAAACGAAACTATTGGTCGTAGAATTTTGGAAAAATATGGAAAATAGTCCTACAACTTCCTGCCTCGCACGACTGAACTGTGGAATAAATTGTCGCCTGCAGTGGCTGCAGTGTTTCCGGACCGATTCGACCTTCAAACCTTCAAGAAAAGAGCGTACTCCCACCTGAAAGGCCGGCAACGTACCTGTGACTCTTTTGGTGTTGCAGGTGTCTATGGGCGACGGTGATTGCTTACCATCAGGCGACCCGTCTGCTCGTTTGCCCCCTATTTCATAAAAAAAAAAAAAAAAAAAAAAAAAAACACCTATAAGAAGTCTGTACACTAAAGTATAATTGCTTTATATTGTTTTGAACGTACGGAACCCTCATCACGCGAGTCTAACTCGCACTTGTCCGGTTTTTTATATTCATAGTCCACATAATCCGACAAAAGTTATCATTCAGGTTGAGCGTATGCTATTCTGAATAACAATCAAGGACCATTAAAACACGAGGACTGTCATTCTCCATACTTTGGATCGCGTAACCCGACCGCTAGGGGATTTCCGGGCAAAAACTAGATGGCTCTAAAAACTAAACATTTAATGATGTTATAATTAAACAAAGAAAATACTATGTTATAGTAACAATTAGTTCGTCAACAGCTAATAATAAATAAATTCCAACATTTAAAAACTGTGTCACGTTTGCAAAGTTGAATAATTGTAAATAATATAATTCTTATACCAAGCTTATACATAGATGGCGTTGTAAATTCGGGGAACAGCTTTTTGTATGGAGAAAGACAGTCCTCTTGTTTTAATGGTCCTTGATTACAATGAACAAAATACTATGTTTTTTGGTTACTAACGGGTCAAAAAGAATTTTGGCCCAAATTATGATATTACGTGCAAGTTGTTTGAGCGTCTGCCTCTCTCCCAGCTGCTCCTTAGCCCGGTTGATCACGGAGACCACTGTATCCACAGCTATCTCCACTATCGGCTTCAACTCAGGCAAATCCATTATCAAAACAAACAAATAGAAATGATATAACGACGCTGTCAATAAATGACAAGTTTATCTTTTTTAGATAAGGTATTGATACTCCTTGTTGGATTTAAGGTATGATGTAATAGGGTATTTGACAACAATCAAAATAAATTCATTGACTCTAACCAGCAAATTACGCTTCCAAAACAGCCTGGATAAAATCATTCAAACTTATTTTCGTGCCACCAACGATTTTACAATGACGAAATCTAAAAATAAGGCACCATGTTGAGCATGACGTCACAAGATAGTATTTCATACTAAACTGCATACTTTCGGAGCGTTTTGACACTTCATAAAAAGAAGCTGATTTGAACTGTCATCAAGTAGCCTATTAGCGATAGGGACGACGAAGGTGCTGCCAACTGGTGCCGCCAATCTAAATCATATACCCTCTCATGCTGGGGCCACATGACGAAAACGCCGTTAATAACGTTAATTTATCGCGTTGAAGGACGATTAACGTCAGTGTAGCTACGATTTACTATATTTGACATTGACACTTACATATTATCATTGACATTGACAGCTTGATTTGACAGGGGCGATAGTTTCCTTTATTGTCCGCCCGTGTCTCTTTTGTCGTGTCGTGTCTGATTTGTACATGAAATTTGGTATTCAGGTAGATTCAGGGTATTTCATCTCCGAGAAAGGGAACCGTATAAATATAAATCAACCTCTTGTCCAGGGCTCGGAAACCGGTATTTGCTCCATACAAAAATACCGGTATTCTTTCCGTTCTTATCGTTCTTTGATTTATTATTTTGTTTTTTAACCAGACAATCTAATAATACGAAATCATAACTTAAATATATTACTGAGCTCTACATAAAAAGCATAAAATAATTCAAAATATTGGGCTATTTCGGGGTTTTTGCAAAATACCGGTTTCGAGCCCTGCTTGTCACAGTCACAGTACAAGGCTGCGGCTCCACTGAGGCGGAGACGAGCGGAGCGAAAAGGAGACGTGTAGAAATCGACCAATCACATTAGTGTTCGCCGTTTCCATTGAAGCGGAGTAGAGACGACATGTGGAGAACGTAGTTATGCAATAATGTTCCATTCCACATGCAACATTTTTTGGATTATGGACTTTGTTTTTAAAGACAGAAGGTTGATACTTTGTTTTGTGGATTGGAACGTTATTGCATAACTACGTTCTTTTCAACTAATGTGATTGGTCTACACGTCTCCTCTCCGCTCCGCTCGTCTCCGCCTCAATGAAGCCGCAGCCTAATAGCAGTAATTTTTCTTCGTACAAAAGGTACATCACGCGCTTGTATGTGTGCGCGCCGTGTACGAACGCACTACAACTACAAGCAACGTTTTACGAATGTGTAAGAATGCTCCAGTTCGGATCGCGCTGTCTGCTCCTCAACCTTATACGTATCGCTCGCTTCTAAACGGCTGAAGTTTGACTACTTTTCTGTCTTTATATTTTGCTCTTGTAGACTTAAGTCTCTAGTTCTCTACCGTTAAACCTCGATACAGCGCATGCGTCAGCGGCGAAAGTAAATAGCAGTTAGTATGACTCAGTACACTTTTTTACCGACTTAAACCAAAAGAGCGTATAGACATATCGGTTTCAATGGCGCTTATGATTTGATGCACAAGACGCGCGATAACGTATGTTGGGCGAATGGCGTACGGTTTTTGGTACAATGGCACATGTTTGCAAAGCTGATATGAGTTGTTTAAATAAGGATTGGAAAATGTTTACTCTTTTTTTTACAGGGCATTTGGTAAGTTGCGAATGTTTAGTAAATATACCCAAAATAGAGATTGAGATTTCAGAGTAACTAATTACGGAAGCTGCAGCCGAAGAGTCCAAAAAAAACCAATTTGTTTAAACTAATTTAATTAAAAACTACAAGAGTTACAATTGAATTACATAAAATAATTAGAATTATTAGGCTTTGGGCTTAAAATCACTAAATCTCATAATACCTTATTTGCCAATACACCCTATTTTCAAATTACCATGAGCTCATAAAACCTAAATGTCAAATTGTAACATTCTTAAAATGAACGAAATTCATTATGACTTTGACTTAAAACGGCATATTCTCTAAATGCCTGAAGATTGAAATGCACAATCCTTCAATTACCGAATGACAGAAATGACAAAATATCAAAACAACTCAACCTCAAAATACCTAAATTTAGGCATTTTTCCTACCTACCTTTCCTAAAATACCTAATTTTTTTTACGTGTGTTTATTTGATAGTATAAATTTAGGTATTTTGAGGTTTGGTTGTTTTAAGCATATGTTGTTTTGCCATAATGCTGTTTTGAAGTTTAGGTATTATGAGCCTAAGGTATTTTGAACATCGGCGATATTAAGGTTTCGGTTGATTGTGAACAAAATTTAGGCATTCTGCAATTTAGGTATTTTGAGACCATGAAGTTTTGAGATCTGGGAATATTGATAATGAGGTAAAATGAAATTTAGTGATTTTAAGCCCAAAGCATTATTAGTAGTGAGTCAATGCGATGCTAGCTATTGAATGAATTACGAAGGCTCGGGTTGCCGGCGGCCGCGAGGTGCCTGGTCAGCTCCTTATGCACTGATTGACGTCAGAAGTCCGCGCGTGTGCTCTGTCAGCGTATGCATTCGGGCTGCGGCGTAGCTGCGTTAGCGATCCTCCTATGACGTCGCCGCATAATACCTCCCCCCGCAGATCAGCAACTATTTTAGAACTTTGAGAGAAAATGTTGCTGGCAGACAGGTATCGGCTGCAGTGTCTCTGGAAGGTGGCATAACTTCCGCGCTGGGTGTGCTGGTGCTACCCGCTTCCGGGTGTCCTGTATGACAGGCTGCGATGCGGTTCCTCTGCACCATGATGATGAGTCCAATTGCAGTCAGCACGATCGTGTAGAAGGGGATCGTAGTATGGTACATTGTTGTGTCTGGTGATTCCTTCAGTTTAATTGGGTGCTGGAGTGACACCTTACTCTGGATATCCTGGAGGTCCTTTAGGTTCAGGGTGTTCAGAGGAATGGCTGGTTGTGGCATCAAGGGTTTCGTCTTGGTGTTTTCTGCGATCTTCACTATTTTCAGCGGACTGCCTTGTACGTGATCTTCTGTATTGACGATGGTGAAGTCGTCGGTCCTCAGCACACAATGCTTCGGTATAGTGGCTAGATAGCTGCCGTTAAGGGTGTTGTAATCCTCGCGTCCACATATCAGATGAACTTTCGTAGGTTGGGGAAATATTAAGACGTAACTTCTGTCGTCCAGTTTTTCCATAGCTTGTTTCGATAGTGAGATAATTGTCGGTTTGCAAGATCCATCTAGGGCCTGTTTCTTGATCAGCTTGTGGATGCAGTCAGGTTGAGTTCTGATTTGGTGGTTGATGTCTGCTTCGCAAAGATACCACGATCTGATCCTCGGGCATTCTGCCTCTATGTACACATATGAATCTCCATCGGTTGCTATTAGTGGGTAAGGGGGAATTAGGATCTGATTATGCTTATTAGGTAACACAGGAAGTCTGTAAAGGTTATAGTTATGAGAGGATATTATTGGGAATCTGAATATAATTACTATTCGCTTTTCAACAAAGTATGACCCGGTTTTAATAATATTATAATATTCTCTAAGCTCTAAATCTAGTACTTGCTCTTTATCATACAAGCTTTTTAATCTATCTAACATACTACTTAGTATACGTGTACTTAACATCGAATGATGAGTGCTAAGAGTGCGTGTGAACGCTAAGATGTTCTCTATTCTATAGATTTCATTAACTAAGTCATCTATATTATCATTTATAATTACCAGAAGTTGAGCAAACCTAGCATATGTTACCAGACTAGTCTCAACTTGAACATTATTACTTATAATTTGAAGCAAAGTTTCGTTAATTTTTTCCTGATTACTAACTATCTGGGAAACTATTTCTGTATGATGGTCCATCCATTCTTTGCTAAGGCTAATGTGGTCATTTAGCTCTGTAACGATCCTGTCTTGGTTAGTTCTCAAAGTTTTAATAGCATCGTTGTATCTAATTGCATCGGTGTGATCCAGATTTCCGGTCAAACTTTTTATTACAGAACCTAAACCATCCACGAGCCCCCTCTTGCCACGACTGGGCTCCAGACTTTTTAACTGATCTGATGCCTTTTTCAATTTGTCTACTAGGTAATGGATTTGAACTTCATAAAGGGAATAGGTATCGTTAGTCAATTTGTCCTTTGCTTCTCTAAGTTGGTCTCGAACACTGTCAATACTACTTTCAATATTGGTCAGTTCTATATATTGTAGAAATGTATGAGTCTGTGTAGTCAATTTCATGTCACCTATGTTGAAAGGCAAGAGTCCGGGTCCATCTCCTAAGTCTTCAAGTTTTATCTCCTGAGCTTGGGAGAAGTGTAGTGTCAGAATTACCAGGAGCATCATATATTTCATGTCCTTGGCGTTCTTTGTGAATCGATGGCTGGATCCCCCTTCAGGACTGCAGACTTCAGGTTCTTTTCAGTTCTCGACGAGGGCGTTGAAGGCCGGCTGGTCGCGATCGCACGCGCGCGTTTGCGATAAGGATTAGGCGGTCGCGAAGCCTCGAGATCCGTACGACTGCGCCAATTACGGAAGCTGCAGCCGAAGAGTCCAAAAAAAACCAATTTGTTTAAACTAATTTAATTAAAAACTACAAGAGTTACAATTGAATTACATAAAATAATTAGAATTATTAGTAGTGAGTTAATGCGATGCTAGCTATTGAATGAATTACGAAGGCTCGGGTTGCCGGCGGCCGCGAGGTGCCTGGTCAGCTCCTTATGCACTGATTGACGTCAGAAGTCCGCGCGTGTGCTCTGTCAGCGTATGCATTCGGGCTGCGGCGTAGCTGCGTTAGCGATCCTCCTATGACGTCGCCGCATAATAAACTAGTAACGTAAAAAAGTATATTGTGTACGAGAAATGCAGATTTTGTAGAGCCTTAGGTCGACGTTTCCATTTGCCATATACGTGAAACAACGCGGGGGGTTGTGAACTTGTCGCTTTGTTCCTTATGTGTCAGGATCATAATGGCAGACGATTTTTTTATCTAGACGCTTTTTTTGTTAAGGTGTGGCATGGCAATGCATTATGCATAGGTACCTCCCGGGCCCTTATTCAGGCCCTTAAAACGGCCCTTTGGGAAGTGTGTGTGGAACTCACCCCTCAGTGGCATACCTACCCACTAAAACCACACCAGTGAATATTTCCTTGAATTACTAGATTCGGATACGAATGGGTGAAATATTCGTAGCCACCACAATATTATTTTCATCACACTTGCTCGAAAATGGTGTCATTACACGTAGGTTTTGGGGGCCGTAAATGACCTATTACGCCCTAGGGCGTAATGGTTTTCTTTTTAAATTTGAAACGCTGGTTCTGTTTTACTCTTATTTGTCATGTTCAAAGGAAACGCCAACGTACTTTTTTAACTTTTATTACTGAAATATTTATTTAAAGAGAACTGTTATTGCAAATACATGTAAACACATATTTCTGTAACATTAATTAAATGTTTAAATAGTGCATTTCAGTATTTTGCAAAAATAAAATCAACCATTTTAAGTCTTTACCGCTATGGTTTCCGAACGTGACTTGACATTCGCATTGTCTATGGATAATGTCACTAGTGTCACTGTCAGTTTTACAATTTTATTAAGGTTAAGTAAGGTTATTTTAATCAGATTTCCTCACAAGTGCGATGAAAAACATTGTGTGTGCCATGGGCGGTAAAGGAATTACAAATCCCTTACTTACCGCCCTTGATACACAATGTAGGTACTATTCTATTAATTAAATACTAAGAGCGTCGGTTTAATATGGGGAACGTGCATGACGAAGGTGCGAGGTGCTGCCAACTGGTGCCGCTAATCTAAATCATGTACCCTCTTAGGCTGGGGCCACATTGACGGAAACGCCGTTAATTTATCGCGATAAAGGACGATTAACGTCAGTGTAGCTACGACTTACTATTTTTTGACATTGACACTTAGATATAGGCAATGACATAGCCAGCTTGATTTGACAGGTTCCTTTATTGCCCACCTGTGTCCCTTTTGTGGTTTAAGGTGCTTCTAAACGGGCAATATTTTTCTGCAATTTGTGGCCCGGCAACTATGTGCGTCTTGCTTTAGCATACGAAGTAAGAGAGAGATAGCAAGACTTGCCGGCCACAAATTGCAGAAAAATATTGCCCGTTTAGAAGCACCTTTAGTGCTGCCACTACCACCTATAGTTCGTGCACGTTCCCTATATGCTGGTTTTATTTCTCCCTTAATGTTATTTTTTTAATTAACAGATAAAAAAAAAAAAAAAATATTAACTCTCAATGTGTTTAGACTGTTTAGAATGAGTAATAAATTCCACACTATTATTTTATTAGTTCAGCTAAAGTGGGGTTATTTTGGTCGACTCCAGCAGAGCGTGATACCTACACGGACGGCGCCATTTTTTGTATCAGTAGGTACCTACTGTGATGCTTAATTATCTGCTTCCATCTGTAGGTACTAAGAATCTGAACCGGATTTTAAATATACTAGACTGAACTATAAAACTTTAAATCATTGTGGTTTGAACCCACATTCACATTTTATTGGTTTTTAAAAATACATGGAATAGGTTCCAGCCGCGGATCCTGCAGCCGTCAAAAAAGGTTGTGGTCACAGCTACCAGAAAATCGGCCAAGTGCGAGTCGGAGTCGGAGTACGAACTCGCTCATGGACAACCTGATTTTTTTTAATTCTCGGTGTTAATATAATACCGATTTTGCTTGTCCTCCCTTTACCAACACTGGACTGGACGGCACTTCATACGCTGGTGTACCAATAGTTTAAATTGGCTATGTTAATAAAGTAAATATATCAAATAATAGCTAATATTACTAACACAATGTAGTAAGTAATTATTTTTGACCTCCGGCCGGCAAGCGTCACCTCGCCGGCCGCTGTGCGAAGATGCCGCTTTCTGGCTCCGTCGAGCAGAAAAATAGTATACAAATCTGTGCCAGTAAATAAGAAAGCCTCAGATCACATGTCTTACTTTCCTGGCCTCGGTATGTAATGTGCTATATTGTACTTAATTTATGGATCTCTGATGTCTGAAGTAAATAAATAATCATTATTATTTGAGACTAGACGAAATACCCAAACCTTATGAGCGTTCCAAACGTTTAAAGCCTGTATATTTTTATAATTATCCTTGTTTACAGCCGAGTTAATTAATGAATCTTTATAATAAATAATACGTTCTCAAAGTCTCTAGTTATGTGGTAAAGTTATCAACAATGGTTACAATTTAAAAGGAAATTTAAGCTTGTGGTTATGCCTTATTATTATTATATAAAAGCGCGTGGATCACAATAATTACTGTGCCCTTAAGTAGTTATAGAGAGTATAATTATGCGCCATTGCAATATAAATTAAAGGAAAAACCAGTAATTGATTTTAGCGTACAGCGTTATATTTTATTTGTATTTCTATTTCATTAAATTCAATCGATATAAGTAACTAGACTATAATGACATTTAGTCGACCTAAGACAATATTATTTCCAAACACTGTACAATGTTAGTCGGTGACCTATTTCATTGTCACGACCAGAAATCGGCGGCCGACTAAGAACAGTCGCCTGCGCGGCGTCTAGGCGCCACAGACGTCGTCGTGACTCATCCTTATAAATAATGTGAACCTGTGCCGTATGCAAAATGCATAACAACTGTGACCACAAACTTCACTGATCGGTACATAGTAAGTACTAACTCACGTGTGACGCGGTGAATCATAAAGATATTGTTAGGAGCGTGAACATGGCTTAGGGTTAAATAGAAGTGGTAGGATAACAGTACAAACCATTTATATCGACATCGCTTAAAATGGATTTATTGACTTTCGACCATCGACCAAAAATTAAAGTTAATGCAAAAGAAAAGAACGAAAACCGAGATAAGCAGAGAAAAATACAAAGATGCGGGTTCAAGCCCGGTCTTAGCTGCAGTTGCATTTGCTTTTTCGATGTGCTTGCTCAATGTAATTTCAAAAAGTGAAGACCTGATTGTCGTACATAGGTGTACCTATGTGCAATAGGTACCTATATTTGCCGTTTTGTATGACTATTGAATTTGAATGTTTGTATGTCATTACTTAATTGCACAAACAAGACGAGGTATAGTAAAAGGATGCAAAATACTTTGATGTCGTTATAAAAAAATTTGACTGTATTACTACTGTTTTTCTATTACAAATTACAAATGTTTTTAATTTAGTAAACAATACTTTTTTCGACGTAACACATGCCAATGAGCACCGAAAATACTGAATTCAAAGTATTTAATAATCACAAAATGAAATATAATAGACGCCCTATTATTTAGTTCGCGAATACCAGTAGACCGAGCTACAGTACCACCGACAGAAATCGGTGACCGATTAACGGTCGGCCGGCGCCTAGGCGCCTCTAATATCCTCTCCCATGAGTCACAGTATTAAGTAATCCAAGTTTTAGGTATGAGCTCTCATACGCACCATGACTGTCTCAACGATTGGTACATAGTAGCTCACGTGGTGAATTACAAAGATACGTTAAGGATCTAGTTTACTGGATGCGGCAGTGTGTTTATAATGTGACAGAGTTGTGCCATTCTCGGGAATTCTTGGAAATGTTCTAAGTTTTGTATAGGAAATGTTCTCGAGAACGTTCTTGCTCCATACAAAACGGAGAATGTTTTCGAGAATGGCACATCTCCTGAGTAAGAAAATAACTGAATTAAATATAGAGAGAAAAATAGTACCTATGTATAGAGACAACATTTATTTATACTTTATTGCACAAAAGAAAACTTACCGTATAAAAGATCAACTTAATGCTATAAGGCATTCTCTTCCAGTTAGGTAACCTAATGGCAAAGCAGTTAACATAACACGATCAAAATTAACATTTTGTATTTTTCCATATTGCATTAGTAGGTACAGCGAAAGATATCCACAAAAAAATCTAAAGGCATGAAATTAAGTCAATTAATACATATATTGGTTTGAAACTTTGAACATATAATTTTTTTTGTAAGATTTTCATGCTCTTAAATTATATGACGATGAATCATCTTAATACACGGAACCATAACCTGTTTAAAATCGCGTGTAAACTTCATAAAGTCAATGCCACATCCAGATCCGCGCCGTTGAAAGTTGTTTCCACGCGCCAGTTGCTCACGCGCAGCCTACGTTAGTCTCTTGACAGAACTACACGCACACACGTGTGTCCCCTCGCCTCGTACACAGCGATCATCAACTGTTTTTTTCGTCAAAACAGTTGAATACTGACTCGCGCTTCGTCAATTACAACTGCGATCGTCAATTGTTTCCGTCGACAAAATTAGTTGTATTTCGACGCGTCATAGTTTGTGACCGCAGTCAATTGTTTTCTTTTCGTCAAATTTTGGATTTCGAATTTTAGTTCGTGACCGCAAGCGTGGATTGTTTTTTTTAATAGTGTTTGCGTTGGTCAAAATGATGCGTGCATTGGATTGTGTGTCTCCGAATAGTTTCAAAATTACGCCAACGGAGAGCACAGAGGTGTTCGCCATCGACGTTTCTGTGGCGGGATCGGTGAGTTTTTATCTTTTTGAGATGTTTAAATCTATATTTACATTATGATAAAGTTGTAGAATAGGCGTATTTAAATATATTTTGAATAAAATGACCGACCGAACAACCTACTTGAAAAAAAAAATCGCCGACTACAGTTTTATTGATATCAAAGAGTTTTTAAACAGTGTTCGGACGAATTATTGAATAATGGCATGTGAGTACTTATATGAGACAAAGAATATCAAGATTAAGCAATGAGGATTTTTAGAAATGATAATTCCACCAGTGTGATCTTGACAGCAGGGGTAAACAAAAAACCACCAATCAAACCACAAGATTTTCACACTTACTGTTAAAAGCCCTCCCGCGCACCAAACTGCCGCTTTCTTTTTATAATTATTTTTAAATTAGTTTTAGGTTTTTTTCTCTTGATTACACTTTTAGTTCCTACATTTAATACAGTTTACGTGTAATAAACATTTTGGAGTAATATTGGTTGACATAATTATGTTTTAGGTATGCTTTTTTGTACAAACAGAAAAACTTGCACATGTAGCTCTTAGCCCTCAATTCACTAGGTGAAATGTACTAACGTAAACACTTTCTATGAGTCCTTGGGACTCATATATTTTTTTACGTGTGGATTTCCGAAATAACACAATGTTTTTTTTTAATCAGTTTTATTATTATTTAAGCACTTCGTAAGGCACTAGAATAAATTAACAAAACTTTACAAACTATTGAGATCCTCTCAATAATTAAATAAACTTATTTTAAGAGTTTAACAATCATAAGGGTTTTTCAAACCTTTATAAAAATAAAAAATATTCTTAACAATAATTTCTTTTGATCGTTTTTAGAGTCTCAAAGGTACATGAAATCTGAGTAAAAAAACAAAAATGTATGCTTCTATACAAGAAAAAAAACGTGCAATGTGTTTTTCCACTGCTTACAGGCAACATCGGCATATCTTTTTTGAGCAAGTCAAACATATTGGCTTCAGACATTTGGTGCATAGATATGCCGTCTTTGCTCTTTTTTTTGTAATGGCATAACAAACAATATTAAATTACATGATTTATAGCAATATTGACAACTATTACAAACATTTGTAAATTGTAATATTAAAAAAATAATTTCGTACTAACACACTAGTATGAGTCCATGGGACTCATGTGACTGTCCTCTAAGGCGGTACACAGGGGGCCCCGCCGCCGTAGACCTGATCAATCTCAACGACGACGCCGCCGTCAAATGGCTAATGAATCTCAAACTGAATTTATAAATTGTATTCGACGTGTGATATGCCATACGATTAAAGAAAAATGGGACACAAAAATATTACACATTACACTAGTATGAGTCCACGGGACTCACTCGACGTAATAGCTCACCAAATCGGCATGCGCGGGCGCACTTCATCTCGCCACCGCGGTGCCCGCGTCACTGCAGGAAGGTACTGAGACGGGGGCGAAGCTAGGCGCTCAAACGTTAAAGTAATGGCAATTTGAAATTTTTATGTGAGTCCAGTGGACTCAGGTAGTGAATTGAGGGTTATTTTTGATAACAATATAGTTACATATGAAAGAAACATGATGTTTCTTTTTAATGCGGGTAAATTACACCACATTTTAAGTTAAATATACAAGAAATCAAAGTACATAGAAAAATTTAATGGTACTCACCTGTGGTCCAGCCAGACCGGGAATCGATCCCGGTACCTCTGGATTTCCGGCCCAGCGCCTTAACCACTTGTCCACCGGAGCACATAGCAAGCGCCCTAAATTTTACCATCCAATTTGACTTTCATATCATTCTAGTTTAATAGGTTTTTAACCTAAACGCCATCTATGAGAACACGTATTACACATGTATCTCACCTCAACGCATAAACAATATAGTTACACTTGTGCAGATTAGGTATTTGATACTGGATTCATACCTGTTGAGTAATGTTTTCCTAAGATTACCGCCTTCCTTTAACTGTGTTATTACGGTTCCTACGATGTTTACCTTTTGGTACAGTCGAGTTCATTTACATGTACACATATAAGAGAACGAAAATATCTGAACACGCGATGTGGGTGCCGACTGTGTGTACGGCACACGGTCGGACGCCCTTGGGTGGTCTGGCCAGCGACCTGGTTCGACCCCAGGGACCGCAACGGCCACCATGCCCGGTTATGGGCTGTGAGTTTGTCAGGTTTAAAAAAAAAAAGAAAAAAAAAAAAAAAAAAAATCTGAACACGCTTTTATGCTCCTGACAATAGGGTCGTGTTCAGATATTTTTGTTTCCGTAAGTAGTGTTCTGTAGGGTCAAAGAACTGCAGTGTAACTTTACCTAGAGAAGGTTCTAGGGGAGACCGGGTATGGTTGTCTCACGGGTTGGTTGTCAAAGCAGCCATTAAATAATACGAAACAAAGGAATAAGTGCATCGATTGGTGAAGTAGGGAAGGAGGTGAAGCTCTTGCGATCTTTTAACACCGAGCGATGCAATTATTCCTTCGTTTCGTATTATTTAATGGCTGCTGTGACAACCAACCCGTGAGACAACCATACCCGGTCTCCCCTACCTATTTCCAAGCTATGCTTATAAGTACAAATGTTGCATATACAGCGTGTAAGTCTAATACGGGCGAACAAATAAACCAGATATAGCGTTTAGTAGTGTTATCATTAATTAATATGATTTTTTAAATTACACTTAATAGTGACCTCGTAATAAATTTTTGAAAATTTACCGAGCAGCAATGTACCGCATACATGCTTGTTATGACATTGCAAGATACGAGATTTTTAAAGTAACTGTCAACTAGCGTGTTTGTCAACTTGAATGTGTTGCGTTACATTGCGGCCCGAATTATTTTGTATGGTAAATATTTTCATTGTGGTTTTAAGCAATAGTTATCTAAATATGCTTCTTAGGTCCTATGCTGACCACCGTTTCAATATTCGCCCGTATTAGATTTACAGGCTGTATTGTTCATCTTAACCACATGCTTAAGCATGTCAAATTATGAAACTAAACTGGAACTCTTAACGAAATCATTTACAAATTACACAGAGTTTAAGATTCCGTGAAATTTTGATGACGGCATGTTCTAACTCACGTTCTCTTCCATTGCAAAATATCAGTAGAAGATATGACAATCACAACGCAAAGGAAATTATCTCCATGACACATTATCTACGCCTGCCAGGGTAGTACAGTCTAGGGTAGGGTCCCATCACGGAGAGTCGCATGGAACGATTTAAAGATAACATACTTTGTCGAGTTCCTGCGCTCCCGACTAACAGTAGTGATCCTAACGTACTCTTTAAAGAGTTATCAGAGGTGATTCATGACGTGCACAAAGACATATTCAAATGTAAAACTTTCAAGCGAGGCACAAAAACAAGGTTTAGTGACTGGGCCACATCAGGTACACATAAGAGTAGGAACAGATTGTATGAATTGTACGAAATGAAGAGCTACATACAAGATGATAATTTCACAGAATATGTTAGAAATTATTCGAAGATGTTTAAGAAAGTTTGTGCCGCCGCCAAGTCTTTATACTTAGGAAATAAAGTTAAGTCAGCGGAAAATAAAGTAAAGGCAGTCTGGAACATAATAAACACAGAGACTGGCAAAACAAAACCCCGTGAAGGCCATTACCGACTTAAAGTCGAGGAACAAATCCTGACCGCAGACTTGGACGTAGCTGGCG
Source organism: Eudemis profundana (assembly GCA_947034925.1). NCBI lineage: Eukaryota > Metazoa > Arthropoda > Insecta > Lepidoptera > Tortricidae > Eudemis > Eudemis profundana. The sequence goes on from OX344811.1 coordinate 1,701,713, forward strand.
CCTTTCAAAACTTCTTCACAAACATTGCTGTGAATACTACGGTAAACCTGAATTCTTCTGTAGCGAAGGCTAGCTCTTTTCTAGATCCTATTAGTACCAGATATGATAGGGAATTTCACTTCCAACATACAGATCCCTATGAAATAATAAAAACGTTTAAATCCCTGAAGCTGAAAAACACCGAGGACCTTTGGGGTATTTCTGTCAGAGTCATGCAATCTGTCATCGATATTGTGGCGCCATCTCTAGCCATTGTGTTTAATGCTTGTGTAGATAAGTGTATTTTCCCCGATCTGATGAAATATAGTAAAGTCATTCCTTTGTTCAAATCGGGCAGCAGGGATGATCTTGGGAATTTTAGACCGATTTCTATATTACCAGTTCTTAGTAAAGTCTTTGAAAAAGTCATACTAAACCAATTGCTTCGTCATTTTAACAAGTATGAACTACTGCACGACCAGCAATTTGGTTTTACAAAAGGCCGCTCGACGACGGACGCCGCGACGGTGCTTATTAAACACATCTATGATGCGTGGGAAGTGTCACAAGATGCGATAGGAATCTTTTGCGATCTTTCCAAGGCGTTCGACTGTGTGGAACATGAGACACTGGTTCACAAACTAAAGCATTACGGCCTGTCGACCGAGGCCTTAAACCTTGTCATGTCTTACCTTAGCCAAAGAATTCAGAAAGTGGTTGTTAACCGAATTGAGTCTAGTGGTTCGACTGTAAAGCTCGGAGTACCGCAGGGCTCGATTTTAGGTCCGTTTCTCTTTCTTGTGTATATAAATGACCTTCCTTACCACATAGAACAAAATTGTAAAATAGTTTTATTTGCTGATGACACCTCATTGATTTTCAAAGTTGATAGACAACTAGATGACTATAGTCACATCAATGAGACCTTAAAATTAGTGCTACAGTGGTTCACAGCAAATAACCTAGTTCTGAATGCAAAGAAGACAAAGTGCGTGAAATTCTCTTTGCCAAATGTAAGAGAGGTTGACACATCTATATCTTTAAACGGTGAGAAACTTGATCTTGTTAACAATACACTCTTTCTTGGGCTTACCCTGGATCACAACTTGCAATGGGCGCCTCATATATCTACTTTGGCTAACCGGCTGAGCTCTGCCGCTTTTGCTATAAGACGAATAAGGCAATTCACTAACGTGGAAACCGCTCGCCTTGTTTATTTCAGTTACTTCCATAGTATTATGTCTTATGGCATACTGATCTGGGGTAAAGCAGCAGACATAGATACCATCTTTGTTCTACAAAAAAGAGCGATTCGATCCATATATAACTTAGGATCTAGAGATTCGCTGAAAGAACGTTTTAAGGAAATAGAAATCCTCACAGTGGCTTCACAGTACATATTAGACGTGATAATGTATACGCACAAGAATATCAGCTCCTTCAAAAAGCAGTCTGATGTCCACAGTTTAAATACGCGGAACAAACATAAGCTGTTTGTCCCAAAAATCCGTCTACAGAAAGTAAGAAAATCTTTCGTGGGCAACTGTGTTAGATTCTACAATAAGGTACCCCTAGATGCATGGGAACTGCCTTATAGTTCGTTTAAAAATTACATTAAATCTGCGCTTTTGAAGAGAGCTTATTATAAAGTCCAAGATTACTTGGATGACAAAGAACCATGGCCAAAGCATCAGTCGCAGCAGTCGTCGAAATAGGGCAGTGTCCCGGAGAGGTTTAGGTACATGATGCCTACAGATGGCGTCGCTGCTACGGGCTGTATCGTTCCATTGTTACATTTATTTTTATTTTTATTGTAATTTTATTTCATTATTTGCATTTTGACATACTGAATACATACCTGTTATGTATACTGTAGCTAGTTGTAATGACTGTTAGCTTAATAGTCTATTTCTCGACGTGAAACATACGTTTCCCATTTTGTATTTCGACGTTTGGAGTTCCTTTACACCTCCAAAACATAATGTTTTGACAACGGAGACTCCTTACATCTCCATAAATTTTAGTCTATGTTTGCCTATTTTCTATATTTTTTATCGTGTTTTGACGCCTAGAGACCCTTTACATCTCTAAAAATGTAGTTTTAAGTTTTGTAATGTAATGGATCCGGAGATTATATACGTCTCTCGGTAAAGTGTAAAAAAAACTGTGCCCAGTTATTTGCTTGTTGCATTTTTTTAAATATTGTCATCTTATGTAATAATGTCACAATTGTTGTAATGCTGTTTTTAAAAGAGAAACTGGTGAGTTTCTTCAGGCGCTTCTTCTCACCAGAAGGTCATCTACCGAAGCGCCAAAAGAAAAGAATCAGACATGTAAAAGAGCCCTTGAGGCCTACTTACAGAAATAAATGAGTTTGAGTTTTTGAGTTTGAGTTTGGTAAATATCCACAAAAGTTCCAAAATAAATATGTATACGGCCATAAACCCTACTGCCATTCTTCAAAGCGTTCTAGTGCTCGAGGGACTTGACCTATCGTTGTAATTATAGATAGGTCTCAAGAAAAATGTCTTCTAATGATAGAAGCTTACCAAAATGCCAGGTGTCTGTGGGATCAGACTTTTGTAAATTATAAAAACACAATTGAGTCAGGATGATAAATGAAAAACTTGCAATTACAATATCAGACATAGTGCACATAGTCCACAGACACCCGACGAATGAGCAACGGGCACTCGTTCGCCTATCTATCTAAACATCTCTAGAGCATATGCTCTCGAAACCTAGTTCTAGGGTTGCATTCTTGCTCGCTGATATTCATGTAGTGTAAACGCTGAGAACGAACTTTTGTTTACACTAAAAAGTCAAGAATGAATGCTCTACTCTGGTTCTAGCTCTTTGTTCGTTTGGTCTAAACCCACCTTTACATGTAATGTTTTTGATGGGTTTCCTTTTTACTAACCTTGGATGGTAACACAAAATCAGTCGTCGAGTTGCAGTAACGAACCCACGTAAACCTATATTATCTAAAACGTTGGTTTGTTTAATTAGTCGATTCTGATAAGCATAATTGAAATCTAATAAACATCCAGATAATCTGGTATCAGATGAAATGTATTTCGGAAATGTGATGTTTTGGGGGCAAGGCCGTCTGTTCTACGACCTTGACATTTTACTTCCTGGTTAATCTAGGACCAGGACATTTGGACATTATACGACTTTAACGTAACACTCCGGAGGGAACAAAATATTCATGGGTAATTACGACATTTTTAATTAAAAAAACTCGACTGCGGTGCTAAAAATACCGGGCATTAAAGTGCATAAATCCGCCATTTTCTTTTTATTTTAATACTCAGTGAAACTCGTGCCATCAAGACGAATCTAATGATGTATGATTTATCAAAATCAGATATGACGTCGGGTAGTAATGAGCGGACATAGGAACGGAGATACAAACATACTTACTTACATACATACAGGTCAAACACATAACCCTCCTTTTGGGCTTCACGGCAGTCGGGTGGAAAGAAGAAAACCACATAAACCTCAACTTATTTGCTACCATTTATATAAATATATCGCATCTAATATGGTATATGACACCCATCTAATGAATAAATATGAATAGAAAGTATTTCTTTAGATAACACATCATCTCAGTTACATAAAATAAATACGAAGACGGGTGTGCAACCAAAATTAATTCTTTCGGAGAGAGGCACAACTCCCAATTGCCCAAAGTGGCCAATTTTTGACCAAACGGGACACAGATAAATTAAAACAAAAACAACCGAAATTATCTCTAATTCAGCAGTTCAGTTCGCTGGGCTACGTATATTTCGACCAGAAAGAGCACGCGTTATGCGATACAGAGAGATCGGATCCGGTGCGTTCCGTCCCGTAGTCAGACATGAACGTTAGTTTTGTTGGAAAGAGAAACTTCTGTACATAGTACTATTACCAACAATTACCTATTCTCTGCAACGGCACTGGTTATCTTCGCAGAGCAGAGCGTTTGTATCACGGAAGAAAAAACAAGGTTTGTATCTTTGTATAGGTGTACTATCAACGGTATATATGTTCATGTTCACGTATATGAGTAACTGCATGGATGACCATGTATGATTAAATTACAGTAAGCACGCGCGGTGCATACTCTCCGTGTGGTTAAGCAACCTTGGTATAGCATAATGACTATCGAGTATCGAACCAATCAATTACTGATTAATTTATAACCAATCAATTCAAGTGACGAGATTGGATTTACATTTATAATGGCCTATGAGTTAATATTTTTTTTAATACACTTGCTCAAAAAGTGGTACTTTTTGTAGCTGTATATCGTGCGCAAAGTTCGATTTTGCGAACTAGTGCCTTTTTATTTGCCATTTTTTTTAATTTACTGTTGTTCAAATACATATAGCTACTTATTCAGCTACTTCGACAGCAGATTCTTGCTATTGGAAACACTGTGGACTCCATGGAGATGCGGCACCGAAGAAAGCATCTGTTATTCAGCGGCGTGCCGGAAGTAGCAGATGAGAACATCGCAGCAACGGTTGCTGCCACCTGCCAGAGCAGTCTTCGTTTACCAAGTGTCACCAGTGATAGCATATCCATCTGTCATCGACTTGGAAGCCAAGCAGGCGATAGACCGCGGCCAGTCCTGGTCCGGTTTTGTAATCTCCAGGTCAGGAATGAGATATGGGCAAAAAAAACAGCACTCAAAGGGACTTCCATAGTCATATCAGAGTTTCTGACAAGACAGCGACAAGCGGTTTTCATCGCTGCACGCAAACACTTTGGCATGCGCAACGTCTGGACTAGGGATGGCAATATTAATATCAAATTGCCTAATGGAAAGAAGGAGAAACTGGTAACAGTGGAGCAGCTTCAAAGTCTGACTCTGAAGTATGCCCCCGTCTCATCCTCTGTGCCAGTCCCGTTAAGAGCCACGGAGTCTGCGTCCACGCCCGTTGCTGCCACAGTGCCCGAGTCTGCACCCGCTGCAACACCCTCGCCCACGGTTCTTCCTGCGCCCGCGCCAACCAAGGTGCCTGCGGCTGCGTCTGCGCCAACCAAGGCGCCTGCGCCTAACAAGGCGCCTGCGCCGTCCTCAGCCGCACTGGGAAAAGCAGAGGAGCCCAGCATGTCTAGGAGGACCGAGGACCGGCGAGCGAAGCGTGCAAATTAACTGGCTGTTTCGTAAAGTTTTTGCGTTTTGTCTGTCCTTGTAAGCATAGTAGAAGGTATTACGTAATCACTCCGTTCAGAAATACAGCACACTTTTTGGCACGGTATGCATCTCTCGCTTTTAATTTAAATTATTGATCTACCGCGACCGTGTTGTTATTAATTTTTATTGTCAATTTCTTAGCCACAAAACCTAACATCTAACCCGTCACAGTGATAGCTGTCAACGCGTTGCGTTTTGTGACTGCATCATTTTAAGGTTATGCTCGCATTGTGTTGGTTTTCTTTTGGCTATTTTGCTGCAATTTTTTATTTTTATTTTTTATTATGAGGTTCATGTTTTTAAATTATTCCTTTTCTCTTCTGCTATGTTAAAATTTGTTCATATTTCTTATGTTAACATTATTTTTATCTGAAATAGTTTCTTACCTTTGTTAGTGTTATATATACTTGTGTGTAAATGGTTGATTGGTGGGGCAAATTTGAAACCTTGTTGGTTGCAATTATTAAGTAGCGTGCATTCGTGCACATACGTACTTAATTTATCATATTTTATTATATTTATAATTATTTATTATATTATATTTATGTACCCTACCTCGTAAAATATTATGTCAGATGATGATGAATCGTTTTACTCTGCTTGCGATTTGACCTCTTCTTTTAATTCACTTTGTAGCTCTGCGTCCGAGCCCGACACCCTTGGTAATCGTCTATTTCACACTTTTCAAAACTTTCCTAAAGACTTCAATTTGTGTCATATAAACGCACAAAGTATTCCGAGCCACTACACTGACTTACTTGACACTTTTGCTTCTGGTAATGTTCACGCCATTTTGATTTCTGAAACATGGTTCAAATCCAGTCTCGATTCAACTTCTTTCGGCCTACCTGGTTACGTGTTACTGCGGAATGATCGTATTGGTAAGGGCGGCGGTGGTGTTGCCATCTACATCCGCAGTGACATCCCCACTAAAATTATTTCCCAATCCTCGTCTCAATTTTCTGGTTCCATGGAATATCTATTCATTGAAGTGTGCGTTGGAGGGACTAAGGCGGCTCTTGGAGTTGTTTATTGTCCACCAACCATTGACTACTTCGTGGACTTTGAGGCAATTCTGTCTTCTGTCAGTGTCGAGTACACACATCAAATAATCATGGGAGATTTTAATACTGATCTTGTTAAGGACAACCTCAGGACACGTAAACTGAATTCGATCGTAGAATCTGCCGACCTCACCTTACTTCCGCTTAAACCTACTCATCACAACGTTGACACGTCAGACTCTTGGTTAGACCTTATTCTTGTCTCCACTACTGATCTTGTGGATTCCGTAGGTCAGTTTCCGGCACCAGGTTTCTCACACCATGATCTCATTTTTTTATGTTATCGCATTAGGCCTCTTAAACCTCAGCGCATTACAGTCCAATTGCGTAGCTTCGCTAGGTTGGATACCGAAGCGCTAAAACAAGACGCGCACGCTCAGAACTGGTCATCTACGCTATCGGCGCCTTCAGTTGATGAAGCCGTACAGGCATTAAGCACTACCGTGATAAAACTTTTTGACACTCACGCTCCAGTTCGAACTGTCAAACTGAAACGTCCTCCTGCGCCTTGGATTACCAGAGGTGTCCGTATGGCCATGACACGGCGGGATCGGGCGTTCCGTAAGTTCAAGCGTGATAGGACAGACGAAAACTGGCGTGATTTTAAAACGGCTAGAAACCGCTGCAATCAGATGGTGAGAGCCGCAAAACGTAAATATATCCACGAGAATATTGTTACCTCATCCCCGGCTGATACCTGGAAGTTCTTGAAAACAATTGGCGTCATTAAATCCCGTAACATTTGTTCATGTTCTAGTTCATTCTCCTTAAACGATCTAAATTCTCATTTTGCCAAATCTTCGTACTTAGACCCTGTTACTAAATCTCAAAGTATTTCAAACATAGCTGCCCTACCCCGTCTCTCTCATCAAACATTTTCATTCACCCCGGTCACTGACGATGATATATGCAAGGTGATAAGGTCTGTTAAATCCAACGCTGTTGGCTACGATGAATTGAGCAGATTGATGGTAATGTGCATCCTGGAATGTATTCTCCCTGTCATAACCCATGTTGTCAACTTTTCCATGTCCACCGGGATTTTTCCTTCATTGTGGCGTAATGCGTACGTCCTCCCATTACCAAAAGTCTCCAGCCCTAGTTCTCTTAAAGATTTCCGTCCCATTTCGATTCTCCCTTTTCTGTCAAAAGTTTTAGAAGCCATTGTCCATAAGCAGCTGTCTGCCTACATATATTCCAATCAACTACTCTCTCCTTTCCAGTCCGGTTTTCGTCCTGGTCACAGCACGTCTACCGCTCTGCTTAAAGTCGTGGAAGATGTAAGGCAGGGTATGGAGGAATGCCAGCTGACAGTGTTGGTTTTGATAGACTTTTCAAATGCCTTTAATGCTGTCAACCATGACCTCCTACTGGCAACCCTTAATCACTTGAATATATCACCGTCAGCGGCTGAGTGGTTCGCCTCTTATCTTCAAGATCGTCGTCAGGCAGTTCGTGCTGATCGATCTTTTTCCGACTGGTGTCAACTCACTTCTGGGGTTCCACAGGGTGGTATTCTCTCTCCTCTCCTTTTCTCAGTTTTCATTAACCTGATCACCTCTCACATCAAATGCTCCCACCATCTCTATGCTGACGATCTGCAGCTATACACCCAAGCGAGCCCGAGCAATATCGATCGAGCAGTTGCTGCTGTGAACGATGACCTTAACCGCATCTCCGCCTGGTCACGCTGTTTTGGTATCACTGTGAACCCGTCGAAATGCCAGGCCATCGTGCTTGGGAGCACCCGATTGCTGTCCACGACCGACCTTACCCGTATGGCGCCAATTGTTTTTGAGGATGTGCCAATTATCCTAGCTTCGCAAGTGAGAAACCTGGGTCTGATTATTGACAGTGGCCTTACATGGGATCCTCAGGTGTCTGACGTCTGTCGCAGAGTGACTAATACGCTGAGGGTGCTTTACAGGTCCAAACACTTTCTGCCGATCAGCACAAAAACTCTCCTGGTTCAAGCTCTCATATTACCAGTTATCGATTATGCTGATGTGTGTTACTCCAATATTACCCAAGCTTCCTTAAATAAACTGGACCGGCTGCTTAACAACTGCATCCGGTTTGTGTTTGGCCTCCGTAAATATGACCACGTATCCGCTTTTCGCCGAAAACTTCACTGGCTCCCGATTCGTCAACGTAGGTCTTTAAGAATCTTATCCACTCTCTATTCTTTATTATTTGATCCAGCTACCCCTGATTATCTTAAATCCAAATTTAAATTTGATGTTGCACGTCCAGGTTGCGATCTCCGTACTTCCCGTACTCTTAAGCTCACTGCTCCCCCACATCGGTCCGGATTTATGTCCAACTCCTTTACTCTTCAGGCCATTCGCCTTTGGAACGATCTTCCCCTTACTATAAGGAAAGCGCAGAGCAAATTCAGCTTTAAGCGCATGTTGCGCAAGCATTTTTCTAACAAAATTCACGATTAATTGTCTTCATGATATTTTATACTGGGTACATGTAATAGTATGTATGTAGGTATATTTTACAGCATATTTATGTAGGTATATCAGTATTATGTATATGATTTGTGTTCACAATTTTACGGATTTGACTATATGTTCATGCACCAATTTAATATTTCTGTTTGGCCCAGCGGTTAACTGGTAGAGAATGCCTTATGGCATTAAGTTCGCCGTTTGTACTTTCCTGTATTGTGCAATAAAGTCTAAATAAATAAATAAATATAGTAAACGGCCATAAAGAATGCACATCGATCTTTGGAAAGAGGCAATCGGCTAATTTCGACTTCGTATAGCGATATCTGTGTCGCACACACCATGACGTTTGTTTTGTCAGTCGTGGTTCAAATGCGAGAGAGTGCAGTCGCATATCCAAATCAATATATAATATAGAGTTGCTAAAACTTTTACAAAATTTAATTTGTACCATGGCATCTATAGGAAAAAAAGGTAAACCGTTACTTTGCCAGTCACGCGAAATTATCTACATTTTTTTCCCGTGTGGTATCGGATTAGAATAACACCATCCTTTTCTTCCCGGGGGTGTCACATGAGGCGACTAAGGGTACAGGGTCAAACCGTGTTGTGGGCGATGGCCCAGCAACTTGTCACCGCAATATTACACTTTTGGTCCATCTTTAAACCCACATTTAAATATGCTAGTAGTATAACATCAGTTGCTAATGCTCAGTCAACTTCTTTTAGGAATATGGGCGTGAATATATGAATATATGTTGTAACGTAAATCGCGAGCAAGCAAGTATCATTGTGAAGGATGAGGAATTGGAACTAGTTGATAGTACAGTTTTTCTGGGTATAACATTGGATCATAAACTCCAGTGGGGTCCCCATATTGCTAATCTCTCGAATAGACTTAGTTCTGCAGCTTTTGCAGTCAACAAGATCCGACAATTAAAAGACATCAAAACAGCTCGATTAGTATATTTTAGTTACTTCCACAGTATTATGTCGTATGGTATTCTACTGTGGGGCAGTGCTAGCGCTTCAGAGCTTAATACTATATTTGTTCTGCAGAAGAGGGCTATTCGAGCGATTTATAAGATGAACTATCGAGACTCACTTAGAGATAAGTTTAAGGACATTAATGTAATGACATTGCATTGTCAATACATCTATGAGAATATTATGTATGTACATAAGAATATCATGAATTTTAAGAAGAATTGTGACATACATAATATTAATACTAGAAATAAACTTAAGCTCGCAGTGCCCACCACTCGGCTCCATAAAATTAAATCATCATTCATGGGTAATTGTGTAAGGTTTTATAATAAACTGCCAAGATACATAACTGAATTATCTATTAGCAAATTCAAGAATTGTGTAAAGCGTAAACTCATGTCCAAAGCTTATTACAGCACACAAGACTACATGAATGATGAAGCACCTTGGGATTAACTGCAACTGGAAATAACTACATTTTAATATAATGTCTCATTCGTTGATTTTTTTCTGTTTTTGAACTTGTCAACTGTTTTGACACTTAGAGACCATATACATCTCTAAGAAAAAACTGTATCCATTTTATTTTAATTTAGTTTTTAAGTTATATCGTGTGAGTTGCAGAATATTTTCATTTCTGTAATATATTTAGTAAAAACATTCCTATTTTATATTTTGACGTTTGGAGGTCCTTTACACCTCCAAAACTTAATATTTTGACTACGGAGACTCTTTACATCTCCATGAATTTTTATTATCAATTTATTTTCTATTATTTTAATTGTCTTGTTTTGACGCCTAGAGACCTTTTACATCTCTGAAAATGTAGTTATAAGTTTATTATAACATATTAATGAAATCGAATGTAATAATGTCTTACCTGTTGTTAAAAAAGAGAAACTGGTGAGTTTCTTCCGGCGCTTCTTCTCACCAGAAGGTCACTACCCGAAGCGCCAAAAGAAAAGAAATGAAATAATACATAGGTACATATTTAGACTCAGACTTGTAAAAGAGCCCTTGAGGGCCTACTTGCAAAAATAAACTATTTTATTTTTTATTTTATATATATGTATGTATATTATTTTTCACCAACAAGCAATAATTAAATATAATTACATCGTTTTTTACAGCTCTATATATTCCACGGGAAATCAAAACAAAGCAACACATAAAGTACTTAGTTCTAAATTCAAATTCTGATGAACGAATAATCTAATAATTGATGTACATGGAAATTAGCATTCGTTTGTATTCGGAAATGCGATGATTGCCGATGTGCATTCTTTATGGCCGTTTATGTACATCCAACTAATGGTCAAATACGTTATTTGTTTTTTATTACGTCAGTGGACATTGAAAGTATACATTTCATAAGTTTAAAATATTAAATCCACATATATAACCGTTTGATTGTTTATATTATAAACAATTAAACTGTTATCTAATATTTAAAAAGTATGCTTCTTGACATAATACAGTATTACAGCTATTTCCATTTGGTCTCGCATAATACAGTATTATGCGAGACCCAAAAAGTAAAAATTGTCACAGATAAGATAATATATGGTGCAGGCTGTTCGAGTTTTATAAATGACAAGTAGCTTTCGTGCACTAAAGATTACATTTTACTTGGAAATTAATGAGCTATTATAGTATTTTATGCAACAGTTGTATAAGTGGGTTCAAAAAATGCGAATTGCGTGAGTTGCGATACGAGCCGCGAATGCGGCGAGTATCGCAAATAGAGACGCAATGAGCGTTTTTTGACTTAATTATACAACGTTGCATACAATACTTTTTCTACGACGAGGTTTTAAATTATAAAATACAAAATTAATCATAACCTGGAAACAAGGCAAATATGACGTTTGACTGACAGTATGTGTCTATGGTAAACTTTTTTTTTTATTTAAAATATATTTAAATTAAAAATACTTTTTTTATGTTGGCATCAATGAATTTAGTTCGGAAAGTTTTGTTTTTCTTAAAAACCGTAGGAATTTAATTGTTTGTTAAGTTGTGCATTTTTACCGTAAAGTTAAAATTGAGCGCTTAATCCTTGACCTAAGTTTAACCTAGATTTAGAAGTCTGTGGCTTCTAGCAATAACGTAAAGTGACTATAACGACACTAGTGCTGTTATGGGGAATAGAGTATAGACTTCTCTGAACTCATATTATGTATGTTCTTATATTAGTGTTCGTGACCAAGTAAAAGACAGATAACAGTACAGGAGTAGAAAAAGTATTTAAATATTGATTGCTTTTTTCCATTTTTAAATGCAGTTAAATTACCTTAGAACGTTTGTCTGTTCCCAAAATATTTTATTTTTATTTGGCTGAATGGTGACAACCGCTGACACGTTGGAAAAAGTTCGTCAATTAAAAGTAACACATTTTGTTTTATTCCCGCCATTTTCATTCACGATTGTAATTTTGTAATATTAATTATCACGCATTAGTTTGATAACACTTTTGTGAAAAATGAGCGATTCAGACGATTTTTAACTAATAGGCTACTTGACAGTATGAAAAATAATGGAAGAATTATGGATATATGTATTAATTATAAGTATTAAAACCAATTTACGTCAATATTACCAAAAATAAATGGATAATTTATTTATAAAACTCGGATAAAAATTGATTATTTTTTATCTGTCGCCATTTTATCGAAAACGGTTGGGATTGGCCGATGACGTCACACCATAGTAAACATCATCGACAGCATCTGTCAATCCTATTTTTAAAGGTAGAACGTTATGCGATCCTCGTTGACATTTGTCGGTTTACTATCATGTGTCGTCATAGACGCCATATTGTCCGAGAAACCGTTTTGGCGGCTAATTTTAAAAGTGCATTTTTATTTGCTTTTTTCGGAAAAAATACACAAAAGAATTAAAAATTACCACTTTCTGAGTGCTCAATAGACATCATTAAACAATCGGATTGACTTTTGAGAAACCTGTCAAGTAGCCTATTCAACACCACCAGATATACTAGCAAAGGCGTCAACGGCAACGAATAGTATTTTACCAGAGAAGTCGAAGGAGAAATATCTGGCCGTCTATGAGCAATTCATTTCATTGACTGGAAACGAGAAAATCGAACGGCGCGGCGTCATTCTCAGAAAATGTACTTATGGCCTACTTTCTTGAACTATCTAAGAAATATCAGGCATCTACAATGTGGTCAAGATACTCAATAATAAATGTTCCAATTGTACTCTCCATTTTTATGAGGCCAAAAAATAAACAAATTTGTCTCTTAATCACTGTGTTGTTTCATTTTCGTTGTCATTTTTCGCAAATGTATACACGTGCGGAAGTGTCATTTCCACAACTCGGGACTCGTGAAAAATTACATACTTTCCGCACTTGTATTAAAATAGTACATTACATAACTAGGGTGGTAATACAAAGAAAGGCCGAGATCGCAGAAGTTTGCGACCCGAGCTGCAAGCGAGGGACGTAAATATGCGATCGAGGGCTTTCTTTATTACCTCCCGTGTTGTGTACATAATTTTATGTCTACACTTGGCCAGAAAGCGGCTTTTTCCGTACGTACGTGCGTGCAGTACGTACGTCCGTAGGTACGTACGTGCAGCGTGCGGAAAAAGTCACTTTATGGCCAGGTGTGGCATAAAGTACTATTATGCCACACCTGGCCATAAAGTGGCTTTTTACCTCCCGCTACGCGTAGGTACGGAAAAAGCCGCTTTCTAGCCAAGTGTAAAATGATGAACTTAACACGGGAGGCAATAAAGAAAGCCCTCGATCGCATATTTACGTCCCTCGCTTGCAGCTCAGGCCACCATCACCACCACCATGTTTTACCATCCTAGTTGTGTAAAGTACTATTACGTCACACCTGGCCATAAAGTGGCAATTGTTTTACCGCTCTAGGTTAGTAATATACTATATTAATAAGAATGTTGTAGTGTAGTAGAAAATAATATCTAAAACCTATAATAAAACTAAAATTATGCGAAGCTATGAGTTACCTGTCTACGTGTCGAATATAGGTCGACAGCCACCTGCGATTACAATCTTGCGCACTATCTCAATGTCAGACACATGCGCACTTGCTAACGTCATTGACATTAATTGACATTTATCTCAGGAGTCAGGTCTTACTGGATTAGGGTCTCGTACTATACCTAATTAGAACGGTATTATTAAAGACTGCCTGCCATTTTGTAAAAATCGGAAACATTCTCCATCATGATCATCATCAGTCTACATTACGCCCCACTGCTGGGCACAGGCCTACTTTTATAGATGAGAGTCAATGGGCTGTATTCCCCACGCTAGCCCAACATCGTGAGGAAACCTGCATATATCTGCGAAGAAATTCAAAGGTGTATGTGGAGTCCCCAATAGCACTATTATGCAAAGGACTAAGTTGGCCCAACTTTTGGTCTCTTACTTATTTAGTAGACATGCGACAGATCATTTGGCGACGGCGCCGTGTCATCCTTTATCGCAGTATAGCAAACAGGTGTCGATCATAAACAGATAAACACAGGTGTTTATCCATTTGATAATCTATTCAAAGCAAAAACAGCGATCTATGTGTATAAGGTCGTTACTCTGTTACTTTCCTTAAAAGATAAGTTCATTTATCGATTTATTAGTATCAGTCTTCTAATACTACTTTACACCTGTGGTTTCGTGCACCGAATGAATTTTTTTCCGATTTAAAACAAGAGGTTAACAGTTCGTCGAAAATTTCGTTTTTTTTTACGTATGATCCTCTCGCCTTCAGCCAGGGAAAGTTTTTTTTTTCAAGATCGCAGCCGCAGCCATGACTCATGACTTTTCGTTGACCGCTCAAAGTGAGCGTAAGGACCAGCAGAATTGGTTGAAACGGTTCAACCTTTCCTTATGTAAAATGTGTGATTAGGGAATACAATAACCGGTCAAAAAACCGGTTAGTAACCAAAGTTACACAAAGAAAACGGTTAACCGGTTAAAAACTGCTTTTATTGTTTTGTATCCTTTTTTGTACTTTTCGTGTGTGTGTGAATAAAACCCACTTTAAAATATCGTTTAGCTGATTTTATAAACAAGATCAACATAAATGAAGAAAAAACACTAACAAATATCGAAATATTACTGACGGTAAATCGGGACAATTTGACCAGTTGGAAAATAAAGCATGCGGCCTGCATCACAACTAAATACGAATATGATAGATTTTTAAAGGTACTTGAACTTGCAAAGAAGAACGAATAAAATAATCATAAAGGAATCAAATAAAAATAATGTATGCCTATTAGTCTATTTACAAGTATAGTTTTTTACAAGTCGGTTAAAAACTGGATCCTGGACTAGATAACCGGTTTTTAACTGTTGCCAAAAACCAGCGGTTAACCGGTCAACCGGTTTTTCGGTTAACCGGTTTGCAATCCCTATGTGTGATCGAGCTTATAGGGGTTTTAGTAGTCCATAAACAACACCCCCGAGTTACTTTTTTGAAAAATTAATGTACCGACAGACACAGTTCTTCTACGATTTCATTAATATTTAATATGTATAGTAAGATAGACTAAATAAGGATTACTTGTGCCATGTGCGATTTTTATCAGTGTGAGTAATTGTCTACAATAAAATAATCCGCACATAAAAACCATGTTCTTTTCTTAGGGACAACGTGTGTGAGTGACCGTTAGGAAAAATAGTAAATTTTAACGGTGACAATGTTTTAAATTGTGACTAGAACTTTGATGTTAATTAATACATGTTTTACTGCATTAAAGTAAAGTGCATATTTAAGTGATATTAAATATTTCTGGAAAATGGCTGCCGAGAATACAGTTGTTGTTTTGTGTGCAGGGCCCAGTGATACTGAGTCGGTGAGTCGATAAACTATTTACCTATTCTATTTCTCACGCGGACGTTTGTTCACTGAATCGTTCCACACTTTACCTATGCGTGGTCGCCACTCCAGCATGTTTAGCATAACTGGCCGTGACTTCTCGCGCAACATAGCATCACCTGCTACTGTCACACTATATTGAGTAGAAAGAGATGGGAAGCATTTATCGCGCGACAAAGAGTTGCGTGTCACAGTTGTGCTAGTGGTACAGTAGGCGTGTGTTGCTACGCTTTTGTCGCGCGATAAATAAATGATGAAGCATCCGTCACGTTCTGACAAATATGTGCGTAAGAGTGACGGATGCTTTATTATTTATTTATCGCGTGACAACGAGTAGCATTATAAGCCTACAGGACTTAACTGCCCTACGGTTATCCGTTCTCTGGGCTATATGGCCTGCCCACTGCCACTTCATCGAGTTCATCGTGTAATCCGCGAGCTATGCCATGTAGCTATGTCAAGCTATATCGCTCGTGATATTGCTGGGAGTCGGTGGATGCGGTCTGCACATAACCTCACTCTATGGGGCAGGGGGTATATGTATTGTCTCCCATAATTTTTAGAAGTCATACTGTATTGTTAGTCATAATTATCGATATCATACAATCGATGAAACCTTTAAATTTTCAGGATTGTTATAAAATAAACCTAATCTATTGTTTTCCATACACTAGCGTTTTGAAATATCCTAAAAATATTACCGTTTTAGAAAAACAAATACTGTATGACTTTTCCTAATTATGACTAACAATACATTATCACGTAATTTTTTGGGAAACATGGGGATCCCGCCATGGGGGGAGGAAATTATGATATTTTATATAGGTAATGGATCAACATTCGACTATATTTGATTTCTATATAGATTATTGCAGCAGTTTTTAAATAGGTATCTAAAGTTTGATAGTACTGAAATAAGTGTTCATCAGGTTAAGTGCTAAATGATTAAAACAATGTCATATGATATCGATAATATTATGAGCAGACAATCTGAGTAATGTCTGTCGAGTTAAGTATTTATAAAGTGACTCAAATGTCGGAATATGATGGCAGATTTCATTTACTTTAGCTATCATTATGTACTTATACAATGATTAAAAATAGACGACTTCAAAGATTGAACAGTTGGCCTCGATTCCTCGTAAATCGCATCATTAGAAGATTTTGGAAAAAAAGTGGGAAAAATCTAAATCGGTTTACAAATAGTGTAAATTTGAGATGATTAACATAAAAAACGAATTGAGAACCTCCCTCTTTTTGTCTATCTGCAAGAAAGAGAGAGTGGCTCACTTCGCGATTTCGCCGCGCGGCTACTAGCACCAAATGTTGCCCCTCCGAAGGGGCTTAGAGCCAAAAGAGCACGGGTTATGCGATAGAGAGAGACAATCGTATACGATGCATTCCGTCCGGTGGTCAGACCTGAACGTCATTTTTTTAAATAAATATTTTCTGCCCTCCGGCCTGTCACCTTGCCGGCCGCTGCGCTATGCAAAGATGCCGCTTTCTGGCTCCGTCGAACAGAAAAATAGTATACAAACCTTGGCCAGTAAATAAGAAAGCCTCAGATTACCTATTGTGATCCGAGACATTTCTTACTTTACTGGCCTCGGTATGTAATGTACAGTCGGCCTCAAAAGTAGCTAAACACTTTAGCTACGCCACGATACAAAATGAGTTCAGCAACTTTTGAGGCCGACCGTACTATTTCTCTCATTTTTCGGGTATTGGTACCCGAAAATGAGAGAAAAGGTGCCAACTGAACCTAAGTTCTTCCGTTGTCAGTCTGTTCGTCCGTCCACCTGTCACGGGGCTGTATATTTTGAACCGTTACAAGTAGAGATGAAGTAGAGACATGACATTTTCACAGACTGTATATTTCTATTGTCACTATAATAACAAATAATAAAAACGAAATACATAAAACTTTTAAGTGTTGACACATCTCATGTTGTTTAGGCAATATGTATCAAGTTACGAAGAAAAACATTTCAACCAAAAATTGGCGTCGGTAAAATAGATTCTTAACCAACAACCAAGCAAATTGAATATAAATAAATTCCTGTATCATTGCTATCTCACTCGCATTATTATAGATGGTTATTATTATTCAGCGTTATTCATTTATTCCATCGTAGCATTTGAATAACAAATCCAAATGGATTTCCCAATACCATAGTAGGAAAATATCCAATACTTACCTAGTTATTTGTTAAAATGGCTTACAAAAGAGAAGCTGTTTAGTAGTGAATCGAATTAGCCTTATATTATATTCATGCAAATTAGACTTATTATTAGAGACCGGATTTGAAGTAGCGATCTCAATATTAATATGGATATGACTAGTGCAATTTGTTAAATACATGTCATGTTGGTTATATAAGGTCTTAATTCATACTGTGCATTGTGCAGAAGAAATATTAAAGAATAAGAACTTAAAAAAATAAAGTATTTCAAAAATTAACAAACGATGTTTTTGTTTATTATCACCATAATATTTACAAAAGCTTCCAAAAATTATTTTTGTGTGTAGAAAAAATAATAAATTATACCAGTCATATCCATATTAATATTGAGATCGCTACTTCAAATCCGGTCTCTACTTATTATTCTGACTCGAGGTGGAAAGACTTTCATAATATACAATATTTAAAAAAAGTTTTTATTGGCAATTAATTACCTACTGATAGTAACAAAATGTTCTAGGTACTAGGTAATATACTTACTGGCGTTTGCCATCAAAGGTTCCAGTCCACACATCCAGGCTAGGTTAGGTTTGTGTTATAATAATCCTGAAAAGTTTGCATGTTCAGAAAATAAATATTTTTACTAAAAAACACCCGACCGCGGTGCACTTTACAAAGTGGATAAAATCCGCCACTTTGTTTATTTTAACGAACTTCATACCCAGTGACACTCGTGCCGTCAAGACGAATCTAATGATGTATCATTTATCAAAATCGGTTGTGCCGTTGAGTAGTTACGAGCGGACATAGGAACGGACATACATACATACAGGTCAAACACATAACCCTCCGTTGGGCTTCGCCGCAGTCGGGTAAAAAAAACATTATGCCAAATGTTGAATTACCTATGCCAAATGATGAATTATGGCTTTCAAATTTATGCGACCCGATATGGACCCCATAGTATTGCATCGTCTCCGAATTTACATAAGTATGCCCAATTTCAGCTAAATAGGATACCAGAAAGTGGTTGAAAAATGGTTTGCATTGCATCAAACGAAGAACCTACGCTACGAACATACAAAGTTAAAAGGTCGAAACTAATTCTTAGAAATACTTGCAAAATAGGCGCACGTTTGCCGTCGAGTTGCGGAAAATAAGCCCGCGTTTACCTATAACCTACTTGGATCCGGATCATAACTACAAGATCTTCCGCCAGATAATGTGCAAATGTAATTGCAAATATCATCAGCGATGACGTCGCAGTATAAACCAATCTATGAGATCATAAATGCCGCATCAGAAATTCCGATAATATTATTCCACGGAAGTGGATCGTTGTAGTTTCCGCTTTATACTTTTTAATCATATTGTCCGAAGGCAAAAGTGATTACTTAGGTACCTACCTAATTGTTAATATTGTTCTAGCACTAGGGAAATCAAATATAATTTATATGTTGACATTACGTGCCTAAAAATAGGCCGCAAAGTACCTCGTTTCCGGTGCGGCTTGACACTTGGCACATAATGGAATTTCATACTTACATTGCCGGCAATGTATTTTTTTTTAAATTTCTATTCCACATTTGTTTGGGCCACAGCATCACGGCATTCAGCCATTAAAAAAACAAAAAACGATGTGTGCTATATTTTGTAGTTTTATTTATTTCAAATTGACATGAACATAACAAATAACACATTATAAACAATTTTAAATTGCAATTTTAACTACACGAATACACATTTAAAATATTTCATCTAAATATTCGCGGTAAAATTGTGAACTGAAACAGCTTTTGCATTGTCTATGGATATAATATGTCACTAATGCCACTTTCTGACAGAAAATTTGTGTTATAAAATATTAGTAAGGTTATTGTAGTAAGTTTATTTATTTCATTGCATATTTGAGAAAAGCACTATACATACCTCGGCGGGAAATGGGGTTGCCAGCCTCGTAACTATCTGGCCTCGCTTCGCTCGGCCAGCTATATGTACTCGGCCGGCAACTCCTTACTTCCCGGCCTCTGCCGTAATGTACTATTGCGGACTAGTTTTCCGCAACTAGGTCTATATCGTCATTGGAAAGTATTATTGCTTATAACCTGCAAAAACTTTCATAGTAGGTACCTAAGTTACGAAATTTTTGTTTTCCAAAGGCGAATAATGATCTGGTTTTATTTAGTAGTAGAGACTGTAAATTACATACCTATTGTGTAATTTTTATTAATGAAATAATACAAAAGTGTGTACTTTAAAAATGTGTTCCTCGTGTTGGAATTTTCAGAAATAATTTAGCGTGATCAGATCAAACAGTCAATTAGGCATCACAAAATCATCTTTGAGAACTCATCTTAAATAGTTAGAATAATATTTACAAATGGTATTTACATACATATAATTGGTCATTATCATAAAAGCGAACGAAACTATTATGCCGAACTAGCGCCATCTATTTTTTGTCAATGGAAGTAGACTTTAGTTACGCTACTCAACACTAGAGGACGTGAAAGAAAATTACTTTAACCGCAGGCACGGTGACTGGTGTAGGATGTATGTACGACGATAATATAATTAATTAATAATTAATTACCCGTATGTGTATTTCCCTGATTCCGTTTCCTTGTTAAATAAATCAACTCGAGACATTACTTAATTTTTGACTCGTATTTGCCACATCCTTTATATTAATTCCAAATCTAGACCTCGCGAGTGTGTCAACCCGCAATACCCCCATAGCTACATTTTGAAAAAAAATCCAAAAACTGGGTCAATCAAAAATTATATATTAAGAACCTGCTCACAAAATTTCATGAGCATCGGTTGAGAAATGCGACCTGTAGAAGAGACTAAACAAATATCCGGACATAAATGGGTAGTTCTCTGCGATTTTATACCGTTTTGCTTGCTTCATTACCATCGCCACTATTATTGGCCGTTTTATAAAAGCAATCAGGATCATTATGATAAAAATAGCAGAGGCACGCGACTTTTACAAGATAACCGAAAACGACTCCATAGTTTATAGGGAGCTCATCCATAATGTGGCGATGGTAATGATGCGATTGGTGCGACTGTTTAGTCGCAGAGAACTACCCACATACGAAAGCATTTTTGCCCAAGATGAAACGGAGACGCTTCGCTCATTCGGTCAACTACAGGTTTAACATTTGATATACACGATTGTTACCTACTTTCGAACCTAATTAATGCACAAAGAAATTGCTGGCCCAAATTTTTGTATGGAAAAATTAGTTTCCAGCGCGTCACGTTAGAAATAAAAAGACATAATCAAAAAACGTGACGACGAGGAATAAAATTTTGAGACATCATTTTATTTTCGAAAGTCCATTCAGAGTAAGAAAAACACAAGTATTATAAGAACAAAATATGGTGCACTTTTTTTGAAAAAACTTTTCTATCGTATTTATGCAGGAGTTTCATGTCTGTGCGTAAGAATAACAAGATAATCTGTGCTTTTAGCTCGTTATAGTGGTTTGTTCCGTGCAGTGAAATTCATCTTAAAGATAAGTGCTGTATATCTTGCTTATGCGATTAAGGCAATGAGTATTTTCTTTGTTGCTATCCTCTGCTAATCTTGAGTTACATCCTGCACATTTGACCCCAGTTTATGCAGGATTGAAGTAAGAAATTTTAAAATTATAAGAAAAATCAAAATTAATGGTATGAACTTAATGCCGTGGAAGATGGGACGACCCCCTAGTCTGGGATGCCACTTGCCTAGACACTCTTGTCACGTCCCATTTTCCACAGACAGAAACCAGTGCCGGCGCTGCTGCAGAATCAGCAGAATGCCTCAATCGGCGCAAATATGCAGACAAAGGCAGTGGCTACATATTTGAGTCGTTTAGGGTTGAAACGCTGGGGCTATATGGGGTCCAGTGCGATGGCGCTGTTTAAACAAATATCGAGTAGGCTCCGCGAAGTATCGGGTGACTAGAGGGCTGGCTCCTTCCTAGCACAAAGGATCAGCATTTCCATTCAGCGTGGGAATGCTGTCAGCCTTCTGGGCACCCTACCGCCAGGTAGAGACCTGGCGGAATTATTTTGTATTTAGAAGTAGGTTAGTTTTATTGCTAGTATAGTTTACATATGAACAAATAAAAACTTTTATGTTACATAATAATTTAAAAAAATAATTAAGTTGAGATAAATGAAATGCATAGTTATATTTTAGTATTAATTAAAATTAAAATATTGTGTATTTACTTAACTGTATTACAACTCCGGATGGGAGGAGCGGAACCTCCTAACACAAGTATTTTCGTACTTACCAGGAGGAACCGGCCATATATTATGTACCTATTAAGTTTATACCCAATAAATATTTTGATTTTGATTTGATTTTGAATATTTATTACGTAGCCATCCTCCATAAATAAAATGTTTATTTTGTAAGATTTACAAGTCACAGCAAAAATTATTATTTTTAAATTGTCAATTTAATAAAAAAAATGATAGGTACAGTCAACATCATAAATACGTTACCATGGCGACTAAAATATGTGTACACTCTTAGTCTTATGCCCCTGACATGTCATTTTAGAACATTTTGTCACTTCATCGGTATAGATATTTATGATGTTTTGACTGTGTTAGTATAATCGTATTCAAAGTAAAGGGAACATTATGACATTATGAATATCCTCGTCTAGTACCCATAATACAAACATTGCTTAGTTTGGGTCCCCACAGTATTTAAAAAAACCTGGTCTACCCACGCTGTGTCTTCCGGTATGTTCCGGTTGTTACAACTTGAACATAATTATTTTTAAGTTGGCTGGAGTCATTTTGCATACCGCCATCCTCAACCTACGGATAACCCGTAGCGCCTTTGACCGCTAACGCCGGTTAAAATATGTGCTTATTTATAACGAACCAGCGTTAGGTGCGCCGGCGCTGCTTGTGGCTACTATACTAGTGGAATGGCGTCTATACAACTAGATAGATTATTCTGCCATGATAATGTCAGAGGCAGTTTTTTGTAAAGATACTCTTAGTATAATATAAAGTTAGTGTGGTATAAAGTCGCCTTTCACTCTAGCACAGCAGTATTCCATACAAACAGTAAAGTAAGGTGCTCAAATGCTTAACATTGGACGTTAAGCATTTGAGCACATTATTTTACTGCTTTTATGGAAAATCTTAGCTAAATTACTATTAATATTTCACCTTCTACGATAGTTCATATGGCACATAGCTCGAAGAACCGATGGCCGTTGGGGCAGAAAGGTTCTAGAGTGGAGACCACATACTGGCAAGCGCAGCGTGGGCAAGGTGGTCGCATGACCTGGTTAGGGTTGCGGGGACTCGCTGGATGCGGGTCGCTTGTATACGGCCCATGTGAAGGTCTATTGAGGAGGCCTGTGTCCAGCAGTGGACGTCCTATGGCAGAAATGATTATGATGATAGTGAACTACTGATATTATAAATGTGGAAATTTGTGAAGATGTTTGGATGTTTGTTAACTCGGTAAAAATTGCATGGATTGAGATAAAATTTGGTATATAAGTAGACCAAGTCTTGTAGGCGTATGGTGCTTAGCTTTGTCGCGCGATAAATACATGATAAAGCATCCGTCACGTTCTGACACATAGTGTGTGAGAGTGACGGATGCTTTATCAATTATTTATCGCGCGACAAAGCTAGCATCCTAAGCCTACCGGATTGTAACTTAGAATAAAAGCCAATTTACATGCTTTTAAACTCTTGTCTTACAAACCGACATTCTCTGCATCTTTACAAATATAATTCCAATACTTCCTACGCACAATAAACAAAACTAACAACTTGAAAGCAAAATACGACTCTCATTTGTCTTACCAAGGAGCGAATAATGTTGCAACTCTAAAGTGATTTGTCGTAAGTACTGTTTTCTGTATAGCAGATATGATCATCCGGTACTGGGCCCTGTAATAATAATTATTGATATTGAAAATATTTATGGTGCTGGAGTTTATGTTGTGCTATTTATAAACTTACAATCTTGAGTCAATAAGTACGCAATTCTCAATTTTATTGACTTGCTACTTTGTTCGTTTGAATTTTAACAGTTTAGGGGTTGATCCTTTCTTAGTGCACCTCAATGTTCCCTAAAGAAGTGGTTTAGGCTGTACGTTACCTATACCATCATGATGAAACTACATCCTATACCATTAATATTATAAATGTGAAAGTTTGTGAAGATGTTTGGATGTTTGTTACCTAATAATGAGGTAACAACTGGATGGATTTAGCTGAAATTTGGCTTATAATTGTAGACCAAGTCCTAGATTGAAACATAGGATACTTTATATCTTATATCCCAGTAAAGAGGGAACCCTTTGGAACAATAACAGGAACAACGCGGGCGAAGCTAGTATTTTTCGATATATCGAATAATACAAGATGCAGATTTTTTAATGTAAAAAGCAATACTCTTGTCGGTATAGGTAATGGAACGTTGCTGTCAATGGTACTTTCCCAGTGAATTTGTTAACTAAATAATTATTATGCTCAAACCAATTTTCTATTTTTTTTTCTATATGGTTGTTTTTTTGTCGTGGGTGCGCTGAAAGTTTTTATCATGCCTAAGTGGGGGGCAAGTCAAAAAAGTTTGGGAACCTATGCCTTATACAGTGATTATTAAGCCTCTATTCTATAGTGACAATTTGATATAGCACCAAAAAGAGGTCATCACTCGGCTTTTTGAGACGGAGAGTAAAGTTATGGCGCTGATTATCCGTGCTCTCCTGAAATTTCAAAAATAATTTTAAATATCTGCAACTGACCGTTTGTATCTAAATTAAAAAAAATGACTACTAGTATACCTCACTTGCCAGTGGCACCACCTAGTGGTTTATATGTCCCTATTACTAATCATCAATACTAGCACGTATTCGCTTTATGCTGAAACACCAATAAGGTTAACTTTGACGTAAAATCGGGATTTTCCTTAAAATTACTCATGTATTGTTACTAAAGCGATAGGAATTAGAATTATTGTCTCAATCATTGTTTATACAAGCTACAGTGCAGTTGTAGAGCGTGCAATTAATATCGAAGTTGTTTTTATTTTATTTTATGCGATATTATAAAGTGTTGAATATTTGTGTTAGTTTAGTTAGTTTAATAGGTTAAAAAGATACAGATAGTTTAAATAAGTTAAAATATTGAAAATGGTGCATCAAAATTCAGCCCTGCGGACC
This sequence comes from Eudemis profundana, assembly GCA_947034925.1. Taxonomy (NCBI): domain Eukaryota; kingdom Metazoa; phylum Arthropoda; class Insecta; order Lepidoptera; family Tortricidae; genus Eudemis; species Eudemis profundana. The sequence goes on from OX344811.1 coordinate 1,726,668, forward strand.
AGTTTGGAGGGGATCAGGAGGATTTCCTCAACATTATTGAGAGTGGATAGTGGGGTATGTCAAAAATATATAATAGGCATTTATTAAGGAGCTTATGAAAAAGGACAAAATCTACAATTAAATAAATACTACACTGGACTGATGAAAAAAATTAAACAATATAAAACTTTTTGTTTTTTTTATTTATAGTAGAAAAACAGAAATTAAACTTAGAATAATTTAAAATCTCTTTTTAGTGCTTATTGCTGTTACAAATAACGAAAGAGAAGAGAAATATTTTGTATACATTGCGAATATACACCCCCCCCCCCCCCCCACTCAAACCGTATTCCCGCAGAAAATAGCCAACTTTTATGTTATGCTATGGCGACTCCCTTCCGTGTTTCTTTGAAGTGGTAAGTATAAAGTGATAAGTTTTTAGAACACTATCGACAGTAGAAAGAATCTAAATAATCTGCAAAGCATAAAACATTGAATTCTGTCATTTTGCCGAATTTGTCATCCGTGATTCATGTTTGCCTTATTTATTATTTGTCATATCTAATCAGTCCGGAAGACAAGAAAAACTATTCGTGAAATGTTTATGACACATTTTATATAGTTATAGTCATAAAGTATGGATGTTTTTCTTTTTATTAGAGAATATCTAAAAAAGGTCGTACATATTTATCTACAGGTAAAGATATAATAAAATCAAAGAAATACTGATGTGCTTGTAGATTTTTTATTCCAAAAAAGTAACTGGGAAGTATTAAAAAATAGCTATAATGTACAGTCAAGGAATTTAATTTCCAACCCACCTAAGGTCCAATATCGTATAGCATACTGTCATCATAAGAGCTAGCTAGACTACGACGTTACTTTGACATATCACACGCATTGTTTTGTGTCAGTAACTAGGTAACAGATTAACAACGTTGACATGGTGAACTGAAATTTGGAACGTCAAGGCACTATCAAAAAAGGTCGACAACCGCGGAATCGAAATTCGAAGAAAGTCCATCTTTCCGTCTATTACCGACCGACCAACCAGACATTTCAACCAGTTGGACGGTTAGTACTTATTTTTCCCAACCGACAACCTGGTTGGTAGGTTAATAATAGAGATTCCCGACGTACACCCTGGCTGTCAGGTTGATACTTTTTTTTTCCCAACTAACCATCCAAGCTGCCAACTAGATGGTCGGTTAGTACTTTTTTCCTAATCAGCCAATTCAGCTGGCAACCAGGTGTTCAGTTGGTACTTTTTTCCTCACCTGCCAACCAGACACGCCAGCTGATTGGTCAGTTGGTACTTTTTTCCTCACCTGCCAACCAGACACGCCAGCTGATTGGTCAGTTGGTACTTTTTTCCTCACCTGCCAACCAGACACACCGGCTGATTGGTCAGTTGGTACTTTTTACCCAACGGACCAACCAGACACACCAGCTGATTGGTCAGTTGGTACTTTTTCCCCAACGGACCAACCAGACACACCAGCTGATTGGTCAGTTGGTACTTTTTTCCCAACGGACCAACCAGACACACCGGCTGATTGGTCAGTTGGTACTTTTTTCCTCACCTGCCAACCAGACACACCGGCTGATTGGTCAGTTGGTACTTTTTTCCCAACGGACCAACCAGACACACCAGCTGATTGGTCAGTTGGTACTTTTTTCCCAACGGACCAACCAGACACACCGGCTGATTGGTCAGTTGGTACTTTTTTCCTCACCTGCCAACCAGACACGCCAGCTGGCCAGCCGGGCTTACATCTTAATTACTAAAAAAAAACCCAACTGCGGTGCACTTGAAGTGCATAAAACCCGCCATTTTGTTTATTTTAACGAACTTCATACCCAGTGAAGTCACACTCGCGCCATCAAGACGAATCTGATGATGTATCATTTATCAAAATTGGTTGTGCCGTTGAGTAGTTATGAGTGGACATAGGAACGGACATACATACATACAGGTCAAACTCATAACCCTCTTTTGGGCTTCGCCGCAGTCGGGTAAAAATAAAAATAAAACCATTATAATTATTCAGTATTTATAAATCCTTTAGGTAATATAATTTTTCTACTCCTGTACTGTTATCTGTCTTTTACTTGGTCACGAACACTAATATAAGAACATACATAATTTGAGTTCAGAGAAGTCTATACTCTATTCCCCATAACAGCACTAGTGTCGTTATAGTCACTTTACGTTATTGCTAGCATCCACAGACTTCTAAATCTAGGTTAATCTTAGGTCAAGGATTAAGCGCTCAATTCTAACTTCACGATAAAAATTCACAACTACCAACTTAACAAACAATTAAATTCCTACGATTCATAAGAAAAACAAAACTTTCCGAATTAAATTAATTGATGCCAACATAAAAAAAAAGTATTTTAATTATCGTCACATCGTGTCACCAGCCATATCAAAAAAAAGTTTACCATAGACACAACTGTCATGCCGGCTGTACACACTCGGAGAGACCGGACGAGACACGCGTGACGTCCATTTATTTTATATTTTAACCTAGTCGTAGAAAAAGTATTGTATGCAACGTTGTATAATTAAGTCAAAAAACGCTCATTGCATCTCTATTTGCGATACTCGCCGCGTTCGCGGCTCGTATCGCAACTCACGCAATTCGCATTTTTTGAACCTTCTTATACAACTGTTGCATAAAATACTATTATAAAACAACTCATAGGTAACTCGTTCTTCTTTGAGTAACAAAAACAAAAAAAAAAACACGTTTTACACCCTAAATCTATGCAGCGTGTACATCTGCATAGGACCTAAGAAGTATATTTAGATAACTTTTGCTCAAAACTACAATGAAAATATTTACCATACAAAATAATTCGGCCCGCAATGTAACGCAACACATTAAAGTTGACAAACACGCTAGTTGACAGTTACTTTAAAAAAGCTCGTATCTCGCAATGTCATAACAAGCATGTATGCGGTACATTGCTGCTCGGTAAATTTTCAAAAATTAATTACTAGGTCACTAAGTGTAATTTAAAAAATCATATTAATTAATGATAACACTACTAAACGCTATATCTAGTTTAATTGTTCGCCCGTATTAGACTTACACGCTGTATATAATTTTGGCGAGCGATGTTGATTTATTCGGATTAACTTTCGTTTACCAGTTTACACCCAAAGTCGCCAAATAATTCCTATTAATGCATGAAATAATATTTTAAATGAATTTTAATATCTAACTTTATTAATTGCAAATCGCACAAATTATTAAAAAAAAATGATAATGAACGCTAGAAATATGAATATTAAAATCAAATGAAATAATGCATGTTTTTGTAAATTACTTGAAATATTGGAATAAATGGCTCTATTATTATTAATTATTGTTTAGTTTACATTTCTAAAGATGTGAGTTTGTACATTTTTACTACTACTCACTACTTAAATAATGTGATTCATATGACCAATCAGCCGGTGTGTCTGGTTGGTCCGTTGGGAAAAAAGTACCAACTGACCAATCAGCTGGCGTGTCTGGTTGGCAGGTGAGGAAAAAAGTACCAACTGACCAATCAGCCGGTGTGTCTGGTTGGTCCGTTGGGAAAAAAGTACCAACTGACCAATCAGCTGGTGTGTCTGGTTGGTCCGTTGGGAAAAAAGTACCAACTGACCAATCAGCCGGTGTGTCTGGTTGGCAGGTGAGGAAAAAAGTACCAACTGACCAATCAGCCGGTGTGTCTGGTTGGCAGGTGAGGAAAAAAGTACCAACTGACCAATCAGCTGGCGTGTCTGGTTGGCAGGTGAGGAAAAAAGTACCAACTGACCAATCAGCTGGCGTGTCTGGTTGGTCCGTTGGGAAAAAAGTACCAACTGACCAATCAGCCGGCGTGTCTGGTTGGCAGGTGAGGAAAAAAGTACCAACTGACCAATCAGCTGGCGTGTCTGGTTGGCAGGTGAGGAAAAAAGTACCAACTGAACACCTGGTTGCCAGCTGAATTGGCTGATTAGGAAAAAAATACTAACCGACCATCTAGTTGGCAGCTTGGATGGTTAGTTGGGAAAAAAAAAGTATCAACCTGACAGCCAGGGTGTACGTCGGGAATCTCTATTATTAACCTACCAACCAGGTTGTCGGTTGGGAAAAATAAGTACTAACCGTCCAACTGGTTGAAATGTCTGGTTGGTCGGTCGGTAATAGACGCATCTTTCTCGCTCTTGCAATATTCGAATGAAAGGAACGCAGATAACGAAATTTAGATTATCGACGTTTGTGGTAGACTTTCCGGAGTCTGGATTCGGAATTATTTTAAAATGTTCTCGATTGACACTGACACCAACTGACACGTATTCGTAATTAGATGAGCAAATGACTTCGCAAAGAGGTTATCTTTAATATGCAGTGACAAATAATACGTATTGACATTTAAATACTATTACTGAAATAGAAATTTCGACCTTAATGCATTGTGAATGCTTAACAACATTTCAATGAAAAGGGTAGGAAATTAAATTCCTTGACTGTACCTAAATAATTCGTTTTAATATTTTTGTCTATTGAATTCCACTGTTTTTAAAAAGTTATTCCACTCAGAAGCCATAGTATATCGTATTAAGAGGTTTTACTAAGAGAGAATAAATGTAAAATAGTTCCACTTTGTCACGTTCTGATTTTTACCCGACTACGGCGAAGCAAAAAGGAGGGTTATGATTTTAACACCGTATGTATATATGTATGTATGTTTGTATGTTTGTATATTTGTATGTTTGTATGTTCGTTTGTTCCCTCATAACTCAAAAACTACTAATTATATATACGCTTATTTTTTTGTAAAGCTTTAAAAAATTAACCGTCACGTAGAGGAAAAATAATTTTCCCGCTACGTCACGTTTTTTCTCATACAATATTTTGCAAAACTTTTTATGCAAAATTGCTTACCAAGTTAATTGGTTCTTTAGATTTAGCTGACGCAACTTGCATTAATAAACATTCACGATATTAGACGTTTTGCTACGAAATAACGTGAAATACCTACCGTCACTCTATCAGTCGATTGCACTTGCTGCTGTTCTTGATATCGGTAGTCAAGAAGTCTATGACGTAGTCAGGTCATCGACTAGCCTAGTGATCGTGATGATAGTATAATTTAGTTCTAGTTATTTTATTATATACAAAGTTTGTTTGATATCGGTTTATTTTTAAATAATTGCTGTCCCGGCGAGCTTCGGGGTTATTCTTCAGAAATATGTCTGCGACTTATTCCTCTGTCTCCATACATTTAGTATGAAAAAAGGCCAGAGGAATAAGGTGACCGCAGACATATTTCTGAAGAATAACCCTTCGTTCCGCCTCAAAATTTTTAATGTTTTAGTAGTTATTCTGTTATTCGGGGCAGAGACAAACCCAAAAAATCTAAAATCATAAAAATCGGCCCACCCGTTCTTGAGTAATGGTTTAACTAACACGACTTTGTTTTATGTATATATAAGAAAGAAATAAGATGTAAATAGCATTTCGTTTACCTTTTTAGGGTTACGCACTCAAAGCACTCAAAGGGTGCCCCGCAACCCTATTACTAAAACTCCGCTGTCCGTCTATCTGTCTGTCCATCTGTCCGTCTATCACAGGGCTGTATATTTTGAACCCTAATACGTAGAGACATCAAATTTTTACAGAACGTGTATTTGTATTGCCACATTACAAAACAACATTAAAAAAAATAAAATGGGGTCTCCATACATAACCTATGGGTACCATACGGAAACGTGTTTTTTTGGCATTTTTTGCTCGATGGTGGTATTTTGGTTTGGTGGTTCTTAGGGTTCCGTAGCCAAAATGGCAAAAAGGAACCCTTATAGTTTCGTCATATCCGTCCTTCCGTATGTCGTAGGCATTTTTGTACAAATCTAAAAGAACAGGCTATGGGTAAAATTAATTTGCGTGACAAAGTCGCAGGACGCAACTGTCCTAGCCCATTAGGTGTGCAATTAAGACGACTATTGCCTTATCAATTCTTATCAATAAGCGAATTTGTAATAGATAACCAGATAGCTCACTAATGCGTGCATAACATGGGATCACGAGTCAGTACAAAATTGGTATTCGTTGACCAACGTAGGTACTGTGATTGTGATTATTGCCGATTTGTGCTAGTGTAGCTAAGTTCAGTGAATTGGTGACGAAATGGATTTTAGGACATATGAAGTAGTGCCGGTAAATATTAAATTAATATGGGGTAACTCGTTTATAACTGGTTACTTAAAAAAATACTATCAGTTATTGGCCAGATAAGCCACGCTGATTTTAGAGTACCTAACTCGGAAAGGAGTCGTCATAGCGTAGCACATATTCTGATCCAAAAAAATACTACTATTTTTGTGGAATCTGCGCATAATACACTTATTTAATGACGCGTAACTATAAGAAAACCATCTTCAATACGATACTGCATAAAAAACTAAAAAAATAGTACACTAAAAATTTCACATCCACAAAGATACATTACTTATATCTTTTATGCCACACCTGGCCATAAAGTGACTTGCGCGTACGGAAAAAGCCGCTTTCTGGCCAAGTGTAGACATAAAATGATGTACTGTGAAGTTCCGTCGATCGCATATTTATGTCCCTCGCTTGCAGCTCGGGCCGCAAACTTCTGCGATCTCGGCCTTTCTTTGTATTGCCACCCTAGTTATGTAATGTACTATTGATTGATTGACAAAGTATAGACCAAGTCTTGTTGTTTGACGTTTAGGTGGCAAAGGGGAATGAGCTAAAGCACTCTCTAAAATCCGTGTTGCTCGAAGATATTCGAAAACACCAGCGTATACGACCACCATACGTCAGATTAGGTTTGTTTTATAACGATTATTCAGAAGTTATTTAGAAAAAAAAAATCGGACTAGTGCGCGTTAGACTCGCGTGGAGAGGGTTCCGTACGTTCAAAACAATACAAAACAATCATACTTTATAGCACAGACTTTTTAAATAGGTTTTTCTGTAATCTATAGGTGTAGGACTATTTTCCATATTTTTTCGTAATTCTACGTCCAATAGTTTCGGAGATAAGGGTGGGGGGTATGGTCAATTTTTGCCTATTTTTACCCGACTACGGCGAAGCAAAAAGGAGGGTTATGATTTTAGCACCGTATGTATATATGTATGTATGTTTGTATATTTGTATGTTTGTATGTTTGTATGTTCGTTTGTTCCCTCATAACTCAAAAACTACTAAACCGATTCAAACATGCGGGGTATCGTTAGATTCGTCTTGATTCTGCGCGGGTTATAGGCTAGTTAGTTAAAACTAAAATTTAATATACAGACCGTGGTCCTCAAAAAACTCATGGATTAAAAAATAAAAGTCATCGAGTTGCATCGAGTTACATATCAAATTAAAGAGCTTTAAAAATCTATTGCAAAAATATATCACACATACTGATACAGGTATATTATGCAAAAATATTTTCATTTTAATAACAACAAGAATGACATTCAACAGCTTGCTCTCCAGGCGATTCGTTTCGACAGGGGCTAGCATAATGTGTCGTTATGCCAGTCGTGGCATGAAATGACATCACCCGTTACTTTCATAATACATTTGATAGAAAAAGAAAAAACATATTTTGATATTTTGACACCAGCTAAATATCAAAATGGCCTGCTATGCTAGACCTTCAGATGTCTCATTCGTATTGAGAGATATCGGGTAACTTCGTATTTGCGAACATTGCCGAATACATGTCATTTTCATGCCGGCAACTGACGCGTGTGTTGTGTCACATTCAAAAATGTTTAAATAAAATCGTTGTAATGCCGTAAATATTACGCGGTTTTACCTACGCTGCCTCACTGCGAGCATAATTAACAATAAGTCTCGAGCATGTATTATCACCGGTAAGTATTATTGTATTAGGGGGCCCGTCTGGTTGCATAACAACTATTGTCATATTATTAATTGTCATAACAGTTTAAGCATAAAGTTGATGCTCATATTTTTTTTTGGCATAAATTGTCCTATGGCATAATTGTTCCGTGTCATAATTATACGGAGTCATAATTGGTTTAACCATAATGTAAATTGTCATACATTTATTTAGTCATAATATTGATGATTATAAGTCGTTTTTGTAATAATTGTAAATTTCATACATTTATTAAGCCATAACATTGATGATTATAAGTGGTTTTAGTAATAATTGTAAATTTCATACATTTATCAAGCCATAATATTGATGATTATAACAATCGTATTGCATAAATTTTGATAATGGAATTGCGATGGTTCTTCAAAAAAGAAACGATTTATATTATTGAAGTATTTTTAATTTCTACTCATTACACAATATTAGTGACCTCAAACAGAACCAAATCGCTGCCAGAAAAGTAGGTTAGGTTAGATTAGAACAGTGACCTCACACAGAACCAAATCGCTGCCAGAAAAGTAGGTTAGGTTAGGTTAGAACTGTTATCTCACACATAACCGAATCGCTGCCAGAAAAGTAGGTTAGGTTAGAACTGTTATCTCACACATAACCGAATCGCTACCAGTAAAGTAGGTTAGGTTAGGTTAGAACTGTTATCTCACACAAAACCAATTCGCTGCCAGAAAAGTAGGTTAGGTTAGATTAGAACTGTGACCTCACACAGAACCAAATCGCTGCCAGAAAAGTAGGTTAGGTTAGGTTAGAACTGTGACCTCACACAAAACCAAATCGCTGCCAGAAAAGTAGGTTAGGTTAGGTTAGAACTGTGACGCAACATAAAAGAGAACTTTTAAAAAAACTTTTAAAATTAGGCTTATGCGTTTAGCAATTTATGCATTTACTTAGTATGGTTAAAGTGTTGTATGAGCAACCTATTTATGCGTTTAGCATTTTATGCATTTACTTAGTATGGTTAAAGTGTTGTATGAGCAATCCATGTATGCCCATTATAAAGTATGCTTGAATAAATGTATGCATATCAACTATATGCCCATTACACAGTATGTCCATAAACATTATGATTAAAATCGTTATGCGCATAAATGTATGACTATTTACAGTTATGCGTAATGATGAGTATGACGAATCCTCGTATGCGTATCAAAAATATGACCTTAAACTTTATGCAACCCGACCCCTACCCATTGTATTAATATCGAAATAATAGGGTATTTGACAACAATCAAAATAAATTCATTAACTCTAACCAGCAAATTACGCTTCCAAAACAGCCCGGATAAAATCATTCAAACTTATTTTCGTGCCATCAACGATTTTACAATGACGAAAACTAAAAATAAGGCACCATGTTGAGCATGACGTCACAAGATAGTACTTCATACTAAACTGCATACTTTCGGAGCGTTTTGACACTTCATAAAAAGAAGCTGATTTGAACTGTCATCAAGTAGCCTATTGTACATCTTTAATTTCGCTATCCGCAATGACAGTTTGCTAAGCTACTCAACTAGAGGTGTCATAAGATGAAGTCGATATTTTTTATCGACTTATGAATTGATAACTCAGTGCACCTACAATACAAAATTAACCCTTTCAGATTTCCGAAAGATCCGCTCGTAGAAGAAGAGTGAATGAATTTGAATACTACCGGCCGGGATAGTTTGGTTTCCGCAGCCCCGTAGCAGTAGCACAATATGCGGCGGCCAAGATATTTTTCATAATTTCATACAAACAAAGGAACTGAAAAAGTAACATACATATATATTAAATGCGCTCAAAAATATTAACTCTTTAATTGCGATAAACTTCAAGTAAAGATGTTTCTAAATACAGTAACAATGTATCATCTTTTTACAGTTCACTGTAAATCGATGTCTATAAATCACTCTAGTCACACTTAGTGGCACCTCTATAATAATTATTTCTACTCAATAACAGATGACACTGTTGTAAACTGTTATAATCCATCTGTTGGCGAGGAGTGGAATCATATATGACAACATTTAGTTACGTTGAATCACGATTTTCAATCAAATAGGTGTTAGTGAAAGCTATTTTTTTTCTTCGTATTTTGCAGTATAAGAAGAGCACGTTAGAATTGATTTTTATAATTCTAAAGTTGTTCCAATTAAAAGCATTTTATGAAAAGTGTGGCATGTATATGTTTTGCTACGGTTGTATGTCACCGGTTTTCATACTTTTTGACTAATTAACATACCAATTCATGTTGTTTCTCCTCCGTAAGCAGTACCGCACAGAGCCAAAGGCATGAAGCGCTCCTGGTTACTTCACGCAAAGTATATAAATGTCTAATTATTGCGAGCCCGAAGGGCGAGCTTCAGGCTTCTTCTACTCAGTAAACACCAAATAACCCAGCATTCCGAAATAATTTTAAGCGGGGCAAAGACCGAATACCGCATTGGACCAAAGGTACCGAGCGCCCCTGGTTACTTACGTATACCTATTGGTCTAATTTTGGCGAGCCCGAAGGGCGAGCTTCAGGCTTCGAGGAAAAAACCGGACTCCTCAGCAAACACCCAATAACCCAGTATCCCGCAATAATTTTAAGCGGGGCAAAGACCGAATACCGCGTTGGACCAAAGGCACCGAGCGCCCCTGGTTACTTACGTGTACCTATTAGTCTTATTTCTGCAAGTCCGAAAGCTGAGTTTCAGGCTGCGAGGCCGAAAACCGAGCTCTTCCGCTAACACCCCATATCCCGTAGTAATTTTAAGCGGGACAAAAGCAAAGCATAAAGCGTCTTATATCGTTGTAAGCAAACCATGTGTTACTGTTGTAATTCTTATCATTACTATTAAATGGAGGGTGGTTATGAAAGAGCTCGGTCGTTGGTCTCACACGCTGATATGGTTCTTAGGAAGGGAAAGGCGCTTAAAACCGTAACTGAATAATAACTAAAAATACGTAAATAAAATAAAGTTAAAAACTAAAACCCGACTACGAAAAAGTCTAAAACAAGAATCTTAGGTTTTAGTTCACCAGGCGCAGATAAATTGCATTTTTTTAATTTAGAGAACGTTTCGAGTATGGCGTCAGTCGTTCGTAGTCGGAGGCCCCGGCAAGAAGACAAACAAAAGAGGGGCCTCCGACTACGAACGACTGACGCCATACTCGTTTTAGTTTTTAACTTTATTTTATCTTAAATAACTTCAAAACTATTGATGTAATGTAAAATTATAAAAAAATATATTTAAGATTCTCACTGTGAGCCCTTTCATTTAATAAGTCACACGATATAGTTCGCTAACTTTTTTTTAATTTTCTAGTTGACCCCCCAAAAGTGGCATCCATGATTAAAATTCATATATTTTCGTGACATATCCATGTTTGGGTCATTAACCTTAATACATGTACCAAATTTCAACTCAATCGGACCAGTACTTTCGAAGCAAATTGGCTGTCTGTGACAGACAGACACACGAGTGATCCTATAAGGGTTCCGTTTTTTCCTTTTGAGGTACGGAACCCTAAAAAGGCTATGACTTTCAATAATTCATCGTTCGCTTGTCCTTATCTCTTTACTTGGGGTCGGCGCAGCATGTGTGTCTTCCATCACGCCTATCTCTCTGTCACTCGTCATCTCATTGCTTATATTCTTCTTAGCCCTATCTTCTCTCACACAATCCATCGACCTTTACCTTGGTCTCCCTCTTCTTCTAGAAACCTCCACATTCATCCTCAGAACTCGCTTTGTCAAATAACTCGTATCTCTCCGTATCACCTGCCCATACCACGCTAGGCGATTCCCTCTCAACTTTTGCACTATTTTGGTAGTATTTATATTTGACTTCATCTGACGTACATTTCCTTATTCTATCCACCCTCGTCACGCCACTATGACTTTTAATAATGATGACTTTAAAATTGAACTGACTTAAAAGTTGAACTTGAAAAAATCGCTTATTCACTCGCTTGCTTTCGGTTACAATTTTATTGTTACCTGTCAAAGCACTTATTTCTATAGCAACAGAGTTCAACAGAAACTAGCAAACAAGCGAGTGGATATCTTAAAAAATACCGTACATATCCTTATCCACGTATACGTATAACCATAAAAATACAATATTTACCTACATATCTCTAGATTTATCATGACCAAACATCGATGAAACATCGTAAATCCCCTACAAGTACAATTATATAAATAAATGTGTCATTCGTCATTCCCAAACAGAAGATACCAATTCGTCGCCTGTCATAATGACATATTGACAGGTTACTGGTATTAAGTTGCAAACAAATCTCGTCTTTATTGGCCAGCGGCGATTGATGCCTTTTGCGTAGTGACGACAAATATTATGTATATTGCGGTAACTTTTAATCATATAGGCATTGTGTTCTTAAAATATAACTGGTGAAGTGATAAACGGATGTGAGTCAACCAAATTTACCTACTATGTCGGTCGTTGGGTACTACGAGTATGATTTTCATTACTCGGTCAAATTGCCTACTCATAGATTATTAGGTCAAAGGTTAGTGGAAGACCACAAGCTCGTTGGTGGTTTGTGATGAACTCGGTTACCTTGATGGAAAGTGTAGACAACGTGTAATGGAGCAATCCAGAATTTGCCTATTCATTCTTACAATTCCAATTAGTATTAGTGCGAATCAATAGTACATTACATTACATACCCAGGCCAGTAAAGTAAAAAATGTCTGTGTTTGTCGTCCTCGGCTTCTTCTCGGCCGGCAATTACATGTGATCTGAGGCTCTCTTATTTACTGGCACAGGTTTGTATACTATTTTTTTGTTCGACGGAGCCAGAACGCGGCATCTTCGATTTGCGCAGCGCCCGACAGGTTGACGCTTTCCGGCCGGAGGGCAGAAAAAATATTTCTTAAATCACGCTGTTTCTTAAATCGGAAACCAGACTATCACAAGGCCAGGTCACTGTCTGTATAATAGCAGTAAATATACTTCCTACAGAAGGTACATCGCGCGCTTGAATGACTACAAGCAAAGAAATAAGAATTTATTAAAGAAATTAATAGTTAGTAAACAATGAGATATGCCGCACACCTATTCTTATTTAAATTCTATGAATGTTAATATCTAGGAATTATAGGTAAAAAACTTAACCTGCTGCACGTAGTAGTGTATACGGACAAGTTACTACTACATGCAACAGGTTAAGTTTTTCACCTATACGAGTTTACGTGGACGAAATTTAAGGTAAAATCTAGTTAAAAAAAACGAATTACGGTAAAATTATCAATTTTTACTTTACTTTTTACCCGACTGTGGCGAAGCCCAAAAGGAGGGTTATGTATTCGACCTGTATGTATATATGTAAGTAAGTATGTATGTATGTATGTATGTCCATTCCTATGTCCGCTTATAACTACTCAACGATACACCCGATTTTGATAAATGATACATCATTAGATTCGTCTTGATAACGCGAGTGTCACTGTGTACATAAAATAAATAAAAAAACAAAATGTCGGATTTATGTACTTTAATGTGCGGTATTTTTTCCACCGCAGTCGGGTTTTTTTTTAATAAATTAATGATAATGGTTGAGTATGAGTAAGCAATTGCAACATTTCTTTATAAAAATTATGCGTAGTGTTTATTAGAAAATCGTAAAGCTTTTATGTAATGACAATGCATTTAAAACAAGGTCCACGGGTGACTTGACACATCAGTCAAGTATTGGTCTAATAGCTCTAGGAATAGATCTGTGTCGGGTATTCTTGGGGACTTTATCCTGTCATATAGCAGGTGACTATATAATTTTATTGTCCAGCGGAGTAACCCTGGATATTACTAATATGCAATATTTTACAAATAACAACAATAATAAAATACAATGCTGAAGCAGAGTAAAGAAAACAAAATCAATGAATTTTCCTTTTTATTCATTTGGAAACTTAATTAATACACAACTTAAGGAAGGTTAAGTGTATTATGTAGGTATAACGTAATACTGACGTCACTTAATGATAAGTTCCACTGTCTTCAGTAAGTTATTTTACAAGTGAAGCCTCGCGACTTCGTTCAAGGAGGTGAAATAAGTTAAATGTGGTAGGTGCAGGGTGCAGGGTCCGCCCGGATCGCTACCACCATCTTACCCACTAATCTGCCGCCAAAGAGCAGTGTGCGCACTGTTGTGTTTCGGTGTGGGGGTAAGACCGCCGGCGAAATTACTAGCATAGAGGCATTCTATTTTATTTTATTTATTTTATTTATTTATTGGTATTCAGGATAACAACAGCCGTAGATATACATAGTACATAATGTAAGTTATTAGCAGAAGGCCAATAACAACTATCCATTGGTTACTTGAAATAAAAAAAATACAATCAGATACAGTCAACACGTCCGTTCCAAACAAGTGCTCGACATTACTGATACAATAGAAACCTAGTCCTATTGCAACGCATTTGTACCTAATATTAAGATTGCAAATTGATAGTAATTGACAATATTAAATTTAGATCCTAAGTAACCGTAGTTTTATAAGTAACTTTGCATGCTTCTTTAAGCAAAATGTACGCACTCAAAAAAAAACAATACCAACTGTATAAACCACTACATTTCTGCAAATAAATGATCTTTTATCTTTTTATCTTTTTTAAATGTCCATGGGCCTCAGAAGTCTCTTAACACCTGGTGACCTGTGTGGGGTTATTCTTCAGAAATATGTCTGCGGTCACCTTATTCCTCTGACCCTTTTTCATACTAAATGTATGGAGACAGAGGAATAAGTCGCAGACATATTTCTGAAGAATAACCCTGTGCTCGTTTGCATTTCCCATGACACAAAGAATGTCTCTTTTTTCGGCTTAGTTGGGTAAAAAACATCTATGTTAACCGGGGTTATATGCTTGTGTACGCCAAATTTAATGGAAATCAGTAGATACGATTTTTACGCATGCAAAAGTAAACAAGCAGACAAAAAACACTGTTTATTTACGTTTTATTACATAAATTAATTGACGACCGCTTTAGCTTAGTTGGTAGTGACCCTGCCTGCAAAGCAAGAGGTCCTGGGTTCGAATCCCGGTAAGGGCATTTATTTGTGTGATGTGCACGAATATTTGTTCCTGAGTCATGGATGTTTTTTATGTATTTAAGTATTTGTATCTATTAAATATATCGTCGTCTAGTACCCATAACACAAGCCTTATTGAGCTTACTATGGGGCTAGTTCGATTTGTGTAAGATTGTCCCCTAATATTTATTTATATTTATTTATTTATTTAAATTAATAATTAACCATGTTTGATGAAATATTTCCAAAACTCGCTTTGTATACTTAAAATAATTACAAAGCAAGTTAATAAGAAGAATATTTTATAAGTCCGTTCAGGGTCCATTATGTTTTACATAATAAATGAGCCCGCAAAGGGCTGGGCGGAACTTGAAAACTCCCATTAGGCATTCGGCTGAGGTCAGCCTTTCAACGTTGTACTCAAAGTAACCACTACTACTGTACTAGAATAATTCTAGCGATAACGTTGTCTGTAGACTTAAAGCAGTATAAATACAGTAATTTTTCTTCCTAAATACAAGAGGTCTATGATTTCAGAAGTAAGGATAGGGCGATCCGTGCAGTTCGGGTGGGTCGATTTTCGGCCTCGACATTTGAATGCCAAACTAAATGTATGGCATACAAATGTCGCGGACGAAAATCCACCCGGGTCTATATTCCCAGTAACAGTAAATGGAGCCTTTTACCACGCAATTAGGCATTTTTATAACGTCCGGCTGCGCTGTGCGCTGCGCGTCCCACTGCCGCGTTGGTCCTAAAACTGATTTTCAGGACCAACGCGTTGGAACCGTCTGCGCTCGTTAGCCCCACAGACCAGAAGAATACTGTTAGCCCTGTTTTATAGACGTCAATGCAAGAGGTACATGGCGATTCGCACGCTTGTATGTGTGCGCACAAACGCGCTACAAGCAAAGTTTTAAGAATGCGTAAGAATGCTCCAGCTCGGATCGCGCTGTCTGCGCCTCGACTTTGAATACCTATCGCACGTTCCTAAACGACCGAAGTTGGACTACTTGTTCGTCTTTATACTTTGGTTCAGGAGCGCGCGACACGTCTTCACATAGACGCGAAATAGCACGTCTGTGTGACTGCAGTCCATGCTGGAGCATCTTACGCATTCTTAAAACTTTGCTTGTGGTGCGTTCGTACACGGCGCGCACACATTCAAGCGCGCGTTGCCCTTTTAGTAGGAAGAAAAATTCTGCCGTCCTATCTCTAAAACTAGACTAACCTATATGGAGTTGTATAGGGGTTAGGGGTTAATCCAGTTTTAGATATCGGACGGCAGAATTACTGATATCATACTCTGGTCTCCCGCAGGGCCGCGCCGCCCCTGTGTGCGAAGTGTGCAGCGTACACAGGCGCCAGTGTGCCTACCATGAGTTGACTTTTCGATCGGCGCTAGCGAGTATCGAGCGCTCGATGACAGTCTATCTCTATCGTACTATCAGCGCGTGCGAGAGAGGCGCACTGACTCTCGATACGTTAAACTCGCTAGCGCCGATCGTACGCTCAACTCATGGTAGGCACACAGGGCAATAGGGGCGCCGGAAGTCGAAACACGACGACAATAGAGAGGTGCTTCATAGGTTTCGCACACAGGCGCTGCCGGGGGTCGGCGCGGCCCTGGTCTCGCGCTGGATTTCATGTAAACTTACCCTCACCATAAACACATAGTGATGTGTTACTTACTCCCTTCCGACACTATTTACTATTTCTCTCGTGTTCATAACGCCAAAACCATTTGCCACTAGTAAGGGCGTTCAGTCCTTCAGAATTTTCGACTTCGTGGTTAAAGGTCATCGCCGTCGAAGGTCAAATGTAAATGCGAAGGTCAGCGTGACCTTGCATCGATCGAGGCTCAAGTTTCACAGTTCTGAGCTTTAGGAAATGTAATTGCTAATTCAAGGCAGAAATGTCAAGGTTCATTAAGGAATTATAGATTTAGAAAGATATTTAAAATAAAATGGAATAAGTGCGAGTCGGATTCGCACACGAAGGGTTCCGTTTCCGTACAATGGAAGACGCTGCTAACTAACCACTTGTCACCCTTATTACAATGTACTAAGGTCTACTGATGATCACTTAGCTGTGTCTTCTTTTGTACCACCGTCGAGCAAAAAGACGCCAGGAACACATTTATTGTATGGAGAGCTCTTTTCATTTTTAACTTTATTTTGTTTTTATTATTTGTTGTTATAGCGGCAATAGAAATATGCATTCTGTGAACATATCAAGCATTTACCTATTACCATTATTAAAATCCAGCAAAAAACACCAAAAACCACGTTTCTTGTATGGAGACCCCGTTTAATTCTTAATTTAATTTTTATTTTATTAGTTATAATCTTTTAGCGACAATTAAAATACACATTCTGTAAAAAAATCAAGTCTTTATCCATTACGGTACAACACCAACATGTTTATTGTCGTGTTACCCCTTTTACTTTTAACTTTATTTTGATTTTATTATTTAGCGGCATCAGAAAAACACATTGTGTGAATATATCAAGACTCTACCTGTTACGGTTCAAAAGCTAGAGCACTGGGACGGACGGACAGCGGAGGCTTAGTATTAGGGTTCCGTTGGCACCCTTTGGGTACGGAAAAATGGCTTGTTCATAATATTGTGGTTTAAAGAGAAAATAAACCAAAGTGGTTCTACGTCTATCATTGGTGCTGTCACCCCATTAAGTGATCAGGATTAAAATTTCTGATTGTATTAAATTTTACCTATTAATAAGCCGTTTTATACAAGGTGTTACACTACCAACTGAAAACCTGAAAACTGTTTATTCAGAATCAAGAGTAGAATCGATAACATTATATTTTAATACATGTTTTTTTTTTAATTTCCTCTTTTTATCTTGCCTGGTCTAAAAGTTACGAGTGCAACATTTGCGACTGTGTTACTATTCACAGATGGTGTTGTCACGTGTTGTCAAAGTGTTTGTGTCTCGGTGGGATTACCTACGTCACTCACACGTAATCAACAAATGTAGAGTTACTAATCGACTAGAATTAAAAAAAAGAAACACTAATATCTTTGGAAATAATGCACGGACTTAAAAACAAATACTGTAGACTAATTCAGAATAATTTAAATCAGTTGGGGTGTCTGAGGTTTCCAATAGGTGGTGTAACACGTTTTAGCAGTAAGTACAAATATAGCTTTTCGCATTTTTGAATTAATTCCAGTGAAATTCTCATTAGTTTTTGGTTAGCCTTTACTTAGGTATTTTAAGTTTCATTATGATAACCTGGCGGAATGAATAGGTATGCGGCATATTTTGTAGCCATAGTCATACTTAGTCATTTATTCAGTAACAATAAACGTTGTGTTTGATTAATTACACGGAATAAAACACCTTATACCAGGGTTCGGATACCGGTATAGTCTCCATACAAAAATACCGGTAATTTTTTCGTTCTTTTCGTTCTTTGGTTTATTATTTCATTTTTTTAATCAGACAATCTAATAAAACGAAGTCATAAAAGTCATTACTTAAATACATAATCGAGCCCTACATAATAGTACATTACATAACTAGAGTGGTAATACAAAGAAAGGCCGAGATCGCAGAAGTTTGCGGCCCGAGCTGAAAGCGAGGGACGTAAATATGCGATCGAGGGCTTTATTACCTCCCGTGTTGTGTACATCATTTTATGTCTACACTTGGCCAGAAAGCGGCTTTTTCCGTACGCGCAGCGTGCGGAAAAAGTCACTATGGCCAGGTGTGGCATAAAAATATTTCTAAATAGTTAGTTATTTGGCTATTTCGGGGTTTTTGCATAATACCGGTTCCGAGCTCTGCCTTATACTAACATAGAACACAAATAAAAGATAAATTACCTACTTATAAACTCATAGGTATAGTATTCTGTAATAGTCATGAATAGTTGGGTTAACCAGTACGTCACATAGTCACCTAAAATAATATTCAAATACAGTTTGTGGTTAACATTCCCACGTGACTCTGAAATAGCGTGATATGGTCAAAATGAATATTATAAATATTCGTCAGCGTCACATTACTTTCCCGAGGGCAAACACAGATATAACCAATAAATAATAATTTTATGGTTAAATAATTTAGAAAATTAATCTCTTATATGTTGTTTGGAAGAGATCGCTTTTCAGCAACAAGACCGCCTGCTGTCTACCTTTTTAAATTGGTCTAATTATTATCTTTTGTAACTGTTAATACTAGTTCGCGGGTAAATTATATTACGGACGATATTGACGACGAAATTGTGAATATACCTCTTAGTTGTAAATAAAGTTTGTTCCAATTTGCACCACATTTACCTTAGATATATTCTTGGTTAATCTACGCCTGCCCCCCCCCCCCCCCCCCCCCCCCCCCTTAACAAAATCCTGGCTACACCCTTGTGAGTCAACAGCTCAATAACAAAGTTTTCTCTTTATTTCCAGAGAAGAGACTTGGAGTCGCAGTCGGCTTCGAACTCCACAGAGAAGTCTCACAGCTTTTGGTGGCATGTGTTCATCGATATTCCTCTATTTGCTTTTGGTAAGTAGTATAATAGCAGTGTTTATTTTTTTATTCAGCCTATATTAGTGTCCCACTGCTGGGCAAAGGCCTCTCGCCTGGATTTCCATATCTCTCTATCGATTGCCTCTTCTGGCCAGTTAACAAGAACAGCGTCCAGGTCGTCCCGCCATCTCCGTCTGGGTCTGCCTCGTCTGCGTTGTCTATCTTCCGGCACCCAATTAGTGGCTACACAAGCCCACCTTTCCGGGTGCATGCGGCAGATGTGGCCGGCCCTATCCCACTTTAGCCGGGTGGTTTTTACCCGACTGCGGCGAAGCCCAAAGGAGGGTTATGTGTTTGACCTGTATGTATGTATGTCCGTTCCTGTGTCCGCTCGTAACTACTCAACGGCACATCCGATTTTGATAAATGTTACATCATTAGATTCGTCTTGATGGTGCGAGTGTCACTGGGTATGAAGTTCGTTAAAATAAACAAAATGGCGGATTTTATGCAGTTTCAAAGTGCACCGCGGTCGGGTTTTTTTAAATAAAAATGTGGTTATTCTCCAACGTCAGCAATGCGTGTTTTGGAGCGTAGCGTGTATTTATAATAGCAGTAATTTTTCTTCGTACAAAAGGTACATCGCGCGCTTGAATGTGTGCGTGCCGTGTACGAACGCACTACAAGCAAAGTTTTAAGAATACGTAAGAATGCTCCAGTATGGATTCCAGTAAAATGTTGTACTTACCACGGGCGGTATTAAAGAAAGCCTCACATCGCATATTTATCGCCCTTGCCTTCGGCTCCGGCGTCAAATATCTGCGATCTGAGACATTTTGTGTTACCGCCCTAGGTAAGTAAAGTACTAATAGCAACTTCCAAACATCTTTTGCACACTAAATGTCAAGAACTGGTCATAAAATGGCTGAAAATTCAATGAAAATATGCTTTCAAAATGACCGGATCATCATTCGCTTGCCCTTGTCCCATTCATTTGGGGTCGGCGCAGCATATCCTCTTCTTCCATACCTCTCTATCACCCGTCATCTCAGCGTTTACATCCTTCCTAGCCGTATCATCTCTCACACAATCCATCCACCTCTTTCTTGGTCTACCTCTTCTTCCAGAGCCTTCGACATTCATACCTAACACTCGTCTTGTCACATTACTTTCATCTCTCCGCATCACATGCCCATACCACGCTAGGCGATGTCTTCGTAACTTTTCTACGATTGGCGCTACTTTCAGACTTCCTCTTATATACCGAACCGGACTGGATATTGATGGAAAATCAATGTTTTATTCGGCTCTCAGCTAAAGGAACTGATCATTAAAAATTCGTCAAGCACCCACAATATTTCACTCATTAAATAATATTAATCAAAAATTAATAACCTTCCCGAAATGGTATCGTTTCATCGAAGCGGTGAAATTGTAATTTGTTCTCGGGATCATAATATATGCGTTAAAAGATTTAGTTTTGACAGTAACAATGGATTTTCAGCCTTATCTCAAAGCCTTAAAGATGCTTTTAATATAAAGAAAGCGTGATAAAACTATGTGTTGATTTTGTAATAAAAAAGACGGTAAGCTTTAGCCTGGAATGCTATGAATCATAGTGTTTTGATGTTATTTTTATTTATACTGATCGGTGTCATTATGATGAATGCAACGAAAACAGAAGTATGTCTTAGTCGTATGTCGGAATAATAACGATTTGTTACATTAATATAATTAAATTATTTAAAAAAATGTTTTGAACAAATAGCGCTAGTTGACTTTGACCTATCTACCACCGTAGGTAATTTATAATATCGCGTCTAAATAACTTCTAACTAAGTGAATTGCGAAACTAAAAATACAGACAAAGATATGAGATCTCTTTCAGTCATCATCGAGCAAATATTAATAAATAGTATTATTGGCCTTTCTCATTACAAAAATCATAAATACATAATTCTCTCTATCTCCCTCGTGGCCCAATCTAACAACTACTTGCTCATAAAAAAACCAAATTAGCTTTTCAGTATTCTTGGGATATCGTATCCGGTACCCTTTGCCCCTGTAGCATAGAATTAGTACCACGTACAAAAGCAGGGACGAGTCCCTAACAAAACTGCAGTTCGCGCCCAACGACCGGACGGAGCTGACCCGCATCCGACCATCTCTTTTTATCGCACAACGCGTACATAACGTGTGCTCTTTATTACCACCCAATGGTACTGATTTAATACTAATTACCACACAACGGAATCGCGGAGTGACTCAGTCCTGCCTATAGTCATGTATTAAAAAAGTATAAAACCATAAATAAGAAAAAAGAAATTGTTTATGACACACGTGGGGGCGCCGCATGTGGCAGTATGCACGCAATCGCAGTCTCACCATTTAAAAAATATATATATAAAAAGTTGTGTCGTTGAACTTTGCTACCGTTTGGATTTTTTCCTAACCATGCTCATATTAGAAGAAAGTGTGTTAGCTCATTGGTTCTTATATAGCACAAAATAACTTTATTGTACAAAAAAATACACAACAAGACAGTTATGGATGATTTTTATTTATGATTTAAGATAAAATGAGAATTGACGTAGACTTCTGCATAATCTAAAGGAGGTATAGTAAGTTCAATGAGAAACAAAGTTATTTGGTGTACCTTGGGTTCTGCAAAATTATCCAGCAATTGCATAAGCTCCGTTCCCATTTCTCCGCAAAGTCACGGAAAATAAAAACTAAACTTATGTACAAACACTCATAAAAAAATCTGTGTCTTATTTATTTTAAATAAAGTCAAAATATATATCTAATGGCTACCATGCCACAGGCGGGGCTGCTTGAGGGTGTATTCTTTTTAAATTATTTTTATTTAATTTTAAGTAGGTATTTTAATTTAGGCAGTTTAATTTAGTTTTTAGGTCTATTTAGTTTTAGATATTTTAAATTGTATCTTGTTTTTCTTCTTTTATTGTGTTATCTGTTTACTTCAAAGTCTTCAAACCTTAGTATTATTAAAAAACTTAAAAAAAATGCCTTCTTAATAGTATTTTATGCAACAGTTGTATAAGTGGGTTCAAAAAATGCGAATTGCGTGAGTTGCGATACGAGCCGCGAATGCGGCGAGTATCGCAAATAGAGACGCAATGAGAGTTTTTTGACTTAATTATACAACGTTGCATACAATACTTTTTCTACGACGAGGTTTTAAATTATAAAATACAAAATTAATCATAACCTGGAAACAAGGCAAATATGACGTTTGACTGACAGTATGTGTCTATGGTAATCTTTTTTTTTTATTTAAAATATACTTAAATTAAAAATACTTTTTTTATGTTGGCATCAATTAATTTAGTTCGTAAAGTTTTGTTTTTCTTAAAAACCGTAGGAATTGAATTGTTTGTTAAGTTGGTAGTTGTGCATTTTTACCGTAAAGTTAAAATTGAGCGCTTAATCCTTGACCTAAGTTTAACCTAGATTTAGAAGTCTGTGGCTGCTAGCAATAACGTAAAGTGACTATAACGACACTAGTGCTGTTATGGGGAATAGAGTATAGACTTCTCTGAACTCATATTATGTATGTTCTTATATTAGTGTTCGTGACCAAGTAAAAGACAGATAACAGTACAGGAGTAGAAAAAATTGAATAAATCGTCCTCGGGAGCGATCGGCGTCGATTTGGTCCGCAAAGGATTCCTAACCGGTCGAAAAATGCTTCCTTCGCAGTTTTTTTCGAGTGCAAGATGAGTGCAAGTATTTGATCGGCTGAAATGTCGTCGGATTAGTTTTTGTCCGCTATGTTCTGAATTGGAATTCCGGAGGTTTAACTTGTTTTGATTGTCTTCAGAAATTCAGATGATTCCAGCATGGGTGCATTTGCAAAAAATGTCCGAGTATATTGTTTTTTTGTTTTTTGGGTAAAACTACAAGTTAAGTATTTAAGTTTTATTATTCCGCTATGTCATACTTTTTATTGACGTGACGTACTGGACAATATTCAACAATAAATCAATTTTAGTAAAAAAAAGTGAAGGAGTATTTTACAATTTTCCACATACACATTACATTTACATTATATTTATTTTTCTTTACTTTCTATCTTCGATGGACATTGGATACTGACGAAGTATTGTTTGTTAGGAAGTAATATATTTCTAGTATTGCATAATACTATTAAATTACTTAGCAAATTGATAATTATTTGCAGCCAATCAATCAGACGACGTATCGTAGTGTCCATAAATAGATTCCATTAAAATGGCGACGTTTATGTAAAGGATTATTTAAAGTCCAGTCAGATTATTAAAACCTTTCATTTTTGTAGATTGGATAAGTAATAGTAATTGAGAAAATCGCTAAAATTGCATCTGAATTTCTGAATAAATTAAATTCGATAGCGGAAAGGGACTATTAGCGCCATCTAGTGGCGAGTAGAAGAACTATTTTTACAATATGTTTTGCTGCTTGTATTAATGGTTTTTAAACAAAGACTAAAATAAACAAACAAAGCTTAAAAATACTGTGTTAATATTACTAACCACCAACTTTTTGTCAGTTTAACTAACATAGGATAAGTTTAAAATTGTAACTAACACTATGGACCTTCGTCTGAAATAAAGAGATTGAACTGAATTGAATTAATTTGAGTTATTATACTTAGAACAAGCAAGTTGTAGAAAGTTTTCAATATGTCTGCAAAGTTTCGAAAAAAAATTGGAAACTTTCACATTTATTTATTTTTATTTCAAGAAGTTATCCACTGTGAAAAGTCCGGAAGGAAGGACTTTTTTAGGAATTATGGAGATTTAGAGAGAAGTTGCGCAACTTTTGAATCTTTCCAAAGGCACACTAATGACAATATATTATTATCCATTTTTTTGGATTGTCATTTTAAGAAAATGTAATAATAATTACTCTGCATCGACTACGCTACCCAAAGGTTGTCTGGAAGAGATCACTCTTTAGCGATAAGACCGCCTATCGCTTACCACGTTTTTATATAAGTTTGCGTTCTCATTTTTCTTTTGGTGTTCAATAAAGTATGATAGTATTGTATTGTATTGTATTACTGTGTATGAACTAGACTAGGGCTTAATATCGGTATTTTGGTAGGAAACCCTAGTATGAACGTCATCAGTGGGGCGTGGCGTCCAAAGAACTCGACCTACCGGCTTGCCTAATATCAGGCATTTGAGCACCTTATTCTACAGCAGCACCTTATGCTACAGGTGCTTCTAAACGGGCAATATTTTTTTGCAATTTGTGGTCGGCAAGTCTTACTGTCTCTCTCTTACTTCGTATGCTAAAGCAAGATGCACATAGTTGCCGGGCCACAAGTTGCAGAAAAATATTGCCCGTTTACAAGCATCTTAAGGAAAATGTACGCCAAATCTGCACCGGCTTGCCCAAGGATATATTTTACGCCACGCTACTGAACCTAAGAGACTAATTATAGTTTACTAATTAAGATCACGTTCCTGCACATGTAGTTTAAGCTTGTGCAAGTTTGCGACCGAAGTTTTCCCTTTCTGTTTCTAATTTAGCATACTATAGCCACATCACATAAGTAATAATAATAGTGTCTACGTACTGAAATTTCTATTTCTAACAAAACTGACGTTCTGGTCTGATCACTGGACGCATCGCATCCGACCGTCTCTCTCTATCGCATAACGCGTGCTCTTTCTGGTCGCTGGCTCAGCCCCTCCAGAGTGGTAAACATTGGTACTATAGCTTGGCAACTTCGTTGGTGACACCCACATGTGTGCTTTTTGTTATGTGCAGCCATAACCACTTACACAAGTTACCGCCAAACGAACGGAATTATGACATGACAGCTCATTTATACTGGTTGGTGATTAAATTAAGATTATGAATATTTAAAAAACGGTATGAATTACAGCATTAGTTTCTTGGAGAAATTAACTTAATTAGATCTGAAGAATGTGCCCTCGAAGTTAACGGAAATCAATAAAAACACGGTGTATAATGTATATGGCGCTTTGGATGTAATAGACCATTGGACCTGTACAGTCAGGTGCAGTCAGGTGGCTGTAGGTGTTTAATTGTGCTATAGCCGTCTAAACCGACCTTAAACTTAAGGAATCGCGTGTCGCTCTTCATGTGGTGCGCATCGTGAGGATCTCAGGATGTCGTCCATTACCAAGCCCCTCGGAACCGAACAGTCGCATATCAAAACAAATATCATAGATATACAGCCCTTTACCTTTAGACATACTATTGGACAAGGATTGCATAAACGTTGTAATACTTTGATCGCTTCGAGGACCCAATCTAGCCGAGTTATGTCATTTTTAGGGCCCCGTGTCTACGGGGTACCAATAGAACTATACGAAACATAATATAAACAAAACAAACAAAATTTACTTTAACCATTAAAACACCACGCCTGGCAAGAGTAGTGCCATCAAGAACTCGTCACGCATAACCACATTTTTACTAAAAAAAACCCGACCTCGGTGCACTTTGAAACTGCATAAAATCCGCCATTTTGTTTATTTTAACGAACTTCATACCCAGTGACACTCGCACCATCAAGACGAATCTAATGATGTATCATTTATCAAAATCGGATGTGCCGTTGAGTAGTTACGAACGGACACAGGAACGGACATACATACATACATACAGGTCAAACACATAACCTTCCTTTGGGCTTCGCCGCAGTCGGGTAAAAATACTAGTAGGAGCGGCTCACTCCGCGATTCCGCCGCGAGGCTACTAGTACCAAATGTTGCCCCTCTGGAGGGGCTTAGCCAGCGACCAGAAAGAGCACGCGTTATGCGATAGAGAGAGACTGTCGGATCCGGTGCATTCCATCTGGTGGCCGGATCCGAACGTTAATTTTGTTGGAAAGAGAAACTCCTCTAGGTATATATATACACCCTGTAAATCTAATACGGGCGAATATTGAAACGGTGGTCAGCATAGGACCTAAGAAGCATATTTAGATAACTATTGCTTAAAACCACAATGAAAATATTTACCATACAAAATAATTCGGGCCGCAATGTAACGCAACACATTCAAGTTGACAAACACGCTAGTTGACAGTTACTTTAAAAAAGCTCGTATCTCGCAATGTCATAACAAGCATGTATGCGGTACATTGCTGCTCAGTAAATTTTCAAAAATGTATTACGAGGTCACTATTTAGTGTAATTTAAAAAATCATATTAATTAATGATAACACTACTAAACGCTATATCTGGTTTAATTGTTCGCCCGTATTAGACTTACACGCTGTATATGTTGTACCATTGCTTATTCTGTCCTTGTACTCTAATATTTAAGGTGTTCTCTCAATTCCTCATGGAACCAGGGTTCCATGAGGAATTCCATCAGATCTGGATTTAGAAACAAATAAATACACGAGTCTGGATTTAGAAACAAAGAAATACTAAATAGGCCACTTTCCTGACAGATCAAATCAGTTATTTTTTATGAAGTGTCAAAACGCTCAAATAGTATGAAATTTGTATGGAATAAAAGTGAAATGACGTCATTTTACTCAAACATCAAATCATCTTCTTATTTATAGGTTATGATCTTTTAAAAATCGTTTAAAACGCTAAATAGGTGACGTTTAAGTTCATTTTTGCAAATTAACGAAAGCTGATTTAATGGCTAGCGTGTAGTAATTTATATTGACTACAGGCAAATACCCTATTGTACATGTGTCTATATAATGTATTTGAGGAGTCCCGTCAATTCCTCTGGCACCCCATCGTCAAAACTGGATTTTGATAAAAATGGGAGAGCTCGTTAAAAATAAAAATGCAACTGCCATGTGGGTTAAAAAAATCATGCGGAACCCGTTGCGCGAACAGCGCTCGCTGCTGGACGTATTTTGATAGGAAAATTGTAGCAGTCCATTTCTTTTGTTTGTACCTAGGTATTATCCGCAGCTGCATGAGTACTTGTTTCAGTGCACGCGTACCAATACTTTTATTGCGACTGATATGCCTCACGGGGCTATTGGAACGATATATCGATACCTTTAAACACAAAAGGCGTACGCGCGATTGACGCTGGAGGCGCTTACGTTTTTTGAGTCTTAAATGTGTCTATATATCGACAGTCATCTTAACTATGATAAAATTTACCAGATTTTTGATCAGTGCGGCCATCGGCCTTATTTTTTGGATAGGAGGACGTAGAAGACAGGCAGGGAAGGTAGCCCATTCCATTCCTACCTTCCCGTACCATGAACGCCTAGGGAGTTAACGTGGTTTTCCACCGGCAGGGCGAGACGAGACGAGGATTGAATTGAAATTTGTATGAAGTTTTCAATCCTCCCCTCGCGCATCACCTGTCAACTTATTATTCTACAATACAAGACTATTTTAGAATCATGGCCGCGGGGGTCATAATTCTAAAAAAATCTTGACAGCGCGAAATAACCGCGTAGTAAGTAGATCCTTAGGCAAATAAATAACGGTACTTAGGTATCTCTCGGACAATTTGCTGACGAAGTTACCTTCTAGTGATTTATAAGCGCCAATAGGCCTACAGTTCTATAACCTAGACAAAGGCCGCCCAATCAAGGTTTTTCCTCCCCCTAATGAATTCAGCCTTTTATTCTTAAAGCACCAGGAACAGTGTGGTCTATTAACCAATTCAGTTGCCATTTCGCCAAATAACCGCGTCCGTTAGCGAGTTCAAAGTCAATGTCAGCGAATTGGCAATTGTGACGCCATCTGTCAGTTTAAACGTCACCGTGTCTGGTGTTTACATAAGGAAGGATGTGGGTGCAATCAGCAGTAATATACCTAGTTAAGTGAGCGAAGCGTAAGCACAAAGCGTCAACAAAGATCTGCTGATGTGTGGCTGCCGTTTTATTTCGTTGGGAAGTTTTTCGAAAAAAAATCACGATATTTTACGACACGGAGTAACAGTAGCGTGGCGGCCATCGAACCCGATTCCCACCGGCTTGCCTATTATTCACGGAGTATCTACTACTCCTGAAGAAAAAGTTATTCAAATCTGCTCCGGCTTTACTAAGAATATATTTGACGCCACGCCACTGTGCAGTACGAGTAGTATATAATATTTTATACAGGGCTCGTAACCGGTATTTTGCAAAAACCCCGAAATAGCCCAATATTTTGAATAATTTTATGCTTTTTATGTAGAGCTCAATAATGTATTTAAATCATGATTTCTTATTATTAGATTGTCCGGTTAAAAAATTAAATAATAAACCAAAGAACGGAAAGAATACCGGTATTTTTGTATGGAGCAAATACTACAATAATAGTTAAAGGCACAGATGTAAACACATACGAGCAAGACCTAAACACAGCCCTAAAAGATGTCATCACATGGCTTAGCTACAATAGATTAAAAATTAATCTCACCAAAACAAAATGTATACAGTTTAGATCATACAAGGCAAAATCACAGCATATAAAAGTTGTTCATGATAGTATTGATGTAGAGGAAGTTGAAACTTGTGTATTTCTAGGTATGACATTAGACACGCACTGTAATTGGAAATGTCACCTTGACAAATTGTGCAAAAAAATTAACCAATTCGTATTTGTATTATGGAGACTTAAAACAACGGTATCACAACATACGGCTCTTATGACATATCATGGATATGTCGAATCCATTCTAAGATACGGAATCCTTTTATGGGGAAACTCTGTAGAAGCTAAACGAGCCTTTGTTGCTCAAAAAAAATGTGTACGTATTATTTGCGGAAAAAAACAACGAGAGTCATGTCGTACACTATTCACTGAACTTAATCTGCTAACACTTCCCTGTCTCTATATATATGAATCACCTTCATTTGTTAAACAAAACATAGAGCTCTTCCCCCCTCTTAACAATGAAGCAAATAGGCCGCTAAGACAATATCAAATGACATTGCCTCCACACAAGCTGAAACTGCGAAAGAAAAGTGCATACATTATGTGTATACGAATATTTAATAAGATTCCAGCAAATTTTAAGAAATTATCACACATAGAATTTAAAAATAAGTTGAAAAAAATATTATGTGACGCATCTTTCTATAGTATTGAAGAATTTTTTAATCATAAGTTTTAATTTAGGATAAGGATTTGTAACTTTAATTTAATAATCATTATTGTTCTCCGTGGTAATAATACTAATAATGCATGTTAGACTTGTTCAATTTAGGTAACATACCACAGACCATTTTCACATGCCTAACGGCCGAATATATTACGGATCAATAATGCCTTCTATATAAGATCTCATGTACCATATGTTCCTGTGAAATAAATTTCAAATACTTACCGGTTTCCGAGCCCTGGTTTTATATCAATCTAAAAAATGGTTTTTGACAAAAATGCTTTCTTTAAATTGATCATGATTTCAAACCGGAGTAGTATACTGCTGAACATAGGTCTCCCTCAAAGACAACGAACGGTCACTCGCTGTCTCTATTCAAATCAATCATACCCATATCACTCATACTACCTTATAGAGGTAGGTTATAGGTTAATGCGGTGAAATCTTTCACAACTAGACGACAAATATGCGGGTGAATCAACTTTTAGACCCACACTTTAGACGTCTCTGGTGTTACCAAAAATGTCTCAGGCAGGAGTTACAAAGAAATCGAACTTCTAATAGGATATTTTTCTATTTATTAGATTTATAGGACGGGGCATTCAACGTTGTGTAACATACACCATAAATTGAAACATAGACAAACCATTATTTAAAGGCCTTCTAAAATTAAAAGGTGCGGTAAAAAAGTAGATTGACCCAATGCGCCTATTTTGCGTGGCTTTTGGTCTCTATTGGAGGTACCTTTTAGTTTTCAAGTTCGTTCCAAGGTGGTACAGTGCCTGGCACGAATGTAGACCTAAACGAGGGAACTATAATAGGTGTCTTTAGAGGTGCCGTTGTATATCTATACCAGGGGTCCCCAAACTTTTTTCCCAGAGGGTCATACAGCACCTTTAAAAATGTCGCGCGGGCCACATGGAAATGGTCCACTTGGAGTTGCATATAATCTGTTTTCGTCCTGGGGAGGGGGGGGGGGGGGGGGGTCCACATCATCTGTAAGTACTTTACTGTACGACTTCTGTGAGAACACTTCTGTACGTAGTAGGTACTTACTATTCTTATTCTGTGCCGCGGCCGGATTCGGCCCGCGGGCCGCAGTTTGGACACCCTTGATCTATACGATGTATTTATCTAGAGAATAACTTTCGAACCGTTCTTCATGAACTATTTTGGGTCTAATTTCAAGCCGGTCTCTACCATTTGACAGCCCATGATTGTCAGGAAACGACAGTTGATTATTTGATCAAGCATCCAAAACAACTTCATCAAATGAAATGCACTTCAAGTGTGATTTAAATCAAGACGTCATGATCTTTATAGATAAATTGTGTCATTCCCAGGCGAAAGATATCAATCGCCGCTTGTTAATAAAGGCGATATTTGCTTGCATTTTTATAGCAGTAGGTAAGCCGTTACTGTATCCTTATAGTAAGCAGCGAAGTGGTACTTTTCATCACAGTCACTTTCGTTTCACAATTTTCAGTCGTTGCCCCCTCGGACAAGGGGTCTTAGCCCTGGGTCGAGTTAAGGTCGTGGAGTAATCGATTTCGTGTCATTGTACTTTTCTTTGTTTCAATCGTAATCTTTCGGATGGATTAGGAATGATTGTCTGGGTGATTGTATTTTAATATTTGTGTATTGATTACTTATATAATTCGTTCGTTCAAAGAACCCGATTCCTACCGGCTTGCCTAATATCAGGCATTTGACCACCTTATTCTACAGCTCTTATGGGAAATGTACGCCGAATCTACACCGGCTTGCCCAATGATCTGGGGGCACGGCAGTGCTCCCGCCAAGTCGAGCAAAACAAAGGCACGGCCGTACCATCCTTTTCACGAAGCCATTCAGGCCATTTTCAGCCTCCCGTAAATTTGTACTGGCTAAAGCTAGAACACTGAAATTTCAGAAATATATAGGGCACAATAAGACTTATATATATTCTCAATATCATTCAATTTGAACGTGTAGTTTAAGAACTATTGCATGTCAAAGTTCCTTAGTTTTGTCACTGATCGACTGACTCACTGATCATCATAATTCTAAGGTACTTCTAGCAGACCTACAAGCTCCAAATTTTAAACATAGTTAGTTTTTAGCCTATAAAGTTCTTAAAAACCTAAATATGTTGTAATTTCAGTCACAACTGCACACATAAGTTTGTAATTCTATACAAATACATGCGATTACAAATTTTGCAGTTTAAATTGAAAAGAATGGATTGGAATATTTGGAATGTAATAATTAAAGGAGGACCACTTACAAAAAGAAATGAGATCCCATCAAAAACATTACATGTAAAAAGATGCAAGTCTCGCAACGCAGTTCTCCTTCAACAAAAAAAGTTTTGAGATGTAAAGATAAACCAAGTCAGTACCGGGGAGGTATCAACAGAACTCAATTTCCACCGACTTGCCCATTATTTAACCGTGGAGGAACATATTTTATAGATCTAATAATAGGCAAGTCGGTGGAAATCGAGTTCTGTTGATTCCCCCGGTACTGACTTAACTTTACACCTCAAAACTTTTTTGTTGTAGGAGAACTGCGTTGCGAGACTTGCATCTTTTTACATGTAATGTTTTTGATGGGATATATTTTACGTCACGCCACTGCTAGATATAGTCCTGACCTGACTTTCTCTTTTGCTGACTAATGAATGCTCTTGAACTTAAAAACTGAAAATCTATAGTTCATTACATAACTAGGGTGGTAATACAAAGAAAGGCCGAGATCGCAGGAGTTTGCGGCCCGAGCTGTAAGCGACTTTCTTTGTTACCCCCCGTGTTGTGTACATCATTTTATGTCTACGTATTCGAAATTCGCACAGGCAGGATAGATAATAGAGATCCGCAGAAAGGATCAATGATCAAAAGTTAGGATATAATAATTATTATACGGACTCTTTTAGGACCAAATACATAGAAATCTTTTAGGTGATCTCGCTTTATCCTTCACTGCTTCATCAAGCTTGAATGAAGTCTAGAGCAAACCGATTCAGACAACATTACTCGTTATCTACCTAAAAATATAAGACAACAGGCAATAAATCAATTGATATTGATAGTACTTATTAATCTACCATTGTTTCACTTACGTATCTGCCAGTGTATTCTGTTCTGAATGATTGATTAATGATGACGGCCCCCTCTTTAATTTTCGTTTTAAGTGGAAACAACACACAAATCCATGTTGCATGCGTCCTGTTACACCGGCATCTTAGGCAAAGTATAAAGACGAACCAAAGTAGTCCAACTTAGGCCGTTTATGAGCGCGCGACACGCATTTCACACAGATGCGCGATAGCACGTCAGTGTGAAAGCGATCCATACAGGAGCATTCTTAGGCATTCTTCAAACTTTGCAATATTTGAGATTATTAATGGCAAATGTGAGTTACGGGTCAACGATTGTCAGTGATTTGAGACAGTTTCATCATTCGGAAACTTATTTCCTCTTTTTTCCCGAACTAAACGCATTAAATATGATTGAAATGTAAACTTCGTTTTCACACCATTAATAACAAACTGACAGCTATACTATAGCCCTCATTAATCCTCCTCTGCAGTTACTGCCTTTGAAACTCAAGTTGATTTGGATTTATTTTCTTTTCAGTGCTTATGGTGATTGGCCTGTACGAATTAGGCATCATGCCTTCCCACAAGAGTGGTTTCTTCTGTAACGATCCCAGCCTGAGCTTTAAATACAATGGAGAGACGGTGGATTCTGCAACTCTAGTATCTACTGTCCTTGTACTGCCAATAGCAGCGGTAAGTAGAAGCTTTCCCATGAGGATTGAGCGACCTTCTCAAGTATTCAATGTTTGAAGTCGGTTATTTCTTTAGAAATTACTATTTTTCACTGTATAATCATTCATTTTCCTCAGGTTCTCATCACAGAGCTCGTCCTCCTGGACTCGGAGTACCTCGTCCGCTCACGGGCTGTAGAGGCGTTGCGGAGAACTGGTCTGCTGTACCGGACCTACGCCTATGGACTAATCTTCAACCTGATTATTGTGGAGTTTCTCAAGGGTATCTCTGGGTCTCCTAGGCCGGTGTTCTTTGATCTCTGCGCACCGGACACTGCTGTCAACTGTACCACGTAAGTCTGACGTTATATCTCAGCTTGAAAATTTATATTCGGCAAGACGCCTAATACTCCTGGTCAGACCCTCTCAAGGTGGTCCGGCCAGCGACCTGGTTCGACCCCAGGGAACGCCACGGCCCCCACCTGGTCCGAATTCTGCAAGAGTCAGTAAGACTTGCAAGTTTGTCAGGCTTCAAAAAAAGGGCTCCTTATACATTCTCGTTTAGTACGAAACAGCTGTAACTGGTGGAATTAAAAGCTTAATTTATTAGTTCCATGCTTAAGGAAATTGTGGAAATTATGTGTTTTAAAGATCAAAGTATACCTGGTAAAACACTGGTGGTCCAACTGTGTGTTGCCTTAATTCTTTAACTAATGATGCATTGGAGTTCTTGGTATTTTTGAGTTTTCGTCTATGCTATTTGGCCTATAAAACTCCTCGTAAATTTTCTCTTCTTGAATTTTGTAACGAAGTTACTAATCCTGTATGTTTTGGTTCATTGTATGTGGCATGTTATAAGTAGTTATTTCTTGGCTTGTTCGCAGGGGCGAGTACATCTCTACCTTCGAGTGCACATCTTCGTACTCGGCATGGAAGCAGTACGATTCATACCACAGCTTCCCGTCTGGTCACACTTCGCTGTCGCTATATTGCGGACTTTTCATTGCGGTAAATATCCTTGTTTCTATCACGCCACCGTGGCGTCCATAGAACCGATTTCCTATTATTGCCGGAGTATCTACTACTCCCGAAGAAAAAGTAATTCATATCTCCTACGGCTTTACTAAGAATATATTTGACGCCACGCCACTGTTCTATTCTATGTAAACTTTGTTCCATGACGTCGCCGTATTCAGACGAATCAGCCGTAAACAGCGAAGGTAGTTTTTAAAGACATAATATCAGTATCTGTACCTTTATTGACTTTCTTTGAAGTTTACATATTATAGAAACAGAAACCCTTATACAAATATAAAATAAGCACAATTAAAATGCATAAAATAAACTTCAATATCTTAAGTTTAGTCAAAAATAATTGGTATTAAAAAGGTAGTGTCCCTTACGAAACGTTTTCGTAGAATGCTCCTAAATCCTTTTGTACGAATGAATAAATAGGACCCATTTGTACTTAAACATTTTTTTACATCTGCAGTGGTACCTCCAACTCCGCGCGTTCTCCTGGTCATCCCGGACAGTTCTCCTAGTACCAGTTCTTCAGCTCTGCTGCCTGGCTTACGCGGCGACGTGTTCGCTGTCGAGGATCAACGATCACGTCCACCACTGGTGGGACGTCGCTGTTGGAACAGTGGTTGGCGTCATCACGCTATTGTTTGCGGTAATTGTCTTATACTACGTTTACATTCAGCCCCTGCCGCTGCCCCTCGTTGCCGACAATAATTCTCTAAATACTGCTGCAGCAGGATCGAAAGAAATGTGCGTTTACATACTGCCCTACCAATCACTTCGCTTTCGAATTTCGGCAATGGCAGACGTTGAAATAATTGCAGCGTCCGCGCTATATGATATATAATTATGCTCGATATTTAAAAAGATATCAAATACGAAAAAAGAAAATTCGTCGTAGGAGATGGTGGATGATATCTGTCCATCGTAACAGAACTTTGTAAACAGAATGTAAACACGCACTGCCGCTCACGCTGCCGGTCGTTTGACTTCCGCAGAAAAACAGCTCTTTTGGGGAGCGTCCGGCAGCGCGAGTGGCAATGGCAGTGGCATGAGAAGCATCGTGTTCACATCACATACTCGTGCTGCCCACTTTCCTGTCCACTTCCCTGCTCACTTCGGCTGAATGTTAATGCGGCATTACGTCTGTTCTCTTGGTGTCGGTCTTTCAGTAGTCTGCTTATATAGCAGGCTACACTGTTCTCTACACATTTGGAATAGTAGATAGTGTACATAATAAGTAGTATATTAGTAGATAGTGCAGTAAAAAGAAAGCAAAAGGTACCTGCCTTGAAACTAGAGCTAAGCAAAGTTTCTTAAAGGGGAATCCAGAGTAGCAAGCAAGTCTACTCGTACTACCAAGAAAGTCATACAAGAGAGTCATACAACCACGTTTCATTCTACGGTATTTTCATCTCCGCTATATCATGCTCCATGTGTGATGTCCCTTGACCCAATACTCGGTTACGTTACACAATTGAGCAGTTAGGGCCCTATAGAGTCTGATAGACCCTCGACCTTATCGAATTGCGACCGTTCCCGGTTCGAATTATTGATGACGGATGACCATCTACCAGTTTGGATCAGATTTCAGATTTCATTTATTTCACCATAAAGTAGGGTGACGACACCGGTAATAGACAAGAACTGATTATGGATTTTTTTCCCGTGAAATCCACATTTTTATTTTTTTTATTTTTATAGTAACCAGCGGGAAGGTAGAAGCGGATCAGCCTGTCCTTTGTGGGTGTGTGAATCGAACGAATGGACATAGAAATCTAATATAACCATTTGTCCACAGGTACTCGCCGTCAGTGACAACTTTTCGTCAGTTTCAGAAAAGAGCAGAGTGTCTAAAGCACAACAGTCAAGCACCGACCTTCTATATGACACCTCAAGAAGACGGCCCGTATCCTAATCTAAGGCATAGACAATTTATACACCTTTAGTACTTACAAAATAATAATGTACTGTAGGATCATTCTTGAATATTATCATTACCCTGTGCATACATATTGGCGAATATTCAGAGGAATCTTCCTCTTTATAATGGCATTTTTGGTTTGGCCAGTCTAATGTGGCGAAATCTTCTGACTCCAACTCTAAAACGATATTTTTTCGGAGCTTTCATAAAACAAACCTAACGTAACCTAACTTACTGTATTCTAAAAAAACCATAAGAAAATACACTGAGTTTTTTTTTCGGTTTCGGCGAAAATCGAAGAGTTGGGAAATGAAACAGTTGGCAAATGAAACATTTGGGAAAAATAATTCGACGAAAAGGCAAGATACCCTTTTGAATAATTGCCCCAGGGGAATGATGTCTCTTAAGAATCACCCTAAGATAGGTACATCTGTTCCTACCTTAGGGTCTGTGCACGCTTCGTCTTTTAATCGCGACATCGACGCGCGTTTCATAGCGCTGTCCCTTTTACACCCTTAAAATAAACAGAGACAGCGCCATGAAATGCGCGTCAACGGCGCATTTAAAAGACGCCGGGTGCATAGACCCTAAGGTATTTTGCATCATCTTAGCCCGTAAGTGACATTTTATTTTTCTACTCGCCATGCGGTAAGAATATCCTTCTTCCTAAGATGTAAAATTCTAGTACAAACCACTGGGACATTACACATCATTAAAAAAGCCCCAGATTATTTATGGCCCTCGCTTACGGTTCAGGTCTCGAACACCTGCGATCTGGAACATTCTTTATTTTACCGCCCTTGGTGTGTAATATACTAGTCGCCAGATTTCGTCATATATTATTGTCAGTGTCACCTACATACCACATCATTGTGTGATTTTAATTTGTTAAATGCAATTCCAGTAATATTTAAATAGACTGAAAGTATTTTAGTTTTAGGATAGGTAGGTAGGTGTTAATCGAATTAAATTAGACCAAAAAGCAAAACGCAGTTAATAACACTAACCGATCAGGCAAGGTCTGGTTGGGTGAGTGAAACACAGGGAAATAGAAGGCTTTTCAATATTTTTTATGCCACACCTGGCCATAAAGTAGCTTTTACCGCACGCTACGTGTACGGAAAAAGCTACAACACGGGAGGTAATAAAGAAAGCCCTCGATCTCATATTACCTCGCTTGCAGCTCGGGCCGCAAACACCTGCGATCTCAGCCTTTCTTTGTCACCCTAGTTGTTTATTGTACTATATCTACACCCATATCATAAATATTTTATTATACGTCCGTAAACCGTATATAATGGCCACTTATTGCAACCAGTCATGTAACATCAGTGTGTTATCTGTGCCAGTGTTATTAAAATCTATGAAAAATCGTAATAACATCGAAAACGATGGTATCATGTATGAAAATCTAGTCGGGCACGGCGGTGCAAATGCGGGCATTCTTCCCGGTTCCAACCTGACCTCACTACCGAAACTTTTTAGTGTTTTTAAATACGTTTTACTTTTGGTGAAATTCGCTATATAGTTGATTGTATTTTTCAACAAAAATACTAGTTTTTAAGAATTGTATATTTATTAATACCATATTATAGTACATTACATAACTAGGGTGGTAATACAAAGAAAGACCGAGATCGCAGAAGTTTGCGGCCCGAGCTGCAAGCGAGGGACGTAAATATGCGATCGAGGGCTTTCTTTATTACCTCCCGTGTTGTGTACATCATTTTATGTCTACACTTGGCCAGAAAGCGGCTTTTCCGTACGCGCAGTGTGCGGAAAAAGCCACTTTATGGCCAGGTGTGGCATAAATATGTATTCCTCAAACGTTGTTCAAAATAATGTATATGGAAGAAATGAAAAAAAGGATTAGGTACCTACCTACTGTAAATATTTTACTCACAAACATTTTATTTGTTTTTTTTTCGTCGCTTCTTTGGCGATAAAATCTCGCGTTGTTCGTATTTTTATTATACAAACATATTGTGTATATATGTAAATAAACAACAAAAAGAGATACTATACTAAATGAGGAGTGTATTTCCAAAAGGGCTTATTTCTCTATGAAGACCATAGAAAAATAAGCCCATTTGAAAAGATACTCCTCAAATGACCTAGGTAGACATGTATGGAAATAGTAACATTATCTAGTCGGTTAGCCGATACAGATGAATAATTATGGCGTTTCGCGGGTAAAGGTACCTTATAAACATTGTCGCTTGCGTCGTATCCGACTCCGTTACTATAGGACATCAAGATAGAAAGACGCAAGCGACAACGTCCATAATGTGCCGTTACCAGCAGAACGTCACAATTATTTAAATTTCTTTTAAAACTGCATTTTTTTACTAAAGATGTATTTGTCAGCAATAGGCTAGATGACTAAAAAAAACTGTTTAGTCCGTCTGTTACATTATGAAAAAATATTGTACACGTATTTTTTGTTTTGTTTGACAAACAAAAACTGACGTGGATAGAGTGCTTAGAAGTTTCGAGTGACGTCACTCTTGAGTACAAATTGTACTCAAGAGTGACGTCACAAGCCCCCACTCCAGAAGTTTGATGATCTACAACTTTGTCGATTTTTAATATTTTGATAAACCAAAAAATACGTGTCCCATATTTTTCCATAATCTAACTGACGGACTAAATAGAATTACATATTTTTAACCCAGTCATCATCCCTATTGGTATATTTAATTAACATAAGTAAAAATATATTTTTTTGTTTGTAATTGGATTACACTAATAATGTACATAATTAAAAAAAAGTAGGTTTAAATGTATGCAAGCTAGATTCCTCAACTCGATGTCTTATGCTTCGACTATTTTGCGTAAAAAAACGTAAATGATGTAGTTTATTATGACTTTTATAGTATTTTTATTAGTTATTTGTTTAGAAAAAAAAACTAAAGTGCAATAAACATATCATTAGTTTTAGTGCCATCGCGTAAATTTTAATGTAAATAAAAGTATATTTTATGGTTACGAAAAAAAATGTTTTGTTTATTTTTTGCCTTAATTGACAATATTTCAAATTTTCTACTCCTTCATTTTATGAGCTGGATAGAAAATAGGTGGAATTTTAAGCTACCCGTATTTTTTCTTTTTCGTTTTAACTCAATTTTTCAATTAAAAATAGCAGTTTGAAAAGTAGCTCATTCTAAAAGGGCGTATGTAGAAAATGACGTCACTTTCCCAACTAGAATCCAGAGCGACAATTACGATTAAAAAAATAACTGTCAGGCGTTACAGCGTTGTCAATATAGGAAGTTCGGGAAGACAACGATGCTTTTGCTCCCATTATTTGGGCTGGATTATATTTATCACTTGCCGATGTGTACTCCATCATCATAATTTCAACACGCGGCAGATTCGTGCTATCAGCCTGAGAAAAACCTTCTGATGTCTTCATTATATGAAAAAAATCGGTGTCCGGTAAAAGAATGCCAAGTTAATAATGTTTGAATGCGTTATCGGAGTCCAGTGGGAAAGTGCCAAGTCTTTTAAGGTCTTCGAAAACGTGCAAATGAACCAACGGTAAGAAAATTAAACTTCTAAAGCCGCTAAGCAGTTGTAACAATTTTCAAAACAAATAAACGTCAGACGGCAAGTATGTCAGAAAATGACAACCGGATACCATACACTTTTTAATCGTTTCAGCACTAAGGTCTCTCTCGATAATGCAGGGAAAATGACGTCACACTTCCGGTTCACACTAATTGACGATTTTTTCCAAAATGAATGGGAAAAAAAATCCAAAAATATTTTTTTTGAGCATAAAATACAGTTTTACCCAAATGGTTTTCGAATTAAGATCTTTTGAAAATATGAAATGTTGTCAATTGTTTGTCGTGTTGTCAGCGAGCCATCACCTAATTCATTCAGTTAAGTAAAGATTTAAAGTAGATGCCTGCCTACCAGTGGCATAGCGTAAAAGATATCCTGGGCAAGCCAGTGCAGATTTGGCGTACATTTTCCTTAAGAGCTGTAGAATAAGGTGGTCAAATGTCTGATTTTAGGCAAGCCGGTAGGAATCGAGTTCTTTGGATGCTACGCCACTGATGTCTCCCTACCACAGTCTCTGGGTCTTCCTGGCACAGGTACAACCTTGATGCTTACTTTGTGAAATACTTTGAAAGAATAAATATATTTTCATTTTTTCATTTTTTTTTTCACAGTATAATAACAGTAATTTGTCTTCCTACAAAAGGTACATCGCGCGCTTGAATGTGTGCGCGCCGTCCTCTGTGCACAACAAGCAAAGTTTTAAGAATGCTCCAGTATGGATCGTACTCACACAGACGTGCTATCGCGCGTTTGTGTGAATACGTGTCGCGCGCTGCTAAACGGCCGAAGTTGGACTACTTGTTCGTCTTTAACTTTACCTACTGTTAAAAAATAATCTCCGTTTGTCTATGCTCCGTGGGGCCCTACGCCTATAGGGCAGGATATAATGATAGGCATTGCCCAACGCGCCCATTACGCCGGTTGGGTCTATTATAGTATAACTGGTTTGATTCCCGTGTGAGGCCCACAGCGTAATCACAACTTCACCGCCAATCCAGTTCCTAATATAATAGGGATGACGACTGGGTCAAAAACATATAATTGTATTTAGTCCATCATTTAGATTATGGAAAAATATGGGAAACGCATTTTTTGGTTTCTCAAAATATTAAAAATCGACAAAGTTACAGATCATCAAACTTCTGGAGTGGGGTCTTGTGACGTCACTACTAGGTGAAATTTGTACCAAGGAGTGACGTCACTCGAAACTTCTAAGCATTCTACCTTCGTTATTTTTTTATTGTTAAAGAAAAGAAAAAATACATATACAATATTTTTTTTTATAATCTAACTAACGGACTAAACAGTTTATGTTAGTCGTCTAGCCTATTTCTACAGTTCTTAATTGGCCATGCTGCTGTTGTTCCTCAAAGTCGAAGTGACTATATTTTGGCCCCTGATTCAACTTTGAGTCGTCCACTGCTGAACATAGGTCTTCCCCAAAGACTTCCACGACGAACGGTCGCACGCTTTTCGACACGATCGACCTCCAACGACCTTAATCAGACCATCTTGTGGTAGGAATTCGGTAAAAATCCTAATCAGGTAAAAGTTAACCGGGGTCGTAATCGTCTATATGTATACCAAATTTCATGGAAATTGGTCTATTAACTTTTGCTTGATGTGCGCATTAAAGTCTTGTTGGTGGACTTTCAAACTTGTTTGGCCTGAAATCGGGATCGATTAAAATGGGCCAAACAGTTCGGCCTAGGCTAAACTGGTTTGTTCTAGGCCAAACTAGTTTATCCTGACACGCCCACGATAAGCTGGTTTGGCCTAGGACAAACTAATTTGGCCTGAAATCGGGTTTAGCCGGTAATATAATATACTAGATTAGATTGACGGCGTAGTTTTCAATCATTCTACTGAAGGGTATACTTAGTGAAGTTTATGGTAATTTAAAACAATTTTGTGTATAATATTGATTATGGATTGAAAGGTTGTTTTGTTTTGTTACTTTAGTCGTTAAGTAGTGATACAAAGGTGGTTATTATATTGGATCGATGTTCCATTTAGCGATGAGTTGGTCTTTATGAAGTCTTCTTTGTGTTAATATTTTAAGTATTTTTACTGTAATTAACCGCTGTCAAAAACGAGGAGGTTCTCATCTCGTCAGATCTTTTATGTATTTTCCTCGGTGATCGACGGCGGTGTTAGTGACCAATCACAACCCGGACACTTTCAGGACCAGAGTGCATAAGCATCAGCTGGGTGCGCGTACTCCATGAAAGGCTCTATCAATACCTACTCACCAACTGGCACAATAGGACTCAAGATTAAGCCCGGTTAATGTAAAAAAAAGGAAAAAATTATTAAACACCTGTAGTCCTATAGCCATTTACTCTCATCTATGGGAGTTAGGGTTCGGAATCGGTATTTTGCAAAAACCCCGAAATAGCCCAATATTTTGAATGATTTCATACTTGTTATGTAGGGCTCAATCGTGTACAGTAAACGGCCATAAAGAATGCACATCGATCTTTGGAAAGAGGCAATCGGCTAATTTCGACTTCGTATAGCGATATCTGTGTCGCACACACCATGACGTTTGTTTTGTCAGTCGTGGTTCAAATGCGAGAGAGTGCAGTCGCATATCCAAGTCAATATATAATATAGAGTTGCTAAAACTTTTACAAAATTTAATTTGTACTATGGCATCTATAGAAAAAAAAAGGTAAGCCGTTACTTTGCCAGTCACGCGAAATTATCTACAATTTTTTTTCCCGTGTGGTGTCGGATTAGAATAACACCAACCTTTTCTTCCCGGGGGTGTCGCATGAGTCGACTAAGGGTACAGGGTTAAACCGTGTTGTGGGCGATGGCCTAGCAACTTGTCACCGCAGTATTACAGTTTTTGTCGATCTTTAAACCCACATTTAAATATGCTAGTAGTATAACATCAGTTGCTAATGCTCAGTCAACCCCTTTTATATGTATGTACATATATTATTTTTCCTCAACAAGCAATAATTAAATATAATTACATCGTGTTTTACAGCTCTATATATTCCACGTGAAATCAAAACAAAACAACAATAAAGTACTTAGTTCTAAATTTAAATTCTGATGAACGATTAATCTAATAATTGATGTACATGGAAATTAGCATTCGTTTGTATTCGGAAATGCGATGATTGCCGATGTGCATTCTTTATGGCCATTTACTGTATGTAAGTGGGTGGATTTCACAGCGTTTCAAACGCCGTCATCTGGTGATGCACCAATCCCGTTCCCGATATTATCTAAATATATAAAAGAAGAAGTCCTGACTGACTGACTGACTTACTGATCAACGCACAGCCGAAACTACTGAAGTTAGGAACTTGAAATTTTCACAGTAGGGTGGTTATATAACGTAAGTAAGGGATAAGAAGGGATTTTTTGAAATTCATCCCCAAAGGGGGTTAAATGGGGGTTGAAAGTTTATATGGGGACCATACGATTTTTAAAGTAGGAGATCTGAGACTTCGAACATAGACTCTTTAATACAATTTAAAAAAAGTAATTTCACCGTTTTTGGAAATTCATCCCCAAAGAGGGTTAAATGGGGGTTGAAAGTTTATATGAAGACCACACGATTTTTAAAGTAGGAGATCTGAGACTTCGCATATAGACCCATCAAGATGAGTACAGGAAAGTAATTTCACGGTTTTTTGAAATTCATCCCCAAAAGGGGTTAAATGGGGGTTGAAACTTTGTATAGGCACCAAACGGTTTTTGACGTTAGAGATCTGAGAGTTTGCACATAGATCCTTCAATATGACATGAGAAAAGTAATTCCACCCTTTTTTGAGATTCATCCCTAAAAGGGGTTAAACGGGGGTTGAAATGTTGTATAGGGACCAAATTATTTTGAAGTTACAGATCTGAGAATTCGTATATAGACTCCTCAATAAAGGTCGAAGAAAGTAATTTTACCGTTTTTCAAAATTCATCCCCAATGGGGAACATCCTAAATGGGGGTTGAAACGATTTTTGAAGTTGCAGCTCTGAGACATCGTACATAGTTTCCTCAATATGAGTACAGAAAAATAATTTCACGGTTTTTCGAAATTCATCCCTATAAGGGCTTAAACGGGGGTTGAAAGTTTAAATGGGGACCAAACGATTTTTAAAGACGGAGATCTGAGACTTTGCACATAGACCCATCAATATGAGTACAGGAATGTAATTTCACGGTTTTTCTAAATTCATCCCCAAAAGGGGTTAAATGGGGGTTTGAAACTTTGTATAGGCACCAAACGATTTTTAAAGTTAGAGATCTGAGAGTTCGC
Source organism: Eudemis profundana (assembly GCA_947034925.1). NCBI lineage: Eukaryota > Metazoa > Arthropoda > Insecta > Lepidoptera > Tortricidae > Eudemis > Eudemis profundana. Next base: position 1,770,702 of record OX344811.1, read on the forward strand.
ACATAGATCCTTCAATATGAGATAAGAAAAGTAATTTAACCCTTTTTCGAAATTCATCCCTAAAAGGGGTAAAACGGGGGTTGAAATATTGTTTAGGGACCAAATTATTTTTAAGTTACAGATCTGAGACTTCGTATATAGACTCCTCGATAAAGGTCTAAGAAAGTAGTTTTACCTTTTTTCAAAATTCATCCCCAACAGGGGTTAAATGGGGGTTAAAACGATTTTTGAAGTTGGAGCTCTGAGACATTGTACATAGGCTCCACAATATGAGTGTAGGAAAGTAATTTCACGGTTTTTCGAAATTCATCCCCAAAAGGGGTTAAACGGGGGTTGAAATTTTGTATAGGCACCAACGATTTTTGAAGTTGGAGATCTCAGAGTTCGCACATAGACCCTTCAATATAAGTAGAGAAAAGTAATTTCACCCTTTTTCGAAATTCATCCCTAAAAGGGGTAAAACGGGGGTTGAAAGTTTAAATGGGGACCACACGATTTTTAAACTAGGAGATTAGTTGCAAAAAGTAATTTCACCGTTTTTCAAAATTCATCCCCAACGGGGGTTAAATGGGGCTTGAAACGATTTTTGAAGTTGGAGCTCTGAGATATCGTACATAGTCTCCACAATATGAGTACAGGAAAGTCATTTCACGGTTTTTTGAAATTCATCCCCAAAAGGGGTTAGATGGGGGTTGAAAATTTGAACTTTGAAGTTAGAGCTCTGAGAAATCGTACATAAACTCCTCAATAAGAATAAAGAAAAGTAGTTTTACCATTTTTCGAAATTCATTCCTAAAAAGGGGTCAAACGGGGGTTGAAACTTTGTATGGGGACCAAACGATTTTTGTAGTAAATCTTGAACTTCGTTCATAGACTCATCCATAAGAGTAAAGAAAAGTGATTGCTGTTTTTTGGAATTCATCCCCAAAGGGGTTAAAATGGGGGTTGAAACTTTGTGTAGGGTACAAACGATTTTTGAAGTTGGAGCTCTAAGACATCGTATATAAACTCCTCAATAAGAGTAGAAAAAGTGATTTTTCGTTTTTCTAAATTCATCCCTAAGAAGGGGTCAAACGGGGGTCAAAACTTTGTATGGAGACCAAACGGTATTTATAGTAGATCTTAAACTTCTTACATAAACTCATCCATGAGAGTAAAGAAAAGTGATTGCTGTTTTTTTTAAATTCATCCCCAAAGGGGTTTAAATGAGGGTCGAAACTTTGTATACGGACCAAAAGATTTTTGAAGTTGGCGATCTGGGACATCGTACATAGACTCCTTAATAAGAAAAAAGAAATGTGGTTTTACCGTTTTTTCATCCCTAAAAAGGGATCAAAAGGGGGTTGAAACTTTGTAAAGGGACCAAACGATTTTTGTAGTAGATCTTGAACTCATCTAAAAAAGAAAAGAAAAGTGATTGCAGTTTTTTGAAATTTATCCCCAAAGGGGTTTAAATGGGGGTTGAAACTCTGTATAGGGTCCAAAGGATTTTTGAAGTAGGAAATCTGACACTTCGTACATAGATCCTTCAATAAGGGTACAGAAAAAATGTTAAACCATTTTTTGAAATTCATCTCCAAGGGTTATAAATGGGGACCAAAACTTTATAAAGGGACCAAATGATTTTTAAAGTAGGGTATCTAAAACTGATTAAACTGAATAGAACTCAAATGATTTCACGGTTCATTAAAATTTATCTCGAAGACGGGTTGAGTAAGTAGGGGTTGAAAGTTTTTTTAGGGACCCGTACAATTTTTAAAGTAAAAGGTTTTTAACTCCATGCATAGCATATAGCAATTAGTAGATTGTTTTTTTGTGTAAGTAACAAGCGGTTTATTAAGTGCATTTAATTTTTTGGTAATAATCCTTAAATGGACTTAAGAATTGATTTTCACGGTAAATGTGCATTGTGCAGTTTTGGGCCCAATATTTGAGGGTTTTGTTTAATTACAACAAAGTTTATGAACAAATATCAGAAACTATTAATTGCCTATTAAGATTAATTGCCTAATTATAATTTACACCGCAGACGAAGTCGCGGGCATCAGCTAGTGATGACATATTTCTAAAAATTCCTTAATTTTTGATCAAATCATGAAAAAAGTAAGTACCATTTTCGGCTTATATCAAAATACTGGGACACATTCTTAAAGAGAATCGTCGAAATTGCGGGATTGGTGATGAAGGCGGTTGAAACGCTCTGAAATCCACCCAAGTAATGATTTCGTATTAGATTGTCCGATTAGAAAATGAAATACTCACCTAATCAGGGCCGTATTTGGGGGAGGGCAGGCGCGGCTACTGCCCCGGGCCTCCACAACACTTCCCTAATAAGTTGGGGCCTCCACTAGTCCGTTAGGGGCCTCCGCTCCTTCGTTGCCCCAGGGCCCACTCCTTCAAATGCGGCCTTGGAAATAAAACCCCAAAGAACGAAAAGAACGGAAAATACCGGTATTTTTATATAGAGAATATACCGGTATCCGACCTCTGATGAGAGTTAAGCCTGTACAGGTCGCGTCACGTAAAAAGAACGCTGGTGGTCAAGCTGCGCATTAGGCCATTTATCGATCTATTTGGTGGTATGCGGTGCGGCGCGGGGAGGGCGGGCCAATGGAACCGCGCCGCGAGCGAAAGGCTAGTTCAAAAATAAAACAATAAACATAGTACTTTCGTGCGCGAGTGTACCAATGCGCAAACACATCCCCTCCACTTTCTTCCAGAGTTCTTTTTACGTGACGCGACGCCCAGTCTGTAGTGGGACCTGTATACACAGGCTAATGATGATGATTATGATAGGGATATGAGCATGTTTATAGTGACTCGTGCATTGTTAATTAAATAGATTCTCTTAAAGTTGATAAAAAAACTTGAACACTCAAAATTACAACCCTCTCATTAGAATGCCCATAAATAGTACATTGTGTATCAAGGGCGGTAAGTAAGGAATTACAAACGAGTGTTTGTTACAAGGCCGAGGCGAAGCCGAGGGCTTTAATAACACGAGTTTGTAATTCCTTTACTGCCCGTGGCACACACAATGTTTTTCATCACACTTGTGAGGAAATCTGATTAAAATAGCCTTACTTAACCTAAATAAAATTGTAAAACTGACAGTGACATTATCCATAGACAATGCGAATGTCAACTCACGTTCGGAAACCATAGCGGTAAAAACTTAAAAGTGTGTTTTTATTTTTGCAAAATACTGAAATGCACTATTTAAACAATTAATGTTACAGAAATATGTGTTTACATGTATTTGCAATAACAGTTCTCTTTAAATAAATATTTCAGTAATAAAAGTTAAAAAAGTACGTTGGTGTTTCCTTTGAACATGACAAATAAGAGTAAAACAGAACCAGCGTTTCAAATTTAAAAAGAAAACCATTACGCCCTAGGGCGTAATAGGTCATTTACGGCCCGCAAAACCTGCGTGTAATGACACCATTTTCGAGCAAGTGTGATGAAATAGTATATTGTGTATCAAGGGCGGTAAGTAAGGAATTACAAACGAGTGTTTGTTACAAGGCCGAGACGAAGCCGAGGGCTTTAATAACACGAGTTTGTAATTCCTTTACCGCCCGTGGCACACACAATGTTTTTCATCACACTTGTGAGGAAATCTGATTAAAATAACCTTACTTAACCTAAATAAAATTGCAAAACTGACAGTGACATTATCCATAGACAATGCGAATGTCAACTCACGTTCGGAAACCATAGCGGTAAAAACTTAAAATGTGTGTTTTTATTTTTGCAAAATACTGAAATGCACTATTTAAACATTTAATTAATGTTACAGAAATATGTGTTTACATGTATTTGCAATAACAGTTCTCTTTAAATAAATATTTCAGTAATAAAAGTTAAAAAAGTACGTTGGCGTTTCCTTTGAACATGACAAATAAGAGTAAAACAGAACCGGCGTTTCAAATTTAAAAAGAAAACCATTACGCCCTAGGGCGTAATAGGTCATTTACGGCCCGCAAAACCTACGTGTAATGACACCATTTTCGAGCAAGTGTGATGAAAAAATCATTAAGATCTCTAATGCATATAGAAAGAATGAAATAGTATTTTATGCAACAGTTGTATAAGTGGGTTCAAAAAATGCGAATTGCGTGAGTTGCGATACGAGCCGCGAATGCGGCGAGTATCGCAAATAGAGACGCAATGAGCATTTTTTGACTTAATTATACAACGTTGCATACAATACTTTTTCTACGACGAGGTTTTAAATTATAAAATACAAAATTAATCATAACCTGGAAACAAGGCAAATATGACGTTTGACTGACAATATGCATCTATGGTAAACTTTTTTTTTAATTTAAAATATACTTAAATTAAAAATACTTTTTTATGTTGGTATCAATGAATTTAGTTCGGAAAGTTTAGTTTTTCTTAAAAACCGTAGGAATTTAATTGTTTGTTAAGTTGGTACCTAGTTGTGCATTTTTACCGTAAAGTTAAAATTGAGCGCTTAATCTTTGACCTAAGTTTAACCTAGATTTAGAAGTCTGTGGCTGCTAGCAATAACGTAAAGTGACTATAACGACACTAGTGTTGTTATGGGGAATAGAGTATAGACTTCTCTGAACTCATATTATGTATGTTCTTATATTAGTGCTCGTGACCAAGTAAAAGACAGATAACAGTACAGGAGTAGAAAAATACATTTATTTATGACAGCAAAAAGTTACAAAATATAGAAAAAATTAAAAACAAGAAAACACAAAAAAAAAAAAAAAACTCGCTGCCACAAAAAGGCCCCACCTCAGCATAATGCCAACTCCAGAGCCCGCGCTGGTCTTCCGGTGGAACCAGACAGGGGCGCATGACGCATTTCTTATGTAATCAAGAACAATGAATGTTAATTAAATTCGTATTACACAGAAACATGTCAGAAATCTATCAGATTGTTTGATCTAGCGCCGGCGCGCGCCTGTCCGATAAAATTGATTTATGCAATAACTGACAGCAATTAACTGTAACAAACAATAACACATGGTTTAAATTTAATAATTGCATAATATTATTGGTGCTCAACTTGTGTATAATTGTATTTCATCAACACGAGAGTAAACGGAAGGAAAACTTAACACTGCAGCAATTAAGTTAACCCGTAATTAACCATATTATGTATCGGCCACTTAGGTCTTATACCGCAGTGAACGATTGTATTCTTTTTACTTAATAAATTGACAAAATATCTATTATTGCGGGCTATATAGCTAGATTACCCAAAAATGTTTATTTCCGATCGCGTTTTTCCTCATTTAGTATATCTTATGTATTACCATGAATCGAGACTTGGCTAGTTTTTTACATGCAACTCTGTTTATGGGATAATAATTGACATCATCTAGCTAGGGTTACGTGTTATGATCCAACATACAGACAAACAAGCAATCAACAGTAATAAAAAAACAATTTTGACCCACCGCCCGTCAGAGGGCCTTTCAATTAATATTTATTGGAATAATAGGTCAAGAGCTGAGTGCGAAATAGTACATTGTGTATCAAGGGCGGTAAGTAAAGAATTACAAACGAGTGTTTGTTACAAGGCCGAGGCGAAGCCGTGGGCTTTAATAACACGAGCTTGTAATTCCTTTACCGCCCGTGGCACACACAATGTTTTCATCACACTTGTGAGGAAATCTGATTAAAATAACCTTTCTTAACCTAAATAAAATTGTAAAACTGACAGTGACATTAGTGACAATATCCATAGACAATGCGAATATCAAGTCACATTGCGGTAAAGACTTAAAATGGTTGATTTTATATTTGCAAAATACTGAAATACACTTTTTAAACATTTAATTAATTATTATTTTAATTAAATGTTTAAATAGGTATTTGCAATAACAGTTCTCTTTAAATAAATATTTCAGTAATAAAAGTTAAAAAAGTAAGTTGGCGTTTCCTTTGAACATGACAAATAAGAGTAAAACAGAACCAACGTTTCAAATTTAAAAAGAAAACCATTACGCCCTAGGGCGTAATAGGTCATTTACTTTGCAAGTGAAGTCTATGGGGGCAAATGCGTCTTTTAAGGATTTAATTAAATCCGAATTCTTTAAAGAGTTAAGCTAATTTTATTTTTTTAATGAAAAACAATTAAAATGCAAATTTTTATATCAAATTTATATTCAGTAGGCTTATGATGCTACGCATTGTTACGCGATAAATAAATGATAAAGCATACGTCACTCTAACACACTATTTGTCAGAACGTGACGGATGCTTCATCATTTATTCATCGCGCGACAAAACGTAGCATCATAAGCCTACAGGCCAGAAAACTGCAGTGAAATCTGCATCAAATTATGTGTCCATAACTGCACGGATATAATGCATTACACAACTAGGGTGGTAAAACAAAGAAAGGCCGAGATAGCAGATGTTTGCGGCTCGAGCTGCAAGCGAGGGACGTAAATATGCGATCGAGGGCTTTCTTATTACCTCCCGTATTGTGTACGTCATTTTATGTCTACACTTGGCCAGAAAGCGGCTTTTCCCGTACGCGTAGCGTGCGGTAAAAGCCATTTTATGGCAAGGTGTGTCATAAAAATCAATTACACTCATTTTCGTGCCGCTATTTAAAATTAAAAATAAGGTAAGTACCATGTTGAGCATGACATCACAAGTTAGTATTTCGTGCTAGACTGCATACTTTCTGAGCGTTTTGACACTTTATAAAAAGAAGCTTATTTGACCAGTCATCAAATACCCTACTTATTACTTTCCGAGACGATCGTATTTCTTGATCTAACGGTAACTGTACTGATTTTTTTGCGCAAAAAATATCAATTTCGGTATCCTAGCTCCTTGTCTATATTCTCACAGGTACCATTCCTTGCAAATAAGGCCTGGGATAAATCCTGGGATTTTATGAATAACCAATACCGGATACCGGATTAAATAGTTAATCCCGGGATTGGAAGCCCTACTTGCCTTGGATGATAGGGGAGACCGGGTATGGTTGTCTCGCGGGTTGGTTGTCACAGCGGCCATAAAATAATACTAAACGAAACATTAAGTACATCGATCGGTGCTAAAAGATCGCAAGAGCTGTACATCCTTCCGTACTTCACCAATCGATGCACTTATTCCTTCGTTTAGTATTATTTTATGGCCGCTGTGACAACCAACCCGCGAGACAACCATACCCGGTCTCCCCTACCCTCTGCTGTCCTAATTCCAAAGAACGCATCTCAAAAGAATCATATTTCGTTTTTTGCATACTTGAATAGAAAATATATCAATGCATCATATGACATTTCCAAAAAGAAATCTTTGTTCATAAAATTTTCCTAAAAGTCATTAAGAAAATTTTGCACACCTTCAAAATCATGCCATTTCCGCAACTAAAATTGCTTGTTTCTCTAAACCTATAAAACTGAGATGCATCCTTTTGAATTAGGGCCTTATCACACTTGCGATTTGCGGGCGAGCTGCGGGCGAGTTTCCACACAAAACCAGTCGCGGCGAACTCGCAGCGAGCTCCCCGCGAGCGAAATTTGTATGGAACCAGGCATGTCTCACTCCGCGATTTTGTTTCGCGGTAATTAGTATTATTCCTTGCCTAATGCATTAGGAAAGCTCAGGGCTGCGTCGACACCCGGAGCGCCTATGTGCGAAACCTATGAAGCCCAAAGGAGGATTATGTGTTTGACCGGTACATGTATGTATGTATGTATCAGTAGCGTGGCGTCCAAAGAACTCGATTCCTACCGGCTTGCCTAATGTCAGGCATTTGAGCACCTTATTCTACAGCTCTTAAGGAAAATGTACGCAAAATTTGCACCGGCTTGCCCAAGGATATCTTTTACGCCACGCCACTAGTATGTATGTATGTATGTATTTTTTTTTTTTTTTTTTTTTTTTTTTATTGATATATATTACAATGTCACTAACAGTTAATTATACTAGGCATGACATAATTTAATTTGATTATGGTTAGGTATATTATTTATTTATAATAATAATAACATGCACAAAGGTACGTTAAGTCAGCTGTTGACTATGGTGCTCGAGGCCATAATGGTCTCAAGATACCGTCCGGCTGCGGCTAAAAGTCTCGGTTCGGAAGTCCAGAAAAGGTCAAGTGTTTCGTCCTGGTCGAGTATGTCGTTAATATACTTTATAGCGCGATGTAGTGGCGAGTTGGACAGTGCCTTAGTACGGGTGGTCGGGAGGCAGAGCAGGGGGAGTTTGCGAGGACGCATGTAGTGTCTAGTAACTGGAGGAACATTTAGTGAAATCTGTGCCAACATATAGGTATTGTATATACTTCCTCGCAGCACACGGAAAAAGAATCGAACCAGCATGAGATTGCGACGTGGTTCAAGCGCCTGTATGTATGTATGTATGTATGTATGTATGTACGTAAGTATGTATATTACCCGACTGCGGCGAAGCTCAAAGGAGGGTTATGTGTTTGACCTGTATGTATGTATCTATGTATTTAAGTATGTATGACGGCGAGTATCAAAACAGTTATATAACGTCACGCAAATATTTTTTTAACCATCTCTAATTCACTAGGAAATTCAAGCTATAATAATAATTTTATTTTTGGTGACAACCCTAGCGCTGGGCGGGGCGACCAGAAAGAGCGCGCGTTATGAGTTAGAGCGAGAAGGTAGGATTCGGCGCATTTTTGTGACTCGAATGTGGGTTTTGTGCGACTTCTGTACAAAGTACTATTACTTATTCTGTGATGGAACTTCGATTCAAAGTCGCACGCAGCTCGCTAGCAAATCGCCTTTGTGGTAAGAGGCCCTTAGAACGGCAGTATTGACGATAAACGCCGCGGCAGGAGTGCCTCACTTCGCTATTTCGTCGCGTGTTCCTACCTGGCCGGACCACCAAGCCGAAAGAGGTTGTTGTTATTGTAAAAAAAATGTACTCTTTATGTACTATTATGTACCACATTAGAAATTAATTGTACCTCTACAGTTTTTAAATTACAGGTCAACAAAAGTGCCCGGCTGTAGAGTATACTTTCCAGCCGACCACTCGTAGATCTACTAATATATGCAATTTTGAGCTGTAATTCGAATTGCAAATAAATGTACCTATGGGTGTTTTGTCTTCGGAGTCAAATGAAGAACACGTAGATTCCCATATAAACGTATAATGAAGAGCAAATTATTTTACAAACAAGAAGGAAAGCGTATGAACGAAAGATAGAATTTAAACGGAAGAATGAAACTATATAAAGAAAGATTGAAAGTTAGCGCGTAAGCGAAAGAGAGCGGATAGCGGAGCAAAGCGACGTGCGTTCAGTGCGAGTGCGTGATTCCGTCTGCGCGGGCGCCGGCGATGCAATGAGCTCCGCGGCGGGGCGCGTTATCTCGCGCGTGACGTCAGCCATTGTGTGCCGCAGCGCTGCCAGGGGCGCCTCACTCTGCGCCGTGCCGGGTCGCTCGCGGACCGCGAGCGGGCCGCAAGCTGCTGGAGGTCTTCAGGAGTGTGGTAGATGGTTGCCACACCACCCCCCTTGGAGATTTATGGCCCTGCGACATAAAAATCAGGAAATCTTACTTTCCTGCCTGAGCGTGTTGTTCTGACGATCTGTTCTGATGGAGATGGACACACGTCGACTTGGGGTTGAGATAAGTTATCGTCAGTCAACACATACGCAGGTTTAACACGATCGATGGAAACTGTTACTGGTCCTCGTTGCAAGTCGACAGTAACAGTTTTGTCGGTTCGTTTTATAACTTTATATGGACCTGTGTATGGAGCTTCTAAAGCCCCTCGAAGGTGGTCTGTTCTTAAAAATATATGACTAGACGTTTTGAGGTCTTTATGGACAAAAACTGATTTTGCAGAGTGTCTTGCAGCTGGAACAGGTCTTATTTTTGCTATATGTTGCCTCAGTTGCGAAACAAAGTCTACTGGCTGGATTTTATTCGTAGGAGTTGTGTGCAAAAACTCACCAGGAATCCTCAGTGGCTCACCATAGACCATTTCCGCTGCAGAACATTGCAGATCTGCCTTCCACGCTGTTCTAAGGCCCAGAAGTACAATGGGGAGGACGTCCGTCCACCGTAGCTCGTTGTGCGCCATTATAGCTGCCTTCAAGGTTCGGTGTAGCCGCTCGACCATGCCGTTGGCAGCCGGATGGTATGCTGTGGTGCGTCGAAGTTGAGTGCCGCACAGCCTGGCGAGTTCCTTGAACAGATGTGACTCGAACTGTCGGCCTTGGTCGGTGGTCAGGATCTGTGGACAACCAAACCTTGAGATCCAGGTTTCGCAAAATGCTTTGGCTACCGTTTCAGCGGTGATGTTTTGCAGCGGTACGACTTCTGGCCAGCGCGTAAATCTGTCTATGGCAGTTAGACAATACTTGTTGTCGCACGAAGAGGGGAGGGGTCCGATGAGGTCTATGTGAACATGAGAAAACCTGGTTCCTGGTAGTCGGAAGTCTCCCAATGGTGCGCAGGTGTGTCTCTGGACTTTTGCACGCTGACACGACTCACAGCTCTGGACCCAGGTGCGACAGTCCTTGCGCACTGAGGGCCAAACAAATCTGTCCGTTACCAGTTTGGTCGTGGTCTTGGCTCCAGGATGACTCAAGCAGTGTACCGAGTTGAACACCTGCCGACGTAGCTCTCTCGTGACGAATGGACGTGGCTTGGCTTGAGAGACATCGCATATTAGAGAGATGTTCATACCTGGTACTGGTATTCGTTGCAGCTGAAGTGACGAACCGCTGGACATGAGGTTCTTCAACTCGTCGTCATTATGCTGTAGACGGGCTAGCTTCTCAAAATCTATAGGTGTCGAAATGGCTTCGATTCTTGAGAGGGCATCAGCGGTCAAGTTATCTTTACCTGAGATGTGCCGAATGTCCGTTGTAAATTGAGAAATTAGGTCTAGGTAGTTGAACTGACGAGGAGAACAGGTACGGTCCTTCTGCTGGAACGCGTAGGTGATCGGTTTGTGGTCGGTGTAGATCACAAAATGTCGTCCTTCGATCATGTGACGGAAGTGTTTCACACTCTCATATATGGCCAGCAGCTCGCGATCGTAAGCGCTGTATTGCTTCTGCGCGCTGTTCAGCTTCTTTGAAAAGAACGCCAGAGGTTGCGCCTGTCCATCTATATGTTGCTCTAAAACCGCGCCCAGGGCTGTATTGGAAGCATCTGTTACAAGGGCTAGCGGAGCGTCCTGGACAGGGTGAGAGAGTAAGGCTGCTTTAGATAGGCTGGACTTACATCTTTCAAAGGCGTCACGAAGCTGTGGGGTCCAGGTCAGGATCTTGGAATCCTTGACGTTTGAACCGGCCAACATGTCGTGAAGCTCTGCTTGCTCTTCTGCGGCGTTGGGCAGGAAGCGTCTATAAAAATTTAGCATGCCGAGAAATCTCCTCAAACCTTTTGCTGTTTCCGGTGGCGTGAATTGCTGGATAGCTGCGACTTTCGACTCAAGTGGACGGGTACCTTCTGCCGAAATGTTATATCCCAGAAAAGTGACTTCGCTTGCACCGAAACTGCACTTCGCCTCGTTTAGCAGGATGCCGTAGTCGTTTAAGCGCTGGAATAAGCGTTCCAGGTGTTCCAGGTGTTCGTCTTTATTCTGGGAAAATATCAAAATATCGTCGATGTACGAGAAACAGAAGTCCAGGCCTCGCAGCACCTCGTCCATGAACCGCTGGAACGACTGCGCGGCATTGCGTAGTCCAAATCCCATGTAAGGCAGCTCGAACATTCCAAATGGGGTCGTTATTGCCGTCTTTGGAATATCGTCAGGATACACCGGGATCTGGTTGTAGGCCTTCACCAAGTCCAGCTTTGAGAAAATGCTGCAACCAGCGAGTCTGAGCGAGAAATCTTCGATGTGTCGAATCGGGTACCTGTCAGGTATGGTGCGTGCATTCAATGCACGATAATCACCGCACGGCCTCCATGCGTCTCCTTTCTTAGGTGCCAGGTGTAGTGCAGATGCCCAAGGTGAGTCTGACCGTCGAGCTGTACCATCTCGTAGCATCTCGTCGAACTGCTCTTTGGCTACCTTTAAGCGGTCAGGTGCTAATCTGCGAGGACGGCAGAATACAGGCGGTCCAGGTGTTGTGCGGATATAATGGACAGTGGAGTGCTTTACCTGTCTTGTGACGCCAGATGGTTTGGTGAGATCAGGATACCGTGCCAGGAGCTTATGATACTCTGAGTTACCCGAAATGGCCTTGATGCTCGGCGGCTGGCAGGTATTGACTACTCCAGAAGTTGACAATGAGGTAAGGCTGTCCAATAGTCGTCTGTTTCTGCAATCAACAAGCAACCCGTAAAAAGAGATAAAATCGGCACCGATTATCGGCTTATCTACATCAGCCACCACGAAATTCCAGGTGAAGTCGCGTCGCAGACCTAATTGCAGGTGCAGCTTAATCGTGCCATAGGTTCGTATTACTGTACCGTTCGCTGCAGTCAGGCTGTAGTCCAGCGGTTTCCTGTGGTCTCGAGCGAACCGGCGTGGCAGTACACAAAGATCTGAACCAGTATCTATTAAGAATTGCACCTTCGTATCTTTATCTGTGACAAATAAGCGGCTGGTAGAATTAAGACAGTCATTTGCCGCGTTTACTGACTGCCGCTGGAGTTTCCCGATTTATAATTACACGGAATGGTGCACTTCTCAGCTTTATCGCCAAATAAATTATGGTACCAACAAATACCTGGAGTACGGCTCTGCGAACGTTGACGACCCCTGCTTTTCGATCTGCCGAAACGTTTACCTCGACCACCCGTGTGCGGCGAACGGCTCCGACTTTCTCGAATGTTCAGTTGGGCGATCTGTTGAGTAATTTCGGATTTAATACGACATAAAATCATTTCTTCCATTTTTGCAAGCATACCCTCATAAGACAAAGGGGCCGACGACGTACTCGTAGCGATATGGCTGGTGCTAGCTACTTGAAGCGAATTATGCGGCGAAATTTCCGTTATTTTATCAGCTAGATCGGCTAAGTCTGTTAAGCTACCGCTTTGCGTTGCAATTATTTGCTGAACATTAACAGGCAACCGGCTAGACCAGATTGATCTCAAAAAATCGTCGCTTACAGCTGTACCTGCATGCGATTGTAATTTGCGCAGGAATTGGGACGGTTTTAAATCGCCTAACTCCTCTTTTACGAGAAGTTTCCGCATGCGCTCGTCACGTGACATCGATAACCGTCGCACAAGTTCAAATTTTAATTTGTCATACCTGCCATGGATAGGTGGATTTGTGATGACATCACGTACTTCCCTGGCGACGTTCTGGTCTAGCTGCTGAATCACCGTGTAGAATTTGGTCGCGTCCGTCTTCGTTCCCGCGATCTCGAACTGGGCTTCCACCTGCGCGAACCAAATTTCTGGATCGTCCGGCCAAAATGGAGGCAAACGCACAGCGACACGATCGACCGCTAAACTACCCGACGCCGAATTTGTCGCGCCGCCATTTGCCGCTGTAGTTGTCGCGTCGTTTCCCGAAGCTTCGAAACCGCTCGGTGCGTCCACGAATTGTTCGCCTTGCTTCGACATAACTAAGACTATCTATCTTCCGCGCGCGCCGTAGGTCACCAGATATGGGCGTTTTGTCTTCGGAGTCAAATGAAGAACACGTAGATTCCCATATAAACGTATAATGAAGAGCAAATTATTTTACAAACAAGAAGGAAAGCGTATGAACGAAAGATAGAATTTAAACGGAAGAATGAAACTATATAAAGAAAGATTGAAAGTTAGCGCGTAAGCGAAAGAGAGCGGATAGCGGAGCAAAGCGACGTGCGTTCAGTGCGAGTGCGTGATTCCGTCTGCGCGGGCGCCGGCGATGCAATGAGCTCCGCGGCGGGGCGCGTTATCTCGCGCGTGACGTCAGCCATTGTGTGCCGCAGCGCTGCCAGGGGCGCCTCACTCTGCGCCGTGCCGGGTCGCTCGCGGACCGCGAGCGGGCCGCAAGCTGCTGGAGGTCTTCAGGAGTGTGGTAGATGGTTGCCACATACCTATTATGTACCCATGAAAAAAACCTAATTCTTTTAAAAAAAAAGCTCCTATGAATGATTTTAACATATACCGAACATTCTGAGTTGTAGCGCCTGTGAAAAAGAAATAGCAACGTTTTACATTGCGACTGGGCAAGCTCATCGCGCGACAAAGCCAAAATACAGCTGATTGTGCTAAACCAGGTTGTTATTATTATTTATTTATTAAATACATATTTATTTCTTAATTCCTTAATTAACATCACTGTCTCCAATAAATGTTTTTTTAACAACTTTTTAAATTTGTTTTTGTTACCTTCATATCGGATGTTCTCGGGCTCGGGCAAACTGTTTAGTAGGTATGGGAGTCTTTTATGTAGTGTTCTATCACCAAAGTAGTTGTATACTCTTGGTACTTCAAATTTGCCCGCGGACGCCGACCTTGTTCCGTACTTATGTTCTATTGTTATTGGGTTATGCTCTTGATTGCCATGGTTGTTAACTACTAAAAGGTTTTAAACTAACCGGGAGTATTTTACAGATTTTAAATAATTTTGAGTAATCGCTTTTGCAACTATTTTTTGTTTTGTTATTATGGTATTATGGTTTAGCAGTTTTTCCAGCACCATTTCCTGGCCAAGGGAAGAGAAGGACTCCGCTTAGCTCCTATAATTGAGTTTTATATACATTAAACATTTTGAGTTGCAGCGCCTGTGAAAACTGGTAAGTATCTATTTTGTTTCAAGTCTCTAAAATTTTAATAACAGTTTCTATTGATTTAGTATAAAATAGCAACTTCGATCGTAAATAGTTATACATATTATAACAGGGCTTCGGTTCACGAAGCTACAAGTTACAATTTTACAAGTCTACACTAGCAACATAGGTCAAATACAGCAACACCATTGGTTGATTTGGCCAATGTTGCTAGTTTAAACTTGTAATAGTTGTAACTGTTAACAATTAAACGTCTTGAAACGTACAAGCTTATCGATTAGGTAGAGTGCTACTACGCTTAGTCTGCAGAGGTAGGAAAAAGGTTTTATTAAAAAGAATACATATGGCAACATCACAAGCAAGAGGATTAATTAGTTTTGATACTTGGCAAATATCTTTCCGTTTCATAAGTTCATAAAGGTACTGACACATTTGCTTATTAGTAGCACGAAAGCATGCCACTAATGAACACGTGCTTATTAGTGGCATGTGTGTCTGGGCGATTCTCCGAGCGTTTTGACCACGCGGTTTGACAATCATTGTTGTCCGACGATTATTTACTATAACGAAAGGATAAATCGTGACGATTTTGATAAAACTAGACTTAAACTCGTATAAAACGCCGTAAAAACGCTGAATATTTGCCCGTCTAGTCATTGCCACTAATAAGCATACTTAATTCGAGCATACTTAAAAATCAACCGTTAATTTGTAAGCATGCTACCTGAGGCGCGGGTGGAAGGGAGCATGCTACCTGAGGCGCGGGTGGAAGGGGGCATGCTTCAAGCTCGTCTGAACTGAACAGGCTTGCTTATTAGCATGCTAGTGTCATTGATTCTTTGGCGGGAATTTTAAATGAAAGGGCGAAGAATTTTGAATTTTATCTAAATAGTTTAAATTTCATGATGGTTTTATAAAGGGGTATTTGATTATGTTTTTAAGTTATTTTCGTATAGTACTGGTAGTGTAATACCACAGAAAACCAGTCCATCTTGGCCGAAAACCTGTGCTTATTAGCAAGTGTGTCCAAACGTTTGCTTTGAGCATGCTTATTTGGAAGTATGCTCAAAAGTAGTATGCTTATTTCTGGCAAATCTGGACAGCTACAGAGCGTGCTGATTTTAAGGAACTTCGCTTCTAACTCGCCCGCAGCTCGCCTGCAAGTGTGATAAAGCTCTTAATATTGAAAGCGATACCTATTTACAAAGTCGAAAAATCTCACGCCGCCGCCGTGGATTTTTTCGCAGCGCGCCGCCGCCGAATTTTTTTCGATCGGCGTGCATGTCTATTACGGATTATTTAAAAAACTGATTGTCTGTGACTGCGGGAGATTTAAAAAAACTGGCCAAGAGCATGTCGGACCATGCTCAGTGTAGGGTTCCATAGCCGTAACTATAAGGTAAAAATACGATGTAAAAAAAGTACAACAACAAAAGAGCGTATCTTCATAGCAATTACGTCCTTTTGTTGAGAAGCGCAGTTTATCGGCAATAACTCAAAAACGGTTAATTCGATCTAGTTGAAAATAATTTTCATTGAAGTATTAATTAAGCGTTACCTTCGTGATTTTTTTCATATTTTTCGGACGCACGGTTTAGAAAATAGAGGGGGGGGGGGACACAATTTACACAACTTTCGGAGCGATTATTTCCAAATACATTCACTTAATCAAAAACATTACATAGGAACCTTATAGTGTTTTTTAAAGAGCTGTCGAACTATGTACCACACGTTGATATTTGCTGAAAAAAAAATTTTTTACTGTCTTTAACATGTATGGAGTGCCCCCCCTAAAAATATTTATTTTAATTATTTATATACCAAACTAAGTAGCGGCTCATAAAACACACCTATATTCCAAATTTCATCAATATCCATCATGTAGTTTCTGAGTAAAATGCCTGTGAAATACGGACAGACAGACAGACAGACAGACAGACGGACGGACATGACGAAACTATAAGGGTTCCGTTTTTGCCATTTTGGCTACGGAACCCTAAAAAGTAACTTAACGCGGCAAAATGAACCGCGGTTAAAGAGTAATATGGAATTGAATAAATATATGGGTCAAATGCTAAATAATAATAATAAATGTGTCTTACGCCTAAGGAGAAAAACAAATCTTTCATTACTAACACCTAATGGTTTAGCACAATCAACTGTGTTTTGGCTTTGTCGCGCGGTGAGCTTGCCCAGTCGCAATGTAAAACGTTGCTATTTCTTTTTCACAGGCGCTACAACTCAGAATTTTCGGTATATGTAAAAATCATTCATAGGAGCTTTTTTTTAAAAAGAATTAGGTTTTTTTCATGAGTACATAATAGGTACATTTATTTGCAATTCGAATTACAGCTCAAAATTGCATATATTAGTAGATCTACGAGTGGTCGGCTGGAAAGTATACTCTACAGCCGGGCACTTTTGTTGACCTATAATTTAAAAACTGTAGAGGTACAATTAATTTCTAATGTGGTACATAATAGTACATAAAGAGTACATTTTTTTTACAATAACAACAACCTCGTTCGGCTTGGTGGTCCGGCCAGGTAGGAACACGCTATTTCGTCGCGCGGCTTCTAGTACCTTTTGCCCGTCCAGAAGGGCCAGCGACCATTAAGTGCACGCGTTATGCGATAGAGAGAGACGGTCGGATGCGGTACGTTCCGTCCGGTGGTCGGACCCGAACGTCAGTTGTGTCAGAGAGAGAAACTTCTACACGCAGTACTATTACTTATTCTGTACAGTTACATGATAAAAGTTCAGTAACTTTTATCATCATTCCTTGCAAAGTTACCTGGGACGATATTGACGATAAACGCCGCGGTACAAACGCTGAGAATTTGTCCACTAGGTACCTGAATAATTACCTAGATCAATAGGGGTAGGGTTACCAGACGTAATGAAATATCAGGAATTGTGGTCATTAAAATCAGTCAGGAATGCGGCCGGCATACGAAAACGTCAGGATTTTTAATGAATATTTTTTTATAAAGTATTTTTTTACATTTACATGAAAGAAAGAAATAAAGAAAGAAAAGAAAGAATGGAGCATTCCATTTACATGAATGGAGCATTCCACGGAAACGTTTCGTAAACGACAATACCTTTTTGTTACTTTTGATTTTGACATGTAAAATTAGGAGGTTGAATAGGTATCGGTGTGGTAATATCATAACTTAGCTTTAAGATTGGTAGTGTTTCTTAGCAGCTAATAAGTTTTACTAGGGTAGCTACATAACCTTACGTAAGCGACGAAAAGTAAATGTTTTCATGGAATTCTCTTAATACAAAACAAACCAAAACCCTCGTTTTGTACTGGTTTAAAACACTTCTGTAACATTTTTATCTGAAAAACGATAATTATTGGCGCCGCTGCGTGCGACAACCCGAGTATTAGGATTTATTAAAGGTATTTTAGTATTTGTATGTGGTAGATAGGTAACCCTAAATAGGGGTGAACGTGGCACCACGAGGGAAATCCTGTGACTAACGATTCTGGAATTTTCCATGAGTCATGAGACAAAGTAATTTACCATTACTGAAAATATTATGAGGTAACTTTTTAAATAATTTATGTACCTACTTTAAATAAAAACTTGCAAGTATTTACTGTCATTTAAACTACAATTATTGGTGTTAAAAAATAGTAAGTACATCATACGCCCAAAGACGTCCACCGATTTATACAGGGTGCCTCTAATAATGGGGCATTAAATAAAAGGGTCGTTTCTACTCTTTAATCTGAGCTACTTTCGTTTTGGAACTTTTTAAAAAGACGCCAAATTCTAATTTCACTTTTTTTCATAAGTAAAAACATACGAAAAGTGAGATATGAACTTTGAAGATGAATTCTATCTTAATTTAAGCTATTTGAAGATATTTCAAAACGAAAGTAGCTATCTCATTTTAGCGATATGAAACGAACTTTACATTTAAGCTCCGGCCCCTAGGTAGACTATGTATTCAATACAGACCTATCAAACACGATTATAATCATCGTGCAGTATAAAAAACTAAAGACACTGCAGATACGACATAACAATAGGTCACGAACTTATAAAAACTTGGTCAATCCGCGTATAAAAGTCCGTTATATTGTACACAATATTGTACTATACAATTATATGTCATAAATACCTATGTCAATGGAATAAGAGTTATGTTTGAGTGGCTGTGAAATTTAGAGATTAGACGTGGGAGCGATGTGCCAATTTTTTAATGAACTCACTAAGACTACCTATGATTAAGTTCCACTTTTAGAATCACTCACGTTAATATAGTTGCATGTCTAATTTACACAATTATCACCATCACTTGGCTCAAATCGCTTTCGTTCTAACGGTGCGATAAGTCCAGGGGATCACAAATCTCTCACCATATTAACCATGGCGTTAGGTGCATCCAGCCCATCTGTCAACACCGTATGTCTTCGCTTGACACCCTGGATTTGGCTATTTCTGGATCTTTCTTTAAGAAGAGCCCAAATGCTTCAGCGGTGGCGGTGTTAGGAGATTAAATCCACGGACGAGTACCTAGTGCCACCGCCAAGTCGAGCAAAACAAAAGCACGGCCGTACCGTTTTCTCAAAGCCGTTCAGTATGTATATTCTCATTATTTAACCGTGGAGGAACACTTTTTATAGTTCTCAAATAAGAGTAGTCGAACTTGTACACGAAGGGTTCCACCGTATAATTGAAAATAAAAAGTTATGTTGCTATACGGAACGTGCACAACGAAGGTGCTGCCACCTGGTGCCGCCAACCTGAATCTTGTACTCTATCATGCTAGGGCCACATTAACAGGAAACGCCGTTATTATCGCGATCGCGATTGAGTCTACGATTTTTGAAGTAAGAGGTTTGAAACTTCATGTTTAGACTCTTCATTAAAATAAATGAAAAGTGGTTTTACCGTTTTCGAAATTCATCTAAGTTTAATTGGACTTGAAAGTTTGTATCGGGACTCTACGATATCTCGTTAAAGATTTCCCTTGGAAGAGTATCGGGAACAACGCGGGCGAAGCCGCGAGAAAAATGCTAGTTTCTTCATAAAGTAACATAAATATATCGGCTGCAGTGGATATTCAGCCTAAATGTACCGTAAATAGGCACATCTGATCCTCGCGTGTGTGTCAGGGTGTCAGTCAGTTTGTTTATTCGCCCCCTCACGGTATGGATCATAGATTACTATGGACATGACTGGATTTATTTTTATTTATTACTAAAGTGACCTGAACCGAAGTTGTGTCCTAGACGCATCATTATTTATAAACTTCTCTACCATTCTCTACCGACATTTTACGCAACTTTTCTAAAAATCTGGGGGCACGGCAGTGCCCCCGCCATGTCGAGCAGAACAAAAGCACGCCCATCCTTTTCTCGAAGCCATTCAGGGTAATTTTGTGCTGGCTAAAGCTAGAATCCTGAATTTTCAGGGACATTTAGGAATTTAAGTCTTGACTATTGCACGTCAAAGTTCCTTAGTTTTATCACTGATTCACTGGCTGATGATCATCATAATTCTAAGGTACTTCTAGCAGACCCACAAGCTCCAAATAAATAAATAAATAAATAAATAAATATTAGGGGACAATCTTACACAAATCGAACTAGCCCCATAGTAAGCTCAATAAGGCTTGTGTTATGGATACTAGACGACGATATATTTAATATTTAATAGATACAAATACTTAAATACATAGAAAACATCCATGACTCAGGAACAAATATTCGTGCTCATCACACAAATAAATGCCCTTACCGGGATTCGAACCCAGGACCTCTTGCTTCGTAGGCAGGGTCACTACCAGCTAAGCTAAAGCGGTCGGCAATTTTAAACATAATCAGTTTTTAACAGAACTGCGTTGCGAGGCTTGCATCTTTTTACTCGTACATGTAATGTTTTTGATGGGATATATCTTTCCCAAAATGCATGGGAATAAAGTCTCCTGTAGACTGCACGCTTGTTTTTCACTTGTTTGTTAGTATTCAGTATAATGGGACGATGTAAAGTCGATTTATGAAAATAAATCAATGAATGAAATTTGAAATTAAGATTTTTATCATTCATACAGTGTGTCATTACTGTTAGCGTAAACGTAAACTATGCAACAAATGAATTATTTTGAGTTAAGAATTTTCTCTTTACCAGATGTCGCTTTTGTTGATGGGACTGGAGATCTATATTATCTATAAAATGTACCTTATAAGATTATCTGTCAAAGTTATTTTTTATAGATGAACTCAATGGCGCCGTCTCGGTTGCAAAAAAAAAAATCTCGTAGCCCTCGTTGTTTGATACTCCATTCATTTTTATTCCTCGCCTCACACTGTAACTAAAACAGGATTATATTTAAAGTCAAGCTAACAATGGATTTTGTCCGAAGCTCCATAAATAGGCGTACATAAATAAATATGCCATAACAGGATCCGTGACTCGAAAGGATATCAATACGATTTAATGAACTGATGTTGACATAATTACGATTTGCTTGGGAACTTAACTACTGACTCATACTGTATGTTATACTGACTCTTACTCAATAGTAAGCAAATTTAAAAAATATGCAAAATTATATATAAAAAAGATCTTAAGAAGTATAAATATTGTATCTAAGTTCATAAAGAGTCCTTTCAAACTAAACAAACAAATATTTTAATTTTATAATTTTAGGTAACGACTGTACCCTAAATGAATATTTAAAAAAAAAACAATATTTATCATAACTAATAATTTAGAAAACTAAAATCTCAAGTCAATGTGACTTACAATGCAACTACAGCTTTCATAACAAATCAAAATAATCATCATAATTTATTTGTCTTTTGTCTCTTATAAAGGAAAGTTCCAATCCAAAAGTACCAGGCTGACATGATCACGAAGAGCTCTTCTATAGTACTTTCAACTCATTCAAATCCCCATCCCCACCCTCCTGCTTGACATTACGGTGCAGAATCGTTCAACAGTGCTTGACATGCGGAGCCATTGTTTTTGTAGCTAAGGGGACAATGAAGCGGAGGGTACTCGATGTCGCCTACTTCCTATGTGGCTCGTACTGTGTTTGAGACTGTTTCCATTGCCGCTGTTGCAATGGACCTACAAAAGCTGTCACTGCGTTGTTGCCTAATATATGCGAATTCTCGTCTCTCTCTTGAATGGGGTACTAGGTATACTTTTCCTTTTCATCAGAACCTTTTCTTTTTCCCAAGAATTATCTAACTTTCTGTAAGGCTGTTTCCATGAGAGAAGTGATAAACTTCACTTGATCAACTTTAGGATTAAGTACACTTGTTATTCTCATGGTTAGATAAAGAACATGATCCAGAAGTGGTCATTACGGACTATATCTAAACTTTGGAGTATATTTTGTTTCGCTAGTAATGTAACCGTGGTCAATCTTTTTTATAAACCAATATAGTACATTACAAAACTAGGTTGGTAATACAAAGAATGGCCGAGATCGCAGAAGTTCGCGGCCCGAGCAGAGCTGCAAACGACCCCCCGTGTTGTGTACATCATTTTAGGTGACACCCTGGTCTGGTCACGAATAGGGCAATTTCATAACATGCAATCACTGAATGCACCCCCCCCGCCCCCCTCTCCCTCCCCGGCTACAAAAAAAACAGAAGAAGCGGGTTATGGGGTACCAACATACATCGTTGATTAAATGCAAAAGCGACACAAATCAAAAAAAGTCAAAATCAGTTTTATTGCAAAAACGACATTATAAACACCAATACTATTGCATGACACAAAGACATCTGTGGATTTATCGTTTGAAATGACTAAAATACGCAAGTGCCCGTTTTGCATTAGCATGACTTCGTAGCTAACTTCAGTGCTAAACCGCCATATTTTTTGTTGCGACTTGCCAGTCGACCCAATCGCACGTCAGTTTAGTGAAAAAGGGCCATAAAACAAAAAAAAGTTCCCGTTTTCATAAATAATTTATATATAAAAGTGCCATATTTCTAAATGTTGCAGTCTTGAATAAAAAAAAACATGAAGGTGTTGTATTTTTGTATATACAAAGGAGCCATATTACAAAATGTGGCAGTTTTGATTTTAAAATATAGACTTGAATTGAACATTTTTATAAGCAAAGCTGCCGTAGTTGGGCTTGTGACTGTGTTGATTTTAAAATCAATGTTAATATTGTATTATTTTATATACAAAGCGGTCATATTACAAAATGTGCCAATTTTGATCGTAAAATGTACACTTAAATTGAAATTTTTTAAAAGCAAAGCTGCCTTATTTACGTTTACGACCGCTTTGATTAAAACACATTTCTATTTGACGATAATTATTTTAATCCAATAATGCCATAATGTATAAATGAGTGACTTTTTTTACTAAAATAAATGAAATGGCTGTACATAAAAACTAATTTATTTGTGATGTGTTTGTTTTGCATGATAAATTTAATAGTGCACACACAAATCCGTTATATACAAAACTGAAATCATTAACTTCAATGGGTTAATTTGGCTATTAAAATATTTTGTTTGATATTCATTTATTTCACAATATGTTTAGAAAGTCAGTCACTAATGGTTTTATAGTTTTGTTCTAACAGAATGGATAGCAGGGCGAAAAGTAGTAGTTTTAGGAATGGTGATCAACGAAAATGTCACTAACACACGTTCTGATTTCGATTTAGAAGAACGATTGACAAACTTGATACCTCCTCCTTCAGTCACCACCTACTGACCTTCGAATGTCGTCACCTTGTTACAGGGCGCCCTACACTATATTTCCGCGGCCCGCAATCTAGACCTCGTATGCGCCAGTTGTCGTCGGCTCTACGACAGATATGCCCAGCCCACTGCCACTTTAGGTTGCTGATTCGCTGAGCTATGGCACTGGCGTATCTCTTAGGGACCTCTTAGCATAGCTCTTTCCATAGCTCGCTGAGCGACTTTAAATTTGTAAAACAAGCAGACTCTTGAACAGACTAAGTTTCGATTGAGTCAAAGGCCTTTTTATAGTCCACGAAGCCTAGACACAGGGGCCAATTATACTCTACGGTCTTCTGTATAATCTGCCGCACTGTGTGAATGTGGTCTATAGTGCCATAACCATTTCGAAACCCGGCCCGCTCTGGAGGCTGGAACTCGTCCATTCTTCGTGCGAGGCGGTTCGTAATGACTCTTGAGAACAGCTTATATACGTGGCTCAGAAGCGTTATGGGTTGATAGTTTTTCAACAAGGTTGTATTGTATCCCCTTTCTTGAGAAACAGAACGACCACGCTTCTGTTCCACGCTTGCGGATTTATCCCATTGAAGAGGACAGTATTAAATAACTCCTGAAGCTCCCTCAGTATGGGGGTACTTCCCGGCTTCAGGAGTTTAGTCGTGATACCATCCTCCCCATGAGCTTTCCATTTTTAAGCTGCCTAAGGACCAACACGACCTGGTCTTGGCTGATCTCAGGCAGGTCCTCTGTAAAGTGGCGTATGAGGGTGGATCTGGGATATTCATCCTTTGAGTCAGGTCGGGGTGCGTGCGAGGCGTAAAGTTGGCTGTAGAAGTCCTTAACTTGCGAGAGAATCTCCGGTATGAAGTGACCACTGTCCCCGTGCGCATGGTCAACTTCGTCAGCTGGCTTCTTTCGAGTGACTGGACGAATACTGTCGACCTCCGGTTCTGCTCAATTACTTTTTTAATCAAGAGCGTGTTGGAAGCTCGGAGGTTGCGTCGTACCAGTTTCGTTATTGTCTTGTTTAGAGCCCGGTGTTCTGACAAAGTTGACGTCACTTGGAGTTTCCAAGGCAGCGAATCGGTTTTCCAGATTTATCTGGAAAACTTTGCATCTCTCAGCGGTTTGGAGCAGATTTGGTTGGAGCCTGCACTTCATCAGGCGGACTCTCTCGCGTTTGAAATCGATATTCAGAGTGCCTCGAACAAGTCGGTGATCACTTCCGGTTTTCACCCTGGCGAGCACTGAGACATCGCTGAAAACGCGCCTTTTATCCGCCATGATGAAGTCGATCTCATTTGTTGTGACACCATCCAGGCTTTGCCACGTCCACTTCCTTTCGGGCTGATTTTTGAAGAATGAGTTAATCATAAACAGTCCCTCTCTTTCGAGGAAGTTGACAAGCATTTGCCCCCTTTGATTTCTGGTGCCATAACCGTGTGGTCATGTGTTTCTTATGTTTAAAAGACTTATTAGATCTCACATGTTAATTAGTAATTTTATTAAGTTTTAAAGTTTATTAGCTTAAAGTTTTAAAGTTTATTTAAAGTTTAGCGACAAAAAAATAAGTTTTGTTTTATTTGTTGTAGCTAAGATTGCAGGTTTTCTGATTATTACACAATTTTCGTAACTATAAAGTACAATTAAAGCATTTTTTTCCCTATTTGTGGCCATTTTCTGTTAAAAAAACTGACCTTGGCTGTCTCATTTTTTTAATGCAAAACGGACTTATGTGCTAATAAAAGATTCTACGAGTTAATTTACATTAAAGTCAAAATATATATCAAAAGAGAATTTAAATACCTTCATTTTGATATATAACACATGTATATATTCATATAGTAAATAACATGAATACAACAAAAAAATATTTTAAAAGCTTTAATTTGCTCCCCTGTAAAAAAGAGTCATTTCGACTTGTGTCGCTTTTGCATTTAATCAACGACATATCCGCCCCGGGTGTCAACCACTCTAGCTACGTCACTGCTCCCAGCGTCTATATACCTGGCAAATATAACTTAGTTAGGATAGGACTCTTCAAGGCAAGAGTGAATAGGCTTTTATTGAACCGGCACGCTACAATTTCGGTCTCGTAGTTACTATCAGGTGCTACTGAGGTCAATCACAGGCCAGTTATAGAATAAATAAAAACATAAGGCACTTCTCCCACGGCTGGCGAGTAAGCGAGTAAAATTGGGCGAGTAGCATTACATTGCGGATCTGGAAACACACTGTACTGCGTCAGCCCACAATGAAATGATTAAAATGTTACTCGCCAAATTTTACCTGCTTATTCGCCGTCGTTGGGACAAGTGCCTAAGCGCCAGCCGTGTCGGACGACCCAATGGGCACATGTCCACTAGAAAGCACAACGGAAGCAAGTCTGAACAGGCTGCACAATGGCTGCAGCTCGATAACTCTCCAACTTTACAGCTCGACATTTGTGTAGGCCATACAAGAGGGCTCAGCGGTTGGTCGCTATTCTCAAAGCTATCGAGATGTATTGAGATTCTTATTGCACTAATGGCGCCTGCACACAGAGCAAGTAGCCTGCGCAATTGGAGGCAGTTGCGGTTAATTCATCGTGTCAACAAAGGTGTAAAGAAGTGTGCGGGTCCAGCGACTCGATCATGTATCAGCACGAGCCACTCGTGCAAGTAACCTAACGAAACCCCCTTACTTCCAACGTGTACTAGTACAGGTGAGTAACTGGGACTTGCAATCCAGCTTGAGCATACTTGCGCAAGTAGCTCGCGCCTTTACTTCAGCTACATGCAAAGTTTACAAGCAGTATAATATCGACGGATCTAGTAATTGAAGGTTATTGCATAATATTCAACGATTATAAATCCACCAGCTCTCAGCATTGTGATCAGAGGTAGTTCTGACATCGGAAATCAAAATCCGCCATTACACCACAAGATTTTGACACTGGCTATCAAGAAAATTACTCGCTACACCAGTACTTATAATATGTTATCTGAAAACCCTGATTCAACAAAATATCGCGTGATATCCATAAGATGTTAATTTAAACTTTCACGATTTTCACTCATTATTATAACAAAACGTGGTGTTGACACCCGCCTCGCCAGTCCCTTCGCGACCATGGACGTCACGGCACGTCCGAAACGTCGAGGTAATATCATGTTTTTACGCGATTAAGTCCCGTTCCATAAGATGTTTTCAGTAAAAATAATGGTATTTTTTCTTCAAAATTTTAAGTGGTAGGTAGCTATAAATTCCATTCATAACCATCGAATCTACTTGGACGCCGAGCCATCTTCCAATCAGCCTATACAAACGAAATCCCAGCGATTCCCTGCCCGAATCGTACATCATCCAGTTGAAGTGACACGCATCGCGGAAGCCAGTTGTTGTCCAATCGCGAATGAACCCTCGTTTCGGCACATCCTCGCACTTGAACGCGGGCAAGTTCAAGGTTACACAAATTTACCAATGCAGCTGGCAAAATTTAGAACTACAGTTACGCCTACTAATCTGCTTAGAACGGAGCACAGTGGCGCCAACAACAGCATAGTTGGCTTAGTATTCAGTTTTGTCTGCCAATTTTACCGATACAGCTGCTGAAATATTGTACTAAATATAATATATAGATAACATTTACATATTATGTAAGTTTATTGACTTATCTTCTAAAAATGTACTGCGTAAGGTAAGTCATTAGCAGTTGTAAGGTTACGTTGGTAAACAGTACGTCTAGCATAACTGGCCGCGACTTCGTTTCTCGCGCGTCAGAGCATCACCTGTCACTGTCACACGATATTGATTGGCAAGAGATAGGTAGCATTTGTCGCGCGACAAAGAGTCGCGTGTCACAGTTGTGCTAGAGGTACAGATTCGGCGATCAATTTAAAAATGCTGTTCGTAACAGTAGAGACTGTGACTAACCAACATTTTAATAGCGTTAGGCAGTTAGCGCCAGATGTAACTGCAAATATAATTTTGTAAATTTAGGCTAAAAGTCGTGGTCGTAGCGATGATGTAGCGTTAGGGAATGCAATTACCGGTAAATTTACCGTCTTTTCATACTAAAGTTCGGTAAATTACCGGTAATTGCATTCCCTATGTAGCGTTAACTTGGAGCTATTTTAGACCTTAAATTAAAGGAATATACCTAGCTGTTTTGAAATATACGGTCATTGTTTCTGGATGGAAGCAGATCTATTACTATGTCATGCAATACTATATAGAGAGAGGGTATCCCAAGACTATGCGACATGAAGGAAAAGTACCTCAAATATTGTAGATAGGATATTTTGCTGAAAAGATACTTTATTTTGATTAAAAAAAATAGAACTGCATTTAAAGATCTTTAAAAACTCACCTTAACCAAGAATCGAACCCACCCAATATGATAAAAAAAACAATATTTAATTTTACTATACCGATCGAAAAGGTTACCGATTAGATTTTTTTTAATAACATAATAAACAAAAGGACGACCATGAAATTTAACATCTAAATTTAATTATTAGGTACGTATTGCATGGTATCGTATGCGATTTTTCAAAAATGTTTGAATGCAGTTCCAATTATTTTTAAAAATGAAATAGTCTTTTTTCAGCAAAATGTCCTATCTACAATATTTGATGTCATTTTCCTTCATGTCGCGTAGTCTTGGGACATTCTGTATAATATAGAGCTAGGTACTAAAGATATTTTTTAGCTTCGATTCTTTTTTTATCTTAAAAGATAATTATAATAATAGCTAAGTAAAGTTTGAGGCCGACTCTGAAAGCTCCATGTTGTGTGTGACATCTAGTTACGATTGATGAAACTACGCTTATACACACTGAACCTCAAATCTCTTAAGAGTTATACATTCTTCTTAAAAGCAACAACGAACTAATGTTATAATAATTTCCGTGATATTGTTTAAGAGTAAGAAAATCGGTAAGTACTCAATTATAAGGGATACTTATTTACTATCTTAAACTTACTGTGAAAGAAAAAAAAATCTCCTCTCCCAAGGCACCCTGTATAACATAATACTTCCATACAATAATGTTTCTGAAATGTATCGAACGAATGGGATGTTTCTGGGTGTTGAAGATTAAAAACTAAAATCAAACTACTAAATTATTTTAGAAAAAAGTGGAATTAAATTGAAATGGTTAACATGAAATTCGTGAAAAACGAAGTCAAATATTTAAGTAGGTACATTTAGGACCAGTATTAAAATTAATAATACAGAAAAGAATATCGCAATACTTTGAAAATGTTGCCAACAAAGCATACTTAATGCTAAATTTAGCACATTTTTATAGATAAAATAATAACATTTTAAAATCTTAAATTAAGCTTTTCAACACTACTTTATTAAGTTATTCCAATTCCAATTCATTTATTCTCATGTAGGTATACTAAGATACACTTATGTCCGTCAATACAATATGCACTTATTATTACAGTTATATTAATTACATTTAAAAATAATTGTAATTATAGAAAATTTGTAATTTCATGAGTTTTTTTTAATGAATGGAATTCTAAAATGAGTGGGACAGTGTCAAAGTGGCATTTAATTTAACCTTAACGTTGTCATTGATCAGGACTATTACTTCTAATGCCTTTCATTTGAAGTTCGCATCATGCTGTTGCTTTCGCTCTTTTGCCATAACATATTTGAGTGACTAGGGCGGCAGGATTATGATCTTCGATTGAGAAGCTTCAGTGTCGGTTGAAGTTAAGATTTTTTTTTTGTAATAAAAAGACATGCTATAAAATAAATGTCACTGCTAATTAAGTACCTTATAAATTATACTATGAATTAAATAACTTATTTGTTTAAATTATGTTTGGAATACTAATATATCACACTGTTATTGTTAAAAATTGCATTTGTTTTATCTAACATTTTTGCATGTATTGTACAATATTTTTTCCTTAATAACGATTAGTCTCAAGAGACTTTATGAGTTAGCAACACTAATTTTGACAACTGACAGTGACACTTGACAGTGACATATCATGGCGTGTTGTTGATGTTTGTGATTTCGAAGTTTTCAACGGATTTTCGTTTCATCTAATTCATCTTGTGTGGTCATAACAGCCCAGTAAATATTAACTGAAACTATGAATCCTCTAAATTACATAAGTGACGAAGAATTCTTGCCGTTTCTGCAGAGTTTAGAGGTGGAGAGCGAAAGAAAGTCGTTTGAATGGATGTTTAACGATCCCGAACTCTCCGGTGTTTTGCAGTGGCTTTATAACAGTTTAGATCATTCTAATGCTTTGAGTGCCCGTGAGAAATACAGGTGAATATTGTTTACTTTAATTTATTGTATAGATCGCTAGGGCAATCGTTTTCTAAAGAAATATTCCGGTGATATTTATCTCAACAGTAATCCAAAGAAAACTTGTATTTGTTCAGATTTACTGCTTAATTTAGTTCTTATAATGAGAACTGATATTAATTTTAAATAACAGCATAAGTTGAATATTTAATGCGTTAACTGCATCAATTAACTTATAAAACATGTCCGGAGTCACATCAACCCCATACTGCAGTAAAGGCGTTTAGAATATAATCCGATTTTTAAAAACAATGAAGGCAGCTTAAAACTATCTTGTGTACATTTTTAAAATCCCTGATTTGGTAAAATTTATCAAAAATCAACACAGAGGTAGCCATGGTTCTTGTACAAATTTACGCACATCTGATAATTATTACTTAAATAATCTAAGGGCATATTCTGTGTTCTCGGAATGATCTGACATAGCTCTCAAGAGTACAAATTTGGAAGCCATCTTAGCAAAAAGCTGCCCTGCCGGTAGAGATACTGGGTTTGAATCCGTATGAGAGTTTTTGGTGGGTGTAATTTTACTTACC
The DNA here is from genome assembly GCA_947034925.1 of Eudemis profundana. Lineage (NCBI taxonomy): Eukaryota > Metazoa > Arthropoda > Insecta > Lepidoptera > Tortricidae > Eudemis > Eudemis profundana. The sequence continues at coordinate 1,800,954 of OX344811.1, forward strand.
TGCATAAAAAGTAATATACACAACTGTCAAAGTAATATAAATCTGCTCTTTATTCAATATTGTTAGACTTCTAAAGCAGTTGGTATGAAAAAAATTGAGTTTCTAACCAGTTTAATTTTTTTCTTGATGATGCATGAAGCTCAAGCCCTTCTGTCTCATTTGTGATACTACTGTTAATGTGTTTTTAATTTGAATTTTAACTGTACCTACTTTTTTTGTTCTGAACTGTAGCCTATGATGATGCAAAAGTGCTTCCTGTGAATCCTACTTGATTAAATGAGTTCTTATTCTTGTTCATAAACAGATATGCAGAAATCGAGCCACAGCTTCTATCCGCTGAAGAGCTGGAGACAACAATAGCATCCCTTCAGGAGGAGTACCAAGGTCTATGCCTACCGGGGGACCAGGAGTCAATGCAGGATGCCAAAGTTGATGTTCAGATGCAGAACGAGAGGCTGAAGATGTTGGAGAAGCAGGAGATTGTCATTAGGGATCTTATTAAACAAAATGAGTGAGTGGTTTTGTTTACTTTATAAAAAAAGGTAGAGGTCCTGGCAAACTTGACTTTCAATTCATTTTTTAAATGAAAAAGTGCCCCTGTGGCCTTTTTGTAGAATAAATTATTTTGATTTGATTTGACAGACTTTCCTTTAGTTTTAGATAATCACTAACCTTTGTTTACATTCTTTGGTTCTTGGAATATGGTGCAAATGCACCATTTGTCTGGGTTAAATTGATTTGCAAAATTTTATATGGAAACCTCTTTAAATCGATTCTACAAATTATGTATGTATGTAAACTCTTTATTGCACAAAATAATACAAAGCACAGGGTTACAAAATAAAGGTATGTGTACGAAGGCGAACTTATCCCTTTAAGGGATCTACCTCTACTGAGAAAAGTCTTTCATGCATTGGAGGTGAAGCTGCAAGAATATCCTATTTCCTTACAACAAGAATAACCTGGAAAGGTCACAATAAGCCCTATCTTAAAAGTTGTACAATTTCATTGCTTGCAACATTAGACTCAAATTATAGAAAAAAAACTGTAATTTTCAGTCTCGCTAAAGAAGAAATGAGCTGTGAGATCACTAAGCTCAATTCGGCTCAGCACCAGTTAGCTCAAGATGAGTCAGCGGCTGCTGAGGAGTGCCTAGCCCTCGCCGGGGAGGTTGAGGCGCTTACTGAGAGCATTGTGGATGTGATAGCGGACAGCCTTAACTTATACAGTAGTTCTCATGCTGACAAGGTTAGTTTTTAAACAACTTGCAAAAGGGAGGATCTTCTCTTGTCGGTTGTATTTTTTGAATATGATGACTCATGGCTGTTTTCTTTTCAGGAAATAGCAAAGAAGTTCCTCATCTTCGGTCCGTTTGAGTCTTTCCGGCAGGCGCAGGCGCTATTTCGGTCTCACTTCGACTTGTACGTGTCGCGCAAGTTCAGCAAGAGACAGAGCGACGCCATGACAGACGGGGACTTGCGGAGCGCGCTTGTTGATGCCAGCGTTATGGGGGAAAGGTGAGACAGCAATTAAAACTTTTATTTAACTATCTCTTTCTATCTCTTCTCTCTCTTTCTCTATCGCTCTCTCTTTATCTCTCTCTCTCTGCCGCGCTCTCTATCTCTGCCGTGCTCTCTCTGCCGTTCTCTCTCTCTCACGACAGACGGAGACTTGCGGAGCGCGCTTGTTGATGCCAGCGTTATGGGGGAAAGGTGAGACAGCAATTAAAACTTTTATTTAACTATCTCTTTCTGTCTCTTCTCTCTCTATCTTTCTCTATCGCTCGCTCTTTATCTCTCTCTCTCTGCCGCGCTCTCTATCTCTGCCGTGCTCTCTCTGCCGTTCTCTCTCTCTCACGACAGACGGAGACTTGCGGAGCGCGCTTGTTGATGCCAGCTAGCGTATGGGGGAGAAGTAAGAAAGCAATTAAAACTTTTATTTAACTATTCCTCTCTCTCCTTGGCTTTCTCTCTCTCTTTCTGTCTCTCACTCACTCTCTCTCGCCAACCCGTACGTGACGGTATTTGAACATAGCTTAAGTTTCGTCTAACCTTACTTTTTAAAATAAAAAATAAATAAAATAATTTATTTCTGCAAGTTGGCCCTCAAGGGCTCTTTTATATGTCTTATATTCTTTTCTCTTCTTTTCTTTTGGCGCTTCGGGTAATTGCTGTAGTTAAATTCTGGTGAGAAGCGCCGGAATAAGGGCCCTTGTATAGATTATTTCACTATTATAATAAACTAAATAATGTTTCAATTTTATATTTTATTTTTATATTTCGTCATAGTAACGCAGAGGTAATATTTTCCAGGCTATCAGACGCAGCGTGTGCGTACATAGACGCGAAGACAGAGTTGGCGGGCGAACAGGCGAAGCTGGCTCTAATCGCTAGTTACCAGAGTGTGCATCCCAGCCGAATCGCGTAAGTGTAGGCCCGTGGAAATCGACGCGTTAATAGTACATTACACAACTAGGGTGGTAATAGAAAGCCCTCAATCGCATATTTACGTCCCTCGCTTGCAGCTCGGGCCGCAAACTTCTGCGATCTCGGCCTTTCTTTATTACCTCCCGTGTTGTATACATAATTTTATGTCTACACCTGGCCAGAAAGCGCTGCGCGTACGGAAAAAGCCACTTTATGGTCAGGTGTGGCATAAAAATGCTAAAATCGCAAAGCATGATGTAGTTCTGGTTTTTAACCGACTTTTTTGGTATGTTGTTTGGACCAGTTAGGGTAATGTGAATCTGATTTAATCGCACAAAAGTACGTTATTTTTGAAGTTTTTTTGGATTTCTACTGTAAACATGCATTTTTTGACAGAACGGTCTATGACACAGATTAACTACATTAAATTTGCTTTCCTACATTAAATTAGGTTCTATTCGTTTTTACTGTAAGTGTGTTAGTTACCGAGAATGGGCTAGACGACGAAAAAAAACTGTTTAGTCCGTCAGTTAGATTAATAAAAAATATTGTAGACGTATTTTTTCTTTTGTTTGACAAACAAAAAATGACGAGGATAGAGTGCTTAGAAGTTTCGAGTGACGTCACTTCTAGGTACAATTTTCACCTAGGAGTGACGTCACAAGCCCCCACTCCAGAAGTTTGATGACCTATGACTTTGTCGATTTTTAATATTTTGATAAACCAAAAAATACGTGTCCCATATTTTTCCATAATCTAACTGACGGACTAAATAGAATTATATAGTTTTAACCCAGTCGTCATCCCTATTAAGGTTTTGAATTTGATGAAACCCCAAAAAGCAGGGGTGCGCTTTCAAGCTCTGTGTTCACCTTGCCCGTTTATATTCAGAGCTGATTCTCGGCACAGTTGTTACTTGGATAGTCTTGAGTGCTTTGACATTGAGAACAATCAAGAAACCTCGCGGGGGTAGTAGGGAGAGATGTGAAAACTTCAGTTTCGATACTTTTTTTTCAAGCTATTTTATTCCAAAATCGTATAAGGAAGGACATTGGCAAACCGTTAAGACATGGCAAATTTATTTCTGCTACTAACTCTCTACATCATACAAAAAAAATGGAAAAAAAGAAGCCTAAAAATCTACAATATCGTCCCTATTTTTGACCACGAGAGACGCTATGGAAAAATATTTACTGATAATAAAACAACACTCATTTGTTACTTTTGTTTTCCAGTCAGCTGTCATTGGAGGAGCAAGCGGCGTTAGATTTAGAGCAAGAAGAGCCTATCTTAGAGCAGCAGATACAAAACGCTGTCAAGGAGCTCGTGGACGCGCGGACCAGACTAGCTGTGGACACCACGGCCCGGTCCGCCTTAGCTGTTAGAGAGTGAGTGGCATTTTGGGTCATTGGCACACCCATGGGGGGGGGGGGGGGGGTCTAGCCAACTGTGACAGCCTATACTAACAAGGTCAAACATGTTAGGAAAAAGTGTGACATGGGGGGGGGGGGGGGGCTAAAAGTCTGAAAAATCGTGTGATGACTCCTTTGCGACAAATACCCGCCACAGTTTGGTATAGGTACCGGAGAATCATTAAACAGACAGCAGGGCCACAATGAGATCTAAATGAAGAGACATTATATTATTATGTTTAGCAGTAGGGGCATTCCACGAAAACGTCTACTTTGTCGGCGAAGTGACGGCTATGGCAGCTACCTTAAAAACAAATAGAAAGTCCTAAATGACATTATCAATTCAGAAACCAAGTTATAAAATATTGACATACCAAAAATGTACTTCCTAACTTTGTTGGAAGTATGAAAAAAATGGCGTCACGTAGCCGACATTATTTTGGAATGCCCCAGTAGACGCACATATGCTGAAAAAAAAAGACTGGAGAATCAAACTGTCTTTAAAACGTCCTGCGGGCGAACACGAGAGCTCGCTCTTTAATGAAACACACAGGATGCCAGCAGCCCAGAAAAAAAATACTGAATTCTGGTAGACCATGTCGAGACTTCCAAAGGTGTAGTGGGGCCGTATGCTAAAAAAGTTTCGAGACCACTGTTATAACCGACAGATAGAATGACATTCTAAAATTCTCTGGAGTTGGCATTATGCTGAGGTGGGGCCTTTTTGTGGCAGCGAGGCTTTTATTTTTTAATTTTTTCTCATGTTTTGTAACTTTTTGCTGTCACAAATAAATGTATTTTATTTCTTTTAAAACTTGATAGTTCCAATTTGCACATTTCACCATACAGACAGCCAAGACCTTATTCATATTATGTTGTTACAGGCGCATTAACACGGACCTGACCCACCTCCTAGAGAGCACTCGTCAGGCGCTGGATGTAGACTGTGCACTGTACTACAGTTTGCGCGCGGCGCTGCGCAGCGCACAGGAGTTCCTGCAGCTCGCCGGACAGTTCCGGGAACACTGTGTTGCCGAGGGCGCCGCTGTGCTCGACAGGATTGTAAGTGCTAATGGCTCCTACCCGCACTAGACCAATGTTCTACTTAGAACTGGCAGCTGCAGCTAGTTCAGGGGATACAGGATCCATAACGACCTGACCCACCTCCTGGAGACGTCACGTCAGGTGCTGGATGCAGACTTGACACTGTGTTTCCGAGGGAGCGGCTGTGCTCGACAGGATTGTAAGTGCTAATGGCTCCCAGTCACACTAGATTAAAGTTGTACTTAGAACTGGCAGCTGCAGCCAGTTCAGGGGATACAGGATCCACAATGACCTGACCCATTTTCTAGAGACGTGTCGTCGTGCGCTGGATGTAGACTCAACACTGTGTTGCCGAGAGCGTGGCTGTGATCGACAGGATTGTAAGTGCTATGGCTCCTACTCACACTAGACCAAGGTTGTACTTAGAACTGGCAGCTGCAGCCAGTTCAGGGGATACTGGATGCACAACGACCTGACCCACTTCCTAGAAACGTGTCGTCAGGCGCTGGATTTAGTTTTAACACTGTACTACAGCCTGCGGGCGGCGCTGCGCAGCGCACAGGAGTTCCTGCACTTCGCCGGACAGTTCCGGGAGCACTGTGTTGCCGAGGGCGTGGCTGTGGTCGACAGGATTGTACAGTAAACGGTCATAAAGAATGCACATCGGCAATCAACGCATTTCCGAATACAAACGAATGCTAATTTCCATGTACATCAATTATTAGATTAATCGTTCATCAGAATTTGAATTTAGAACTAAGTACTTTATTGCTGTTTTGTTTTGATTTCACGTGGAATATACAGAGCTGTAAAACACGTTGTAATGGTAATCAAAAATGGAAACATGTTTTAATGATTTGAGGGCGGGATATTCAGTATCCCGAATGGAGTAGTTCGAGCACTCAATGACAATGACAACTGGAGAGTTTTGACAGTTGTTGACAGTTAGAGAAACGCGCGCGTTCTTGGCGCGATATGTGGAGATGGAAGCTGTGGTGTTCGCAAACTAATCCATTGGCTCTTAAACTGGTTTTAAACCACAGTAATTTAGTGGAAAGTGTGTTCACATAAACCTAAGTGATTAGTTGACGTAGCGGAGTGTGTCCATTTCTGAATGTTTCCTTGATATACGCGTCCAAATAGTAACAATGATTGAGACCGGTCGGCTAACCTATTTGTTCACTTCGTCATATACATATATTCACGCCCATATTCCTAAAAGGGGTTGAGTGAGCATTAGCAACTGATGTTATACTACTAGCATATTTAAATGTGGGTTTAAAGATCGACAAAATGTGTAATATTGCGGTGACAAGTTGCTAGGCCATCGCCCACAAGAACACGGTTTAACCCTGTACCCTTCGTCGACTCATGCGACACCCCCGGCCATGCCATAGTACAAATTTAATTTTGTAAAAGTTTTAGCTATTCTATATACAGTGCGTTACCAGCAAGCAGGCTTTTTTTAAAGTAGGGTAAAGTAACGTTGTTTCTTAACCTAACCATGACCTTCATTTAATTCATCGACTAAAATTCCGATTTCATAAATTTTCTAACAAAATTTTAATTGCAAGCAATGTACAGCAAAGTACTAAATTGACAATTAGATTTAAATGCCAGCCCTTCATTCTATGTTTATAACGAAGACATCAAGATAAATGCCTGCATCTACCTATTTCAACAATTAGAGATACCAGGATTGCTACACTTAAGAAAACTACGGAAAAACAACACTAATAAAATAAAACTTAAAAAGCAATACGAGTACTAGACATTTAGACCTGTTTGAAGTGATCGAGAATCCTTTCTTCAAGTTGTACGTGCACAATTCCGTTTATAGGCCTTTCAGACTAACCAGATAGGACCATGCATTCTCTGGACCTCGCTGGACAGCCATTGTTACCAAACGAAGATTATGTGGATGCCGCTGATTTCGAAACCACTCTCGATAAAGTCTCAAGGCTTGAGGAACATTTCCACGTGTCGCACAAATCATGTCAGATAATTCACACGTGTCTTTAGCCATTTTAACGCAAAAAAATATCAGTTTTGCAAATAAATGTTTGTTTTGTAATTTGACAAGCCAATGTCAATACTTTTGTAATTGTCATGTCAAATTTTAGAAAAAACTCTTTAAGCTGTGTAAAAAACTCCATACATAAACGTAATGATAAGGACGGCATTAATTGTGGGATTGTTTTTCTCAACTTTTCACCTCCGTACCACGACATGCCTTGTACAAAGTGCATCAGCGATATGAATAACGATAATTACGTAGTACACCTACTACATTTAAAGTGCGGATTTAGGAAATTGAATTGTGCAGTTAATTCGCATAATTAGGATTTGCTAATACTTGCAAACGATTGCTAATGAAGCATATTATTATCAGTTTTAATAAAAGCCCGCATACCGGTAACACACTGTATATATTGACCTATATATATAGAGTAGCTAAATACATATCCAAATATGCGACTGCACTCTCTCGCATTTGAACCACGACTGACAAAACAAACAAACGTATATATATCGCTATACGAAGTCGAAATTAGCCGATTGCCTCTTTCCAAAGATCGATGTGCATTCTTTATCGCCGTTTACTGTAAGTGCTATGACTTCTACATAGACCAATACACTAGACCAATGTTGTGCTAAGAACTGGCAGCTGCAGCCAGTTCGGCGAACACTGTTTTGCGGAGGGTACCGCCGTGAATTCTGCTAATACTAATGTCTCCCCCCCGCATAGTATGCACGCAGTATGTTTCGAATATGAACTTATTTCCTTTCAGGTAAAGTCATACTTCAATACCATGTCAAAGTAGGTTATTGATTTCATGCCACACCTGGGCCATAAAGTAGCTTTTACCGCACGCTACGCGTACGGAAAAAGCTGCTTTCTGGCCTAGTGTAGACATAAAATAATGTACACAACACGGGAGGTAATAAAGAAAGTCCTCGATCGCATATTTACGTCCCTCGCTTGCAGCTCGGGCCGCAGACATCTGCGATCCCGACTTTTTTAGTTGTGTAATGTACTTATAAACTTTCACGATTTTCAATCATTATTATTACAAAACGGGACTCAATCGCGTAACAACCAGCTATTACAAGGTGGCCAGTGGCAGAATTCCGATTTCAAATTCAAATAATTTTCGAACGCGATGTTCGAAACAAATGCGGGTCGGTGTTTTAGTATCGCGAGCATTGCGGATTGATAATTCAAAATGGATCGCTGGCCAGCTGTCCAGCGTTCATACGCCATAGAGGCCTATCTAACCAACGGCAATGATATTTTATAAGAAGATACGTTATACGCATATTATCAAACCGCGTTGAGAAAGGGATTCGAGTGTACCGTTAGCACAAGTGTACTTAATAAATGATTAAATATAATCATAAACCAATCTTTGATATTTTCATAAGTGCAGACCCTTATAGATAATAGAATTAATAGCTAAATATTTAAACTCTATTCTCGGTAAATATTGTCATTTGTTTAATAAAAAATAGTATTATCATATTTGACAAATCTGTCACCAGTCACATTATTTCGCTTTATCAAATTGCCGTAGCTTTTCAAAAATACGTTTGTATACAATATGAATCGCGGTAAAGTATTAAACGGTCGATGCCGAGAAATTGTCTACAATGTACTAACATATTTTAATAAAGAAAACGATAAGACGAAGAAGGTTCTTTTGAAAACTTTGATGGCCATCTTGGTATATGGGTTTCTTTTAAATTCAAAATGAGACTTGTTTTTACTTTTTCATACAAACTAAATCAGAATCGTGTTGATCACAAGTGTGACCTCTCACTTTCACCTCCTTTAGCGTAAATGTAAAATTGCAATTGTGACAGTTTTGACTTTACATCAATGACAACACTTACCAATTGTACATAAATTATAAAATCATACTTAAAATACTTTAAAAACGGTGTTTAAGAAAGTAACTCTATTTGATCTGAAGAACTATCTCTTAATGCTATAGGAAATCAATAAAAACACGCTGTATAATTTGATATTGTTTCCATGCTTTAGAACTTCATTGTACCAAAATAACAATTTAATTTATCTGCATACTCTACCACTGACAATGTCATATCATGCATTAGTTCAAAAATGACATATGAGCTCAATCCCTTTCTAAACGCGGTTTGATAATACTCGCCAGCTGAGAAATTTGCTTCCAAGAAAGCAGCAGCACACATTGGTACCTCACTGTACGGTGTACATACTCACACATATTAACAGATTGCATAAAAGAGATGGCATAGTTACAATAATGCAAAAAAAAGAGACAGCTAGCTTTTTGTTACTTGCGCGATTAATTTTTAAACGTAACCGAGTGAACCCATCGGCTACATTCGGATTGACTCGGAGCCTGCTCGGCGCTCGCAGATTAAGCACGCAGAAGGTTGGTTATCCTTGTCACTCTCATTGTCAAAGACGTAAGTTTGTCTCTTTCATTCAAATGACCTCTATGGTAGTAAGATGGCGTCGTATTTGAAAAATAAAATAATAAAAATGATAAAATTAAATTATTTCAGCGTACTTACAGGTGATATGTGATCCCTTGCGCTTTGTTGCACTTTTTGCTATGATTGGTGCACTTTCTGATCACACACGACGGCATTTTTTTTGTGAATCTTGTAAATATTCACCCTTGACATCGTCGTGCGTTTCGTTGACCGACCCGCGAGTGACTACCCACTACAAAAAGGGCACCAATACATTTATCGTGGTTTCAGTGCTTCACTTTTGGAGTGCTTGTAACCTATCTACTTATAAAATATCATTGACCAACGGTTTTTCGCCCATTACCGCAAGGCGTAAGTTTTGTGTTCGTTTTAATATACGGCGTATTTGTGATGGACCGTCAACTAAACTGATTGAGAGTTGGGTAGCACGATTCAGAGCTACAGGTTCCGCAGTAAATAAGCCAGGACCGGGCCCGCGACCTACGGTTACAACTGAACAAAACGTGGAACGCGTCAAGCAATCTGTACTCGAAAATCCGCGACTTTCCACCCGCATACGATCTACGGTGCTAGGTATTCCCAGGTCGACATTGCAGACAATCCTCAAAAAAAAATTAAGGTTCCACCCTTATAAAATCCAAATAGTCCAGAAGTTGCAGGATACTGACTATGAATCGAGAAAATTGTATGCTGAACAAATGTTGGAGAGATTTCCATCAAATCATCGTATGGGGAACATCTTCTTCAGCGATGAAGCACATTTCCATCTCGTCGGTTATGTGAACAAACAAAATTGTCGTTACTGGGCTACCGAAAATCCGAAACAAATGCACGAGATGCCGTTGCATAGTGAAAAAGTGACTGTTTGGTGTGCGGTTTCAGCAAGATGCGTAATAGGGCCTTACTTTTTTGAAAACGAACGTGGAGCAGTGGTAACCGTGAATTCTGAAAGATACTGTGAAATGATTGACAATTTTTTTAGATCACACGTTGAAAATGGTTCTTTCTTCAATCGAAACACATGGTTTCAACAAGATGGTGCAACTGCCCACACAGCCCGGCCATCGATGAATGCAGTTAGAGCATTATTCCCAGGAAAATTGATCTCCAGATTTGGTGACATAGCCTGGCCCGCAAGATCACCCGATCTCAGCCCATGTGATTTTTTTCTGTGGGGATACCTCAAAAGTGTCGTCTACAAAAACCAACCTGCCAACATCGCGGAGTTAAAAGACAGTATTCGATTACAAATAAACACAATTTCCAGTGCACTTTGTAGCAAAGTTTTTGAAAATATGCGGAATAGGTTGGAAGAGTGCGTACACAACGAAGGTCATCATTTGGAAAACGTTGTTTTCAAAAAATGAAATCCGCATTCATAGTCTTTTCGTAGAAATAAATAATACTGCTCAATATGCTTTAGTTTTTTTTTTATAAAATTTCGTAATCGGAATTCTGCCACTGGCCACCTTGTACCTCGACGTTTCGTGCCGTGACGTAATAGCATCAAAGTAGGTTGTCCTAAACTTGAGATTTTTTGCAGAAATCAATGAACGAGATCTGCTCCGAGCAGGAGTTGTGTGAGCATCGTCTGTCGACGTCAGACCGAGTGTTGGGGGCGCTCCGCAGCACGCTCGGCGTGACGGGCTGCGACGTGCTCGCGCTCAGCAAGGCGCACGGCGAGCTGAGGGCACACGCCGCGGACCTCACTGACTACTTGCACGACAGTTACGAGCGGAGGGAACTGGCGCTGCTGCAAGTGTGAGTATCGACTCTAACGATCATTGAACGAGAGCTGCGTTGAACAGGAGTTGTGCTCTTGTCTGTCGACGTCAGACAGTGTGTTGGCCGCGCTCTACAGCACGCTCGCACGCACGCAAAATACCGCACACCCAGAATACCAGATTTTTCAAAATACCAGATTCTCGATTTATCATATTCCTGTTACACTAGATTATAAAATCGTAGGTTACTCAAGGATCTAAATGATTTTATCGGATGTATTATTTTGATAATATATCGAGAATCTGGTATTTTAAAAATCCGTTATTCTGGGCATGAGCGCTTTAATCCCTAGATATATTAACACCTGAATTTGCACCATCAATGAAGAAACACGCGGATAATTGGTAACTTGTGTTACTCTCTGTCGTGAAATTGCTCAGTATGAATCAACTCTAACAATCGATGAACGAGATCTGCAGGCGCATGATGGTATGCTTTGTCGCGCGATAAATAAATGATAAAGCACGTCACGTTCTGGCAAGTATATAAGTGTGAGAGTGACAAATGTTTTGTCATTTATTTAGGATATCGTCAGACGGAATTTTGGCTAATTTGGTGGAAACACATGAACATAATGCCGAACGCGCTCGGTCCATTATAGACAGATAAATTATAAATGTATAAATTTATCGTTACAGCCAAAAGTCCACCTTACCGCTCCGCAAGTACATCTGGGACGGATGTACTAAGTTGCCTAACTGCTGGGATACTGCCGTGGCCGCCATGACACATTCCCTCAAGCAAGAATTGGACCAGGTCGAGAGGAAAGTGGCAGAAGCCAGTGGCGTCTTCTCCTCTGTCAAGGTAAGGCCAAGTCAACTTGAGACAGCATCAGACAACTGCTGGGATACTGTCGTGGCCGCCATGACACATTCCCTCAAGCAAGAATTGAACCAGGTCGAGAGGAAAGTGGCAGAAGCCAGTGGCGTCTTCTCCTCTGTCAAGGTAAGGCCAAGTCAACTTGAGACAGCATCAGACAACTGCTGGGATACTGCCGTGGCCGCCATGACACTAGCTCAAGCAGAAGTTGGACCAGGTCGAGAGGAAGGTGGCTGTGGCCAGTGACGTCTTCTCTTCTGTCAAGGTAAGGCCCAGTCAACTTGGGGCAGCATCAGACAACTGCTGGGATACCGCCGTGGCCGCCATGACACACTCCCTCAAGCAGGTGCTGGACCAGGTTGAGAGGGAGGTGGCTGATGCCAGTGGCATCTTCTCTTCTGTTAAGGTAAGGCTCAGTCAACTTGGGACAGCATCAGACAATTGCTGGGATACTGCTGTGGCCGCCATGACACTCGCTCAAGCAGGATTTGGACCAGGTTGAGAGGAAGGTGACAGAGGCCAGTGGCATCTTCTCTTCTGTTAAGGTAAGGCTCAGTCAACTTGGGACAGCATCAGACAATTGCTGGGATACTGCTGTGGCCGCCATGACACTCGCTCAAGCAGGATTTGGACCAGGTTGAGAGGAAGGTGACAGAGGCCAGTGGCATCTTCTCTTCTGTTAAGGTAAGGCTCAGTCAACTTGGGACAGCATCAGACAATTGCTGGGATACTGCTGTGGCCGCCATGACACTCGCTCAAGCAGGATTTGGACCAGGTCGAGAGGAAGGTGACAGAGGCCAGTGGCGTCTTCTCTTCTGTAAAGGTAAGGCCTAAGCTGACATTTGGCATGCAAGTAGACCAAGTTCTGGATTGAAACATAATATATTCCGGTAAAGATTTCTTTTGGGACAACAATGGGAACAACGCGGGCGAAACCCCGGGTAAATGCTAGTTTTCCATAAAGTCAAACTACTGAGTACCAGGGATCCCCGGCTTCAAAGCAGTACAGCTGTAGTTTATAGCTTTGGGCAAGGCTGGCACTTCTTCCACCATAATAAAATTCAAGCTTCTAATCAGTTTTTTTTTTCAGAACGGTGACAAGCAAGGTCTCAGGAAGCTGTGGCAATATTTCCTGACAGACCAGAACAAACTGGCGGCGGCGATGCGGGCTGCGCAAAATAGGAACTACAGCTAGTGTTAGTACTACTTCATACTAGTTTTTATAGAACAGTGACATCGGGAGTAGAGCTCGCGGATTCTCGGAAATGTTCTGAGTTTTGTACAGTCGCCATCAGTTATATCTGCTCAGATTCGGCTCTATTTTCATAGCATTAGAGCCGTGTTCAGATATTTATGAGTACACTGACAGCTCAGATATATCTGATGGCGACTGTACGTTCTGGGAAATGTTCTCGAGAACGTTCTCGTTACATACAATACTGAAAACTATTCCTAGAATGGCACATGTCTATTCGGGAGCTTTTCCTTCGGATTAACGGTGCTCTTATCGAGCAAATAGAAATACAAATATACCAACATAGAACGCCGAATAGAATGTTGACCTTAATCTCTTTTTCAACTTTTTCTACCGGTTAAACATATACACGAGGATAATACGGACTAGGTGACAAAATACATGCGAGATAATACATCTAGCAACAAAATCGAATAGAAAATAATGCGTTCGAATAAATTACCTTTTGTTAATATAGACGCATAGGAAAATAAAAAAGTGGGATAAAGGCAAATGGAACAAAAAATATTGGGAAACAAAAATTTTAGTTAGCTAATCGATACGCTCCCACATAAATCAACATAAATTCTCGTATGTATCAGCTAGCGTCGAATAAGTTTCTAATAATGTGCTAAGGAAAAGAAAACGCTTATATTTATCAATTATACTTTAATTTTATATTAAACTATGTAACAATATAAAATGTCTAAAATAAATACTAATTTTGATCACATTTTTTTATATTTACAAAACAGTACCTTACACTATACTTAATACTAAAACGAGGCAGTCAATCTACTGGTAAATGAAACTAGTTGAATTATTTACTAGCCACTGTCTTGCTTTCGGTTACCGTAGTTATAGGTAGTTTCACGAGAGTTGACAATATTTCAAATTTTCTACTCCTTCATTTTATGAGCTGGATAGAAAATAGGTGGAATTTTAAGCTACCCGTATTTTTTATTTTTCGTTTTAACTCAATTTTTCAATTAAAAATAGCAGTTTGAAAAGTAGCTCATTCTAAAAGGGCGTATGTAGAAAATGACGTCACTTTCCCAACTAGAATCCAGAGCGACAATTACGATTTAAAAAAACTAGAATCCAGAGCGACCATTACGATTAAAAAAATAACTGTCAGGCGTTACAGCGTTGTCAGCATAGGAAGTTCGGGAAGACAACGATGCTTTTGCTCCTCTTATTTGGGCTGTATTATATTTATCACTTGCCGATGTGTACTCCATCATCATAATTTCAACACGCGGCAGATTCGTGCTATCAGCCTGAGTAAAACCTTCTGATGTCTTCATTATATGAAAAAAATCGGTGTCCGGTAAAAGAATGCCAAGTTAATAATGTTTGAATGCGTTATCGGAGTCCAGTGGGAAAGTGCCAAGTCTTTTAAGGTCTTCGAAAATGTGCAAATGAACCAACGGTAAGAAAATTAAACTTCTAAAGCCGCTAAGCAGTTGTAACAATTTTCAAAACAAATAAACGTCAGACGGCAAGTATGACAACCGGATACCATACACTTTTTAATCGTTTCAGCACTAAGGTCTCTCTCGATAATGCAGGGAAAATGACGTCACACTTCCGGTTCACACTAATTGACGATTTTTTCCCAAATGAATGGGAAAAAAAATCCAAAAATATTTTTTTTGAGCATAAAATACAGTTTTACCCAAATGGTTTTCGAATTAAGATCTTTTGAAAATATGAAATGTTGTCAGTTGAGGCCACGCACACAACAACATTGTCATGTAATGACAGCGGGATTTTGAAATTACTGTTCTTTTTTCGTACCGATAGCAGGTTCAACAGTGAATTGCAAGATAGACCAAAAAGTTTAGGCCTTGTGTTCATTTACTCGCTCATTCATTTCATTCATTCCCTTTTTTGCAATGAAAACTTCATGTAGCTGTGTGCGTAATCATTCACCTCAACTCTCGTGAAACTACCTATACCTGTTATAGTACTTACTTGGGGTTAGTACCGAATCGTCTACGTAGCAAAATGTCCAGTGACCACAAAGTGAAAAGTCGATTATGTAAATTGACCATTTTGTGAGGATGCCTAAATCGTAAAATATACAATTAGCATATCGTCCATAAAGCAAAACGGCCAGATATCAAAACGTCTAAGTATGTAAAATGTCAAAAATTTTAAACGTCCAAAACGCAAATTACCTAATGTCGACCACAAAGGTGAACACCTAAACTAAATATCCAAACGTCCAAAACATATAAGGTTAAACGTATGTCACGATGTAAAGAGATTAATTATAATAAATTATAATAAACTTTTGGGCCGTTATGCTACTTGGGCTAACTGCTTTCGATAAGATTTGACAATGTGCTATCTGTGGCATTACACTTTGGACATTATGCTACACGGACGAATTGCTATTTTGATGTTCTGCGTTATGGACGCTATGTTAATTGGGCAAAATGCTAATTGGGCCATTGACATTTCGCTTTTTAGTCAATTTGCGTCATTGGACATTTTGCTACCTGGACGATCCGGTACTAACCCCTTATTTGTGTTCCAACACTGTTAAAAACTAGCAAGCAAGCGGCTGGCTAGAAGATTTCAGTAGCAATCTAAGGAAAATGGTCTAAATCAGCGGTCGGCAACCCGCGGCCCGCGGGCCACATGCGGCCCGCGAACAGCTCATTTGCGGCCCGCGAGCCTCCCTGGTTATTTTGTATGTAAAGGTCGTTATATTCAGAATCGTATTAAGTCACAAATTATTAACAAAGTGCGGCCCGCGTCAATTTCGTTAGTTACTATGCGGCCCTTGGCTGCTAAAAGGTTGCCGACTGCTGGTCTAAATCATCGGTTCCGTATCACCTATTTTTGGAGGAGTAACGATACAAATCTAGAACGGGCCTGTGGGTGATGAGGCAATAAAGGTTAGGAACTACTGGTATAAATCAAGGCGATTCGAGACCCCCGCTTCTCCATATTAACGAAAAAAGGGTTAAGTATCGACTTTAACACTTTCAACACCGGGAACACGCTCCGCGGGCGCTAGGCTCGTAGCAACTACGAGCTATATTACGGCTTTGCCCAATGTCATCAGCTACGAACATGAGGTAGGAAGAAAATGTGTATGTACCTCGAGTGCTAAAAGGAAGTGGCGGCGATCTACTTTGCACGCCGTCAACTTCAAATGCCGTCAATATTAATATCAAATTTGAAAATCTGATAATTCATTGTTCAAATACCACCAAATGTAATGGAAAATGTATGTTTTCCACCACTAAATTACATTTATGCCACACCTGGCCATAAAGTGACTTTTTCCGCACGCTGCGCGTACGGAAAAAGCCGCTTTATGGCCAAGAGTAGACATAAAATGATGTACACAACACGGGAGGTAATAAAGAAAGCCCTCGATCGCATATTTACGTCCCTCCCTTGCAGCTCGGGCCGCAAACTTCTGCGATCTCAGCCTTTCTTTGTATTACCACCCTAGTTGTGTAATATACTATTTTGGCGTCAAACGCCAAGCGGAAAACGTTACACGCTCGGTTCCTATAAAAATCGACCAACTATTTCCTTGTATCTCGATGTATTTCAGTGGCAGCATCTTGCAAGGTTAGCCTTTAGGTACGATACATACGATACACGAGTGAACAAGAACGCGGGCGTGTCGTACCTGAGTAGGTACGACGATACGATGATACGAGTGTATCATAATGAAAAATGAAAAAAAAAAAAACTAGTATTCGAAATCCGGGACTATAAAGTGTAATTCCTGGGCATGGGACAAGAATGGTAATTCCGGGACTATCAACCCTAGTCCCAGGTGGGGCGGGGCGGTTTCCGCAGCATGGTGTCTTCTGGCGCGATGTGGATGGGGTTGTTGAAGTCCACGTCGATGCGCTCCGGTATGGGGTCGTAGTAGATTATGTGCTCGTTGTGCCCCTCTGAAAAAAATATCGATAAATCGTCACTACTTTAAAAAAACTCGTATCTGATACTAACTCTAGGCGAAAACGCAGTAAGTGTATATGAAGTTCGTATGTAACTTTGACGGTTTTCTCTACGACGTTTTAAGATACGAGTTTTTTTCAAAGTAGTGACGAAATGTAGAAGGATTCAAAGTAGTGACGAAAGCTTTTGAACTTCCTAATAATGTATCAGACGTTAGAATGTATGGAGAGCTACTCAATTTAGTTTATGTTGGATGCAACCGGCAACAATTTGTCCCAGTGTCTAGTGTTCAAGTTTTTGAGGCACTTTTTCACTTGGTCAAATCTTTTTATTTTTTATTTTTTTATTTATTTTTTTTATTTTTTATTTGGAGAACAAACAGAGATAGACGTACATGCATCTAACTCCTCAACAGTTCCCACTAAGACATATCGTTTTATATATTACCCTATAGATAAGTTTTTTTAAACTAAATCTAGCAACAAACAAAAAGTTTAACCATATTATTGTTGCTACATTTTGCATAAAAAAGAAGAAGAAGGACTGCATGGCTGGAAGTCGGCAATAATGGACCGGGTTGCAACGAACAATTTCCTTAACTACAACAAACTTAGGTAATTAGGTATGAATGAACTATCTTAACTGAGAAAGATTGCAAATCAAATCAAATCATGGAGCTGTTTAAGAAATATACTACTAGTATTAGCGGTAGACTCGGCTGGTAGCCTCGGTCGGATGAAATATCAAATACAGAAAAAAATAGTACATTACTCACCTAGGGCGGTAAAACAAAGAATGTCTCAGATCGCAGGTATTTGACGCCCGAAGGTAAGGGCGATAAATATGCCATCTGAGACTTTCTTTATTACCGCCCGTGGTAAGTACAACATTTTACGTCTCCGTCAGGCGATGAAGTGGGATTTTCCGCACACATAGCGGGCGGTTATTGCCACTTTATAGCCAGGTGTGACGTAATAATTAATATCCAATCGTTGATAATGTTTATTGCCAAATCCTAAAATTTGAAAAGGGGTACAAGTCACATATAACCTACGAGCAAAAGAGCTTAAGTCATACAATAGAGTTGCGACCTTTTGTTTCTGGTATAAATGTGACTTGTACCTTCACTAGACGCACAGAAATATACTCACGAGTCAAATTCAATCTAGCAATGATATCGTCCAGATGATGTTGCTCCAACGTCGCGGTGATAGTTCCCCGCGCTCGTAAACTCCGTCGGCCTCGTTCCGTATCGGACTCGTCACGTGGGTTGAACTCGTCACGTGGCGTCTCGTCACGCGTCACGTCGCGGCGGTGGCGGGACGACCGCGATACGGACACAGTCGCGTTCCGATTCAGAAGTGGCAGGGTGAAGACTGACTCTGAGAGCGGTGTGTCATCAGGACCGAATTCCTGGAAAATATAGCAATTTCTTCCCCAAAATGTTCGGAACAGTGGGTCCAATGCCTCTTGCGTTCGCAATTCCCAATCAAAATAGAACATTACACAATTAGGGTGGTAATACAAAGAAAGGCCGAGATCGCAGAAGTTTGCGGCCCGAGCTGCAAGCGAGGAACGTAAATATGCGATCACGGGCTTTCTTTATTACCTCCCGTGTTGTGTACATCATTTTATGTCTACATTTGGCCTGAAAGCGGCGTTTTTCGTACGCGCAGTGTGCGGAAAAATCCACTTTATGGCCAAGTGTACATTTATAGCTGATGTAAAGCATACCATACTATTCTTTTGGGACCACTAGATATGAAACCTCGTTTATGTGGAAAATACAGGGTGATTCGGAAGACGTGAGCAGGATAAACCCTACGAATGCAGTAAATTATAAGGCACTGTTTGGTACCAGTATTAGTGAAATTAGCGTTAATTTTTTCTAGTCTTGAAAAAACATATTGAAAATGAAAAATGAAAATAGTTTAGCATTTAGCATGTTTGTCGTCGAGTTGCGGAAAACAAGCCCGCGTAAACCTATACCTACATATAACATAAAAGACAAGGTGGAATTCTCCTATTAAGCACTTATATGTACTTGTGGCAGGAGACCCCGCTCTTCCTGTACGAGGTGGGTGAGACGTAACCGTTTTTTCATTATTTACAACATTTACGGTCACTCTACAATTAGAATACTTCAGTCAAGTATCGATAACCTTCGCTTTACCTGTAAATGTGTGCAAACGTCGACAATTTTAAAAATTACATGTTTATACTTAACAAAAAGTAAAAAAAAGGTAAAAGGTGTGCAAATCTAAAGGGTCTCACTTTAATACGATGGGGAACTATCCATTAACTTTTACTGAATCCGTAGGGTTAGTCTCGATCACGTCTCCCGAATCATTCTGTATAATATCTACCTGGTTTCCTGCGGGTTTTCTCCACGAAAATAGTACATTACACAACTAGGGTGGTAATACAAGGAAAGGCCGAGATCGCAGAAGTTTGTGGCCCGAGCTGCAAGCGAGGAACGTAAATATGCGATCGAGGGCTTTCTTTATTACCTCCCGTGTTGTGTACATCATTTTATGTCTACATATGGCCAGAAAGCGGCTTTTTTCGTACGCGAAGCGTGCGGAAAAAGCCACCTTATGGCCAGGTGTGGCATTAAAGATGGTAACGTGGAAATCTCACCAGACACTTCCCACTGACGCAGTAGGAGGCGTTGTTCTTTCCGCAGGACGTGCCCAGCGGGAACCAGCCCTCGTGCCCGTTCACCAGGTAGAACCGGTGCGAGACGCGCTCATCCTGGCACGCTATACGGCAGGGACGATCCGGGTCCTCTGTAATAAAGGACATCATTATTAGAACAATAAAAAATTGCTCCAAACAAGACATTGTTCCAATGGTTCAAAATGGCAATTTTTTCTAACTAAACGGAATAAAGACAAATTAACATTAATGCACTTGTTAGGAATCATCATATTTACTGGAAATATTTTGATTCCCTATAGTACAGGGGGCGTTAGTATCGTTGTTCGATACAAATGCAGTGAAAGATTTCGTGAGATCTCGCCAGACCGCTAAATTGAGAAATTGGATAACTCGCTGTCCCGGTTCAAGTCCGGCTTTAGCAGTAGGGGGTCACATTTGATTTTTTAATGTATTTGCTCAATGTAGGTATCTATAATTACAAATTAACATGTTCCCTGACCCGGTGCTCCCAATGTGGGGTCATGAAGGTTTTTTTAGGAGTCCGTGCTTCCACTATGGGGTCACGTTCCCACACTGATTGCATAGTTGGTGTTCCTTACGGGGATGGATTGATGATTGAAATCTGACTCCAAGTTAAAAACTATATTTAAAAATCTACAATATAGACCGCGGCCGAAAGTATTTGTATGAAAAAATTGTATGAACACAAGATGCGTGCGCTCGCCTAGGCGGTTGATAGTAAGTGGCGGGGCAGGTCCACCGCGTCCCGCGCGCCCTCCCTCAGGCGCTAGTGATGCGCCGGAACAGTTGGGATCTTGTGACATTGTCCGATAGATTTGTATGAAATTTGATTCGAAGGCAAGAGTCTCAGTTTAGTGACACATTCCTTCTCAGTAAGTGTGCAATTCTACAGAGATGGAATGAAAATAGGATGTTCGCGGATCGGTCTAAGACCGGACATCACGACCGCTAAGACTTAGTGGTTTGGGTCATAAATCGAGCGTTTAAACCGCCTCACATCTGTGGACATATTTTGTCCTGTTTCGACTTATCCCATGATATTTTTCACGCCACACCACTGTACTGTAGTGAGTATAGTAATCACATTGACTCACCGAGAGCTGGGGAAATCTGCATCCCAAGTCCGGACAGTCTTCTAACTCTCTCCTTGTATTTCGTGCACACCATGGTCGCGTACTGGTACGGAGATTTTCTCTGCGTGCATCCCTAGAACAAATTAACTTGAAGAAACAACTGGAATGGCGTAGAAAGTTCCAGGGAGGACGGAGTTTTGGGATATTTTTAGAAGAGTAGCTTTGAGAGAGTATAACTCGATTTTTGTTGTAGCATTAACGACTGCCAACGAATTCTAAATATTTTATTAGAAGAGAAAAATTATGTCTCGGGCAGGATTCGAACCTGCATCTTCTACGGCTATCCGGGCCAACACAGGCGCGCCACCAACTACGCCACTGAAACGTTGCCCAAGTCATCCAATTTTTCAACCAGTCTCCTCCTTTGTGACGTCATCCAGTGTGACGTATGTAGCATCATCTACCATTGAGTCCTTACAACCGATATGTAACCTGCCCGAGACATAAGTTTAAAATTTTTCTCTTCTAATAAAATATTTAGAGTATAACTCATTCAGTATATCAATTATCTCACGCGGGCCGAGTAGCAAATCCGGACTACAAATGAAACTCCGCCCGGACGTAACCCTGGCGGATGGCAGCCCTACCTGACGTGCTATTGCGCGTCTGTGTGAACACGTGTCGCGCGCTCCTAAACGACTGAAGTTGGACAATCTCTTCGTCTTTAAACTTTGACACAGTGTTCGGGGCAGTCAGGCAGCCACGGCGAGCTATCGATACGCCGAAGCGGCTTACCATTTCGGTACACGTCGGCTTACCAGGTCAGCCCGGGCGGTGTCGGGGCGGCACAGCTGTATGCTGGCGGAGCGCGCGGCGCGCACGAGGCGCACGCCGGAGCCCGGCGCGATGCAGTGGTAGTGTTTACATCCCTAATGTTAAGTTACCAGGTCAGCCCGGGCGGTGTCGGGGCGGCACAGCTGTATGCTGGCGGAGCGCGCGGCGCGCACGAGGCGCACGCCGGAGCCCGGCGCGATGCAGTGGTAGTGGCAGCCGCTGCTGGGGCGCCACTGCGAGCCGACGGCACGCCGCCAGGTTGACGACGTCTTTGTTCTGTTGATGCAATTCAATACATAGGTATCAGTGGCGTGGTGTCAAATATATTCTTAGTAAAGCCGGAGCAGATTTGGATTACTTTTTCTACTGGAGTAGTAGATACTCCGGTCATATGCTTTAAAATAGGCAAGCCGGTGGGAATCGGGTTCTATGGATGCCACGCCACTGATAGGTATACTCGTTCGGTTGGCGTTGTGTACGATTCACTTAACCTAATGTATGACGGAACGTGGATCCGCGTACGAGGAAACTATTAGAAACAAAATATACGCGGCATAAAAAAAAATGTACGAGTACAAACAACCCCGAAAATACCAAAATGACCAGATTGTGAAAAGTTGTTACAACCACCTCGAAATTTCAATTGATTATCCACTTTATCTCCATGATTACGAGTGCATTAATAGAAAAATGGCGTTCTAGCTGCCTACGCTTTTGTTCGAACCCATCCTAATGTGTTGTGATGAAGCTAGAGGGAGTTTTAGTGGTGTATTAATTGCGAGTACGTACGAGGACGTGGACTGGCGCGGCGCGGCGGTCTGCAGTTGTAGAGCTTCCCACTCGCAGTCTCCCGGCCGTAACGAGAACTCCGTGTCAGCATTCGCGGTGCACGAGAATTTCTGCAAAGAACAATTCACATATAAAGCCATCAAAAGTTATATATTGGTGACTGATGGAGCCAGCAAGAACTAATTGGAAATTCATGCAAGAGGCATATGTCCAACAGTGGACACAGATATGCTGAGAAGAAGAAGAAGAAATAATTTTATTGGAGAAATGAAGGCCACACTACTGTGTCGGCTTGGCCACTTGGAAAGGATGGGAGACGATCCTGCGGTAAAGAGAGCGTAAATATAATTATGGCGATATTGGCAATATACCTACACCCGTCCGGTTGGCCGCGCCAGATACCACTGGAGTGATGAAGTCTAGAAAGATCTAGTGACCTCAAATACCTGACTGGCGAGAGGTGAGTAAGACAGACAGAATACGGAAGGCTGGCGATCTCTTGTGTCGGTAGACAAGCTCCTTTTTTTTTACTGAGTCAACGTAGTTAAAGTAAGTAAAGCAAACGCTCATTTTTGCCACGAACCGGCTGGATGTGGAATGAACTCCTGGAGGAGTTTCTGGAGCGCTATGACATGGGGTAGGTAGTAGGTAATTCAACAATGAGCGTCTCACCTGGCACACTCCTGATATACAGAACATGGGCGCCATGTTGGAGCAGGCGGTGCCGTCGGGCAGCGACCAGCCGCGCGACTTGTAGCCGCCGCCGCGCGTGTCGCACCACACTGCGCAAGCGCTGCTCACGTCTGTAAATATACAACATCTTATTATATCCTCGTAGTGTGGGGCGACCTCAGACAAGGTGGAGTGACGATCTTCGCAAGGTGGCTGGCAGAGACTGGATGCGAGTGGCCGCGGATCGTGCTCGATGGCGTAACATGGGAGAGGCCTATGTCCAGCAGTGGACTAAATACGGGCTGATGATAATGATAACATCCTCGCCGCTCATTCCCAAAATACCAGATTATTAAAATACCAGATTCTCTGTATACAAGATTCCCAAAATAATACATCCAACAAAATCATTTAGATCCTTGAGTATCCTACGATTTTATAACCTAGTGTAACGGGAATGTGGTAAGACAGGAATCTGATAAATCGAGAATCTGGTATTTTGAAAAATCTGGTATTTTGGGAATGCGGTATTTTGGGCACGAGCGATCCTCGCTACTCCTCTGACCACTAAACTTTAGTTTATAGGTACGTCTACGTGCTCATATCGCCTTGTAGTTATCCACTCACGTGCTTTTCGCAGCTATAGCTGCATGTCAGCACCCTTATGTCAAGGTAGCATAGAGTTGAACGCAAAAAATTAAGCACGTGAGTGGGTAATTGTCTTTTGTTGTGTATCTTCAGGTGTGTGGGGTGTTTTAGTACTTGTACTTTGTATCATCATGTACAACGTCTGAACAGCCACGACCTTTCTGACAAGAGTGTACGACTAAGAAGAGATTTGTTAGCTGTAACTAGGTAACTGCGGTGATAGCATTAGTAATCTAGTGACTTGGGAGGTAGACTTGAGATTCCGAGGTTCGGGTTTATATCCCAGCGGCCGCCTTATACCAATCAATATTCTAAAGCTTCTAGCTGAATACTGCTGTGGTAGGTAACCAATACTCGTACAGTGAGGGAAAATATCATATTCGCTTCATACAGTCGAAAAAAATACTCAAAAGGAGAGTCAGGATGATTAAACGCCACACCAGTGATATTATGCCCTTATTTATAGGGAGATTATAGCCTCACCTTCGGAGTCTATCCTCTGCAAGCCGGTTCCAATGAGATCAGGGTCCACCTCCCTTGCTCGCCGGCAGATCTGGTCTGCGAACTCCCGAACCGTCATCCGTGGCACGTTGTGACACTGCAAAAATAGTTTTGTGAAGTAATAACATCTTACAAGAAGGACCTTGTTAAGTCTTGATAGCTCAAAATCTGCCTACCACGAACTTATAATGTAACTCAACAACTTTATTACTTTCCTAAAAAAAGATACCTTCTTCCTTGGCAGGTAGGTAGATTACATTAGCTAGGTACTCTTGGCTTTGTGAGATGTAGACATCGTGATTTTGTCAACTCCCATGACTCCGCCATTTTGAAAATTCTACATAATTATCGAACCTGCTGGCAAATGTCACGAGAATCGGTTAAGAAATGCGACCTATAGAGGAGAACAGACAGCCATTCGCTGGACATCCGCTAGACATACGAATGCATTTTTACTTTAGGTGAAATGGGGACATTTCGTACGTTCGCTTACTCGGTCAGCTAAGATACCCTTGGCTAGGGTATTACTTGGCGATTTTAATAATTATAATGAACTCAATACTAACCTGTTGCGCGTGGCAGGATTGGTATTTCTTATCGTGTCCGGAGCAGTAATTGTTGCCGTTATCGTGTCTGAAATGAAGATGAGCTTTGATTTAACTCTTTTGCGTTAGGAGGTATTTATTAATACCAAACAACCTATACTCAATCCCGCTTCTGAGATCAAGTCATATATTATGTCCCGAGCATGGAGAACTTTTGCTAGCATTTTGCTACTGTACCGTGATTTTGTTTTGTTTGAAATAAGGTTTTATTTTCATATTAATTCAAAAGTAAAAGTCAGCAAGTACAAATAGTAGGCAGCGTTAATCAAACACGATTGTGCAGATCGTTCTCCCCAGCAACCCTGGTAACTGATAACTTTAGTATCTAATCCAAGGAAAAAACTGCGTTAGGTAGTGTTTCTCATTTTTGGAAACTCCACTAACTGGCTAAAGTAGCTAACCGACATAGCTCTAAGAAATGCAAAAAATAAGTGACAATGGGCAGCGCACATTGCTAGTAGAACAGACGGTCACTGGGGCCGATGAGTTCGTTAGTGGCGAACACGCTTCGGAAAACGCGGAGGAGGTGGAGGTTTGTGCGGGTCCACAAGGTGGACTGATGACCTAGTGAAGATGCTGGATTCCGATGAATGCGGGCGGCACAGACGTCATGGCGGCGTTCTATGGGGTCATCATCATTACCAGCCGAAAGACGTCTACTGCTGGACATGCCTCGGACTACATAGATGGCTGTGTCAAAGTATAAAGACGAACAAGTAGTACGACTTCGGGCGTTTAG
Source organism: Eudemis profundana (assembly GCA_947034925.1). Lineage (NCBI taxonomy): Eukaryota > Metazoa > Arthropoda > Insecta > Lepidoptera > Tortricidae > Eudemis > Eudemis profundana. The sequence goes on from OX344811.1 coordinate 1,826,638, forward strand.
AAGCGCGCGACACGTATTTACACAGACGCAAGATCGCGCGTCTGTGTGAGTTCACTCCATTCTGTGGTAATGGTGCGCATTGGTAAATGTTTGCATGTGGTGCGTCCGTACACGGCGCGCACACGTTCAAGCGCACGATGTATCTTTTGTAGGAACAAATATTAGTGCCGGGCAGCGTCAAAGGGTTTTGTGCAGCGTGCACTCAGGACGCTCACATACATTTGTTTATGTTTAACATGAACGCCGCTCGGCCCGCCCCGCTGCACGCCCCGCTTGAGCGTCCACTCAGGTCGTACACTAAAATGTACCCAATGGTGGCATAGGTACCTGGGGCGCTGGCAGCGGCGGGTGGCGACGGCGACGCCGGTGGCGGCGGGCGCGTGCGTGTCGGTGAGCAGGCACGCCGACGCGCACTCCGACCACGCCGACCAGCGCGCCCACGCCCCGCGCCGCGGGCTCCCTGCCCGCTCCACGCACTCGCCGCCGCGGCAGTACTGGAAATTACAATATTAGGTTACGTTATCCTGGGTGTTCATTTCTTTCTTTTTATCCCCACCGTCCGAAAACGGCCGCATAATCACCCTTACACTTACGACTTCAGTACTGACTGACGCTTGGTGCAAAGCAAACAATATGACAACCGTGTTCTCCCGTCAATTAAAACATCGGCCAAATATTGTGTTACTAGTGCATATCAGTGTTCGATTAATGTGTTTTCCGCTTCTGAATTGGACCAAGTGAACGCTGGACATTTACTGCTGTTAGGGCCCGTGACAACGATTCTGTGAAGAGACGCGCGGGACAAAGCGTAGCATCATAAGCCTAAATTCTGAAAAGTGTCTACTTCAGTAACTGAAGTAGACACTTTTCGGAATTTTCGAAAACTCCGTCATATACAGGGTGATTGGAAATTCGACCTATCCCTTGAAAGGGGTTATTCTAGAGCTTATTTGCAATGATTTAAGTCCAATCAACCGGGGGTCAAAATTCAATGGTTATCAAGTTATTTGACTTTTAACTTATTTTTTTTAAAACCCGCCTTTCGATCTAAAACTGTTTATTGTGAAAAAACTACTTAAATTAGTAATGAAAAAGAGCCATCATCTAATAGCCAATAAATGGTTGATTACGAAAAATCCAAAAAACATGCCAAAACCTTTGAAAATGTTACCAATAAAAGAATTTAAAGTCAAAAGTTTTTGGATTTTGTTCAAAATTGTGTAATTCTTTGAGGCATTACTTAAAAAAAAATTATGACACTTCGCGTAAAAATTACTAAAATTAGTTCCTCAGTTCATAAGCTTTCTAAAAAGGTAGAATTGTTGACATTTTTTGCATAACTTTTTAAAATAACATTAATAATAAGAGAGGTGGTAGAGAATTTCGCCTAGCGTACCGGACCCTTAATCAGTTTGTTTGTGTCACTTAAGTTTCTCCGTGGGCTTTGTTTGTCTTCGGTTTCTTATTTTATCTCATCTTCTTAGGTTAGAAGTCACTAAAAGTAACCTTCCGTGATATTTCGGTTAGTAATTTATCTGTAAGTTCCCGGTTGCCTTAAGTTTGCACCTGGTTTCCTTGGTGTAACTTGAAAATTAGGTGCAAACTTAACGCAACCGGGAACTGATTGATAAATTACTTATTGAAATATCACCGAAGGCAACTTTTAGTGATTCCAATTCTAATTAGATGAGATAAAATAAGAAACCGAAGACAAACAAAACCCACGGATAAACTAAAGTGACACAAACAAACTGATTAAGGGTCCGGTACGCTAGGTGATATTCCCTACCCCCTCTCTTATTATTAATGTTATTTTAAAAAGTTATGCAAAAAATGTCAACAATTCTACCTTTTTAGAAAGCTTATGAACTGAGGAACTAATTTTAGTAATTTTTACGCGAAGTGTTGTAATTTTTTTTTAAGTAATGCCTCAAAGAATTACACAATTTTGAACAAAATCCAAAAACTTTTGACTTTAAATTCTTTTATTGGTAACATTTTCAAAGGTTTTGGCATGTTTTTTGGATTTTTCGTAATTAACCATTTATTGGCTATTAGATGATGGCTCTTTTTCGTTCCTAATTTAAGTAGTTTTTTCACAATTAGCAGTTTTAGATCGAAAGGCGGGTTTTAAAAAAAATAAGTTAAAAGTCAAATAACTTGATAACCATTGAGTTTTGACCCCCGGTTGATTGGCCTTAAATCATTGCAAATAAGCTCTAGAATAACCCCTTTCAAGGAATAGGTCGAATTTCCAATCACCCTGTATTTAGAATTTGTTACCTACGTCACAATTCTATATCGTACCATGTCTTCCCCGCACTTGGTGCCTTCCAAAGCTGGATGCGAGGTCCATGTATACCGCTCTCTTTGACAATGCAGGTCTCTGCAGATGTCCTCTAAGCTTTGAGCCCCCGAGTGGCGACTGCCACGGCCGTATTTCAACATGCCTGAAAAATAATTTGTTTGGTTAAATCTTGACTAGAGCATTTTTTGTCAACCGCGGGTGCCAAGCACCGAGGGGTGAGCGTATGTCATACGAGTAGGTATGCCACAGGGGCACGCCGCCGATAACGCACGATTTTTCCTATGAAAAGAAAAATGAAACGAACTATACAGAGGTAAGGTAAACACGTAATACCATCTGCGAGTTTGTTTATAAATTTGTTCTATTACATAGCCAAGCATGGGAGGGACCAGGAGGCAAAAGAAAGAAAGGGAGACCTCGCAAAAGATGGGAGGACGAAATTATACGAACAGCGGGTCCAAACTGGATGCAAATAGCTAAATCCAGAAAAGACTGGTTAACTTTGGAGGAGGCCTTTACCTGCAGAGGGGTTCATACAGAAACTAACATCCCAAATATCAATAATAATTAGTTATAAATCTTTTTTTCAAAATATTTTACCTGTTATCAAATAAGTCAATCAATCTTACTAACATTAGAAATAATTACGTTTTGATACTAACAAAAAATATCTTGTACATGATTTCTGTATGAAATATAGGCTTTTTTATTTTATTTATTATTACATAGCCAAAGAAAACAGGCTTTCTAGTGACAAATTTACTAAATCAATTGGATTATCAGCGGTCAATTCGCGGTTTGATTTGTTCACAATCCCATGCTGTTGTGCAATACTATTAGAAACAGATCAAATCGATAATTTATTAGAAATGGTCAATTGTTCTGATGCGTAATGGTTACAGATGGTTAGGCCTTCATTTATATAGCTTTAGCGATGAAGGTTCGTTTCCTGCGAACCATCTATTTGGGCGTAAGCGAATTTTTAAAGTTCCTAATTAGATTTTATTAGGCATTACAGGTTCATTCGCATACACTTCGACTCAGTGAGATTTTTTTGTGCAATTAATCTTTATTAATACTTACATTGTTGGTCAGCATCAAATCTCTCCCCTGGCAAAATGCCTTCGGCGCTATGGTCCAGCTGCCCTGCCGAGTTGCCATGGTCTAGAAGGCAGCGAGATTGCACGGTGCTGAAATTAAAAACAAAACCTTTGGGAATCACATAAATAAATTCATCTAATTCTGATTGTAGTCCACTATGGGTTTACCATAGAAGAAACAATTATATTTGCCTTTCGGTGACTCGAATCCTGACCATAGTAGTCTCTCCAGTGAACTACAGGGTAACGACAAGAATTTCAATGTGATCTTTGAAGCGTTTTGTAAAGTTTGTGTAATTGCCACTGTCCAAGCAGAAAAGCGCACCATAAGCAAATATAAAAATGAAGTGAGCGGCTTTCTTCCCTCTTTGTTAGTCATTCATTAAGTCATATCTGAAGATTGTGACCGAACGCAGCTGCCCCAGAATCAAAACATAAAAACAAGGGCTTTTTTACAAATCAGAATCTATAAAATCTAAAGAGAAGAAAGGCCGCAAGAAACTCTCCCATTAGCCTTGTCCTATATGCCTGCAGTAACTTACTCTAAGAACTTCTGCAAGTAGTTCTTGCTGCACTGAGACCACGTGATCTTGCCGCTGCCCAGGGTAGGGCTCATGATGTACGCGCTGGGGTCACAGCCGTTGTCTGCTAGTGGGCCGTCGTGCCGCATACCAAGGCTGTAAATAACAACGCTATTTAGTTTCTCGTTTTTGCGCTTGGGTTTGGATTCTGTGAGTTTGTCTATTTGCTTATCTCCGAGAATGTATAACGTCTATGGTCCGAAGTAAATCATTTCAATTTGAAATTTGCCTTTGTTTTTGAACATAGACCTCCTCTGATTTCTTCCATGTCTGGTACCTATTACCCGCTGACAGTCAATGGACTGTCTGTCGTAATCTCAACTGCGGGTGCAGGTGATTTACGTCATACAAACTAAAGTTTGTATGACGTAAATCATCGTAATCTAGGACAATATTGAATTATCTACATTTGTCCAGTAAGGAAAGATGTTTTACTCACTTATGTCCAATTTCATGGGCCACGACATACACGCTTTCAAAATGCCTTCCTTCATTCACTGTACAGCTGCTGGTTACTGTACACATTCCTGCCACGGGAGCTAAACCTGCAATGTCGAATACAACATTATAAAGGTTTGTAGATGGACTCATAGCATTTTTGTTGCTGTATAGAACGTAGTTCATGTTACACAATTACCAAATACTAAAAAACAACTTTTATAGACAGAGGAATCACATCTGCTAACCCAGAAATGTAGTTCTGTTGGTCATTAACGATAGTCCAGAATCCAGATAAGGCAACATGCATCGATACGAGGTCAATTAGGTTAATCATTACATTTATTGTGTTGGATCAATCAATAAGTGAAACAACTCCAAAAAGGTAACCCTCGGGAATTAATATTGTTTCCTATTGATTTCTTATTGTCATTACCTACGTTTTTAAGAAACGTTGCTTCAAACTCACCTACGACTTGACTGCTAACTTTTCCATTCTTACTGACTACATACAAGTCCAATCCAGTCAATATAAGAGCATGGTCCCAATGCAATGGATCTGTATCACCTGGTGGATTCTCCAACCTTTGCCACGTGCAGAAGTTACTTAAAAATCTATCAATGTCGTGCGGTCTTTTCAAATTCGATGGGTCTTCATGAAGTATCTCCAGTCTTTTCAAAATAAAGTTCACTGGTCTACCCAGAGAAGGATCATGGTAAAGTAGTTGTACAGCGTTAATCATAGCTAGGACGAATCTGACTAACTCCCTCTCTGTATCTTTAGGGAAATTCACAGTCATATGTTTATACAAGTCTCTATCAATAAAAACTGCAGTTTCTACGAACACTGCTGGTAATACTGCTCTCTTCTGTCTTTCTGTTTTTGGGATTAGTTTGTTAATGAACGCTCCTATAGTTTTGTTTCTATGATTTAAGTCTAGTTTGAATTCTTCTAGTGGTTTTCTTGGTGTGTTAGTTTCTCTTTTTCTCCTGTGCTTAGTCCATGTTCTGGCTGGTTCTGGAGCTACGATATTGCTAAGGCTATCTCTTTCTGCGCAAGAGTCTTCATTGTTTGTGTCAGTACGTTTGACTATAACGTGTGCTTTAGAGTCTTCACCGTGAAACCTTTCTGGCAGTGGATGAATTAAATAGTAACTATCGTTGGATTTGACTACACCTCTCTGAAAAATAAGCATGCATCAGTAATATAACCCAAATAGCGTGAATTTATCCACTCACTTGCTTTTGGTAGCTATAGCTACCAGTCAAAACCCATATGTCAATAGCAATACAGTTGAACATTAAATACCAATCAAGTTCCTTATACAGGGTGCCCCTAACAATGGGGCTTTAAATAAAAGGATCGTTTCTACTCCTTAATCTGAGCTACTTTCGTTTTGCAACTTTTTAAGTTATTTGAAGATATTGCAAAACAAAAGTATCTCAGTTTAGCGAAAATAATAGATCTTTACATTTAAAGCACCATCGTTGGAATCAACTTTAATAATAGAGTTCATTCAATTTCTCTATCTAAAAAAGTAATTAGGCAAAAATATATAAGTACGATAATACAAGCGTCAGCCAAATTAAACAGTGCCGAAAAATCTTGTTAAAAAAAAAATTAAAAAATACAAATATATATGTATATTTAATAGTGAATAGGGAACGTGCAAGAAAACCACAAAACAGACCCGGGCGGACAATCAAGGAAACTATCATGCCTGTCAAATCAAGCTGTCAATTCAAATTATCTCTTTAAGTGTCAATATCAAAAGTCGTAGCGTAGCTACACTGATGTTAATCGTCCTCATGGCGATAAATTAACGGCGTTTCTGTCAATGTGGCCCCAGCATGAGAGGGTACAAGACTTAAATTGGCGGCACCAGTTGGAAGCACATTCGTCGTGCACGTTCTAATGGCATACTGACCACATCATCACAAACAAACAAGGCAGCATTATCGCTCCTATAATAGCACCCGTCGTCTCCATCCCCATGGTCCACCGCCTCCGTGCTGTTCGCCCATCTCCTCATCAGCTGGAACTGGGGGTCCAGGAATCGAGGAGCTGGCTTCAGGGCTAGGTGCTGGTGGATGGGGTCCAAGGAGCGTTTGCGGCGACCAGCGTGCGAGTGGTGAGCGATCTCGAATTGAGCTTCTGTGAATCGAAGGAAATAATTTCGAACTCTCAAAAAGCTAAAAAAATATACAATTTTAGTAAAAAACGTGTAGCTTCAAATTTTGCTTCTAGATAGCGCGCTGACCTTAAGGGCCCAATTGCAAGCTATAGCTTGGCAACTTCGTTGGTGACACTCACCTGTCTGCTTTTTGTTATGTGCAGCCGTAACTATTTACACAATTTACCGCTAACATGAACATGGGCCTCCGGAGGCTGCCTCCGTCGGTCGCCATCCGTGTTGGCGGTAACTTGTGTAATTCGTTACGGCTGCACATAACAAAAAGCATACAGGTGAGTGTCACCAATGAAGTTGCCAAGCTATAGTTCTGCTTTTTTGAGGCTTCTCATGTCATTTCACGCAGAGAAAATATATCAAGCTACAAAATGAAACATATTTATGTCGCAGCCAACTGGTTTGGTTAGCTATTTGGTTAACTGCCTAGCATTTTCACTAAATTATCACCCGCCAGCAGGTTGATGAAGCCCCGCTGCGCGGGGCTTCTATTTCTACTCTAAGGGACACAAGATGACTAACAAACCTAACCTAAAATAAGGAGTGTGTTTAATGAAAATGATAGGCAGCTAACCTAATGGCTAACTAAACCAGTTGGCGGCGACATTTACACCACGATTAATGTCGTGGAAGCAGCTGATGACCCTCTTTGTGTTTGTATGGAGAACCGACCGACTCGAATCACCTTAAAAAAAGTTTCTGTTTGGTAGTCCTATCCTTATTTTCTTTTATTTAAATCCTTCTTCGATTGTTTTAGACGGAATAATGTGTTGCATTCACGAGATTAGTCTTACCGTTGTGATTGGCACCAAATAGGAATGTCTTCTCTGACTCTGTGAGATGCCCCAACAGTAGCTGCGAGTGCTCCTGAAACAACGAACATTTCATATTTAAGCATAGGTAATTTCATTATTGCTTAGAGCATTTAGCATTATTGCCGTCAAGGTTTCTTTAGAAAAAAAGACTTTCAGAAAAACCGCCATAAGATCGACTACTAAAATTATTTTAATAGTTGATTTATTAGAAGGCTGATAAAATCATGGAGGCAATTTTCACAATAATCAAGTCTTTGGACTCAAATCAAATCATCATTATTTGTCACACATAATCTGTCAGGAAGAGACAAACATTATCTAAGATAACATACGTCCATCATAACCCCACAGGAAGCCAGCCCATCCCGCAGCCAAGTTCCGTGTATGTGTGAAGTTAAGTTTTCCTAAACTAATTAACCTTGCATGTCTAATTACTGCTATTGTCTGATATGAGAGACCTCGACATAAATTTGACAATGGTGGCTTTCGCACGCTTGCAAGATTGTTGGTATAAGCAACAAGATCGATAAATGATTCTTCGTTAGTTGATAATTGAATATCCATGGAAAATAGACAAACATAAAATAAAAGAATATGAGGACAATTTTACTCTTAAATCGACTTCATCAGCCTGTATCAGTCCACTGCTGGACATAGGCCTCTCCCATGGCACGCCACTGAGCTCGATCTTCAGCTTGTTACAGGGCGCCCTACACTACGTTTTCCGATTCGCGGCTCCACTCCAGAGCTCGTCTACACCAGTGGTCGTCGGCTCTACGACAGATATGCCCAGCCCACTGCCACTTTAGGTAGCTGATTCTTTGAGCTATGTCGGTAACTCGGGAACCTATTGGATCGCATAAATTTAAAAGGCATAATTCATCATTCGGCATAATGCATTTTTTTCTTAAACTGTAGAATTTTCAGGACTCTTTAAGGCCTCATCCTGTTAAATAGGTTAGGTTATCCCATCCTCGTCGCCACTGAGGAATATCTTCGATAGGGTCCATAAATCAGGAGGAATATTAAAACACGTCCGTCCAGTATCGCATTTAATTGGGCGAGAGTACATTACAAAATCTACCCGACATTATAGAAAAGACTAAGTTTACCCACATACGTTACAGGTTTGCGTTATAATAATCCTGAAAAGTTTACGTGTTCAGAAAAAAAGCATTATGCCAAATGATGAATTATGCGAAATGATGAATTATGCCTTTTAAATTTATGCGATCCAATAGTAAACCCGGTAACTCTAGTTCTCTGTCGAATTACTTCGTTTCGGATTTGATCCCTAAGAGACACGCCAAGCATAGCTCTGTAAATCGACCTAGTTCGAAGCAATGCTTGTACTATGGCTACTAGACCGCAATGTACCGCAATTATATAAGTACCTAAATAGAAAGAAAACATGACTTCGGAACAAACTGTCTGTGCTCGTCACTCCCACTAGGCTAAACGAGTTGTCAACACAATATATTGTTATCAAGACTCATCATATCAAGAACTAGACACCGCCCCGCGACTTCGTCCGCGAGCGTGGAGTTGCCAATTCGTACAAACTTTCATCCCCCGGTCAGCACCAAATTTTACCCCTCCGGAGGGGGCTTAGCCAGCGACCAGAAAGAGCACGCGTTATGCGATAGAGAAAGACGATCGGATACGGTGCGTTCGGTCCGGTGGCCGGACCCGAACGTCGGCTTTGTTAGAAAGAGAAACTTCTGTAGGTACTTCGTACTATTACTTATTCTGTTTCTGCCCTGGTCCCGGTTTACGAGTACTTATTTTGGGGCGAATTTCGAAAAGTCACTTTTTAGTGCACTCTCTGTCTACTGAAAATATAATGTTCTCTGTTCTGGTATTCTATTGTGATATATTTGGGTTATTCTCCAGAAATATGTCTGTGACTTATTCCTCTCTCTACATATATTTATTATGAAAAAGGGCCAGAGGAATAAGGTGACCGCAGACATATTTCTGAAGAAACCATTTACATAAACTTTCGTTCCATGTTTAAAAATCTTAAGGATTTTTTTTAAAGAAACTGCAAAAATTCGTAACTGTAGAACCACTGGATTAGACTGTGCGTTGTGTGTCTATGTTGAGATTTTAGTAGTAAATTGTCTACCCCATAGAAAAGTTTTACAAACATCGCATCTTTATTATTCAATCTATTATCATTATTTCAAACTTGAACGTCCACTGAGGTCTCTCCCTAAACTTCAACAACGAACGGTCTTGCTTTTTGCCTCCAACTTCTAGCGATCTTAACCAGGTCGTTGATCATCTTGGGGGGGCGCCAGCCCACACCGCAGTCAATCTATACAATAAACAAATAAATGAAAGATACATTCAAAGATTCAGCTCATTGATACAGCATCGTAAAGTGCCTGTCATGGCGTCTAATTGTACATCACACTTAAACACCTTTTCTTTCCAAATTCGTAACAAGTAGCGAGCTTTCTAGAAAAGCTCTTAAAAAGTCATTAAGTGTAATTACGTTTGGCTACCGATGGCTTGTAGGTACTGGCTGGCAGAAAGGTGTTGGTTGGGAGTTTTAAAAACCTGCATGGTTGGTGCAAAATTAGAATTAGTAAATTAATATGTACCTACTGATACTAAAGCTTAGTACTATCTAGAGCGCTCGTGCCCAAAATACCGTATTCCCGAAATACCAGATTTTTCAAAATACCAGATTCTCGATTTATCAGATTCCTGTCTTACCACATTCCCGTTACACTAGATTATAAAATCGTAAGTTACCTAAGGATCTAAATGACTTTGTTGAATGTATTATTTTGGGAATCTGGTATACTGGGAATCTGATGTATCGAGAATCTGTTATTTTAGGAATGCGGTATTTTTGGAATGAGCGTACTAGAGAATCTATCTATATGTCGGAGTTAATTGTCACATCAATCTTGTAATAATATTTGATCATTCACGTATTTGCACCAACACATTTGCAAAAGTAAATCTGAATAGTTGTCCACTTAAATTAACTGTTTTCTTATTATGAAATGAGTGAACTGACAGGCGGTTGCTTGACAACTTGTTTTAACAAACGTTAGTTCCGTTCCAAAACACGATCGATCTTTTATTGACTAAATGATGTTTTGAATTAGCGGCTAAACCACTGTTATTGGTTATTGATAATTCATGTTGGAATATTTGATTGTTTTTAATGTAGGTAAGTCGTGATAGTTATACACGCGTTTATTTCATTAAAAGTAAACTCTTGGTGCCTGCTTGTGCGCCATTGGACAGAGTTGTTGTGGAGTGAGTGCGGGAAACTAGTTACCTAGAGTGAGGGATGGGTAACCCTTTAAATACCTGAACCGCACTTGCTGTGGGGTCATTCTATCGTCTTTCTTTATCGAGCATTGGTCTTGACTGGCACGGCACTAGCTCCCGACAAAACTGTCGGTTTACTAAAGTTATCATCTGCCAATTACTGTGTGTGCGTACTAGTGATATATTGTGAATTAGTGAAGTGTGTATAGTGATTAATAGTGAAATAGAACGAATTGTGAAACGTAATTATCCATTCGCTCACTCGAGTACCTATGCCATAATATTGTAACAACTATTGTAATGCCTGATGATTTAAAAGAGAAACTGGTGAGTTTCTTCCGGCGCTTCTTCTCACCAGAATGTCATTACCGAAGCAGCCAAGAGAATCAGACGAATAAATTATTTGATCTGACATGAATCCACTTCTTTAACCAACATAACATACCTCAACGGCCAGGAATCTGCAGTTAACTCTTCCTGTCTGACTGTCTGACTGTAAGTCGCGACGACGATCCGACATATATATTAATTGTTCAAAAATAGAGGTGAAAATATTCTGGTCCATTTACATTGCTGATAAGGTTGACGAATCAGCAAACCATATGTATATATACTCGTACTTTATGGGCCGATACAGACGGACTGCAACCCAACTGCAACTCCCTACGATTTGTAAGGGAACTGCATCACAATTGCACGCCGACTGCGCAGTTGTGATGCAGTTCCCATACAAATCGTAGGGAGTTGCAGTTGGGTTGCAGTCCGTCTGTATCGGCCCTATTGCACATAAAATCAAAACAGAAACAATACCTACAAAGAATAATGGTCTGGACCTAACCTTTCTCTTTTTTTTTTGAGGGGAAATGCGTTACGCATACCACCAGGGTGCGGGGACGAACCCTAATGGTTATGTGGGACTCCCTTGTTGGCTGATGAGGCCCATGTTAGGTTTACCCACTAAAAACCCCTCTATGTGCCGCCTCCGTGCTATAGTACGAGAACGGTGTAACCATTCCACCCCCAGCGGCCGTCCGACTAACCTAACCTTTCAGCAAATGAGAAAGAATAACTAACATCAAAGAAGAGGACATTTGTTAGTTTCTACTAATGTAGTTCATCCTTTTTGTGCTTAATGTTTTTTAAAAGAGAAATTGATGACTTTTTTGCGGTGTTTTTTTCAGACATTTATTTTCTACCTTAAGTCCTACTTGCAAACTACTAAATAAACTTTTTTGAGGGGATAATATTACACAAATCGACCTAGTCCCAAACTAAGCAATGCTTGTATTATGGGTACTAGATGACGAAATACATAGGCACTTATATAGGTAAATATATACTTAAATAGATAGAAAAGATCCAAGACTCAGGAACAAATACTCGTGCTAATCACACATATATTTGCCCTTAACGGGATTTGAACCTGGGACCTCTAGCTTCGTAGGCGGTGTCGCTCCCAATAGGCTAAACGTGTCGTCATTGGTGTAGGTAGCTTCATTTTGTTTTTAGGTAAGTATAATTATTAAGTTTTACATTAGTTAATATATTTAAGTTTCCTTATTACACTAATCCGTTGTTTTGAATATCAATAGATCCATCTATTTAGAAAAAATATATTATTTTATTTAAAAAAAATTAAAAATTATATGTCTCGGCAAGGACCATTAAAACATGAGGACTGTCATTCTCCGTACAAAAAGCTGTTCCCCGATATTTACAACGCCATCTATAAGCTTCGTATAAGAATTATATTATTTACAATTATTCAACTTTGCAAGCGTGACACAGTATTTAAATGTTCGAATTTATTTATTATTAGCTGTTTACAAACTAATTGTTACTGTACTATGTTTCTTTGTTCAATTATAACATCGTTAAATGTTTAGTTTTTTAGCGCCATCTAGTTTTTGCCTGGATATCCCCTTGCTGTTGGGGCACGATCCAAAGTATGGAGAATGACAGTCCTCTTGTTTTAATGGTCCTTGGTCTCGGGCAGGATTCGATGCGTAGCCGTTTCGTTGGCGTAGTTGGTAGTGCGCCTGTGTTGGCCCGGATAGCCGTAGGAGATGCAGCTTCGAATCCTGCCCGAGACATAATTTAAATTAATAATTTAAATTTTCTTCTAATAAAATATTTAGAATCCGTTGGCAGTCGTTAATGCTACAATAAAAAATCTACTTAATATATTTCACACCTAATCTCTCATAGTCCACAATCCCAGCTTTCGTTTCGAATTATACTAGTTTCGGATAATTTCCGTCCTGGTTACTAGCGAAAGTGCATAATTGTCGGATCTGAACAATGAAAGTGCTACGCACCGGCGGCGCTTGCGCAATGTTTGGGCGCTATGCTCTGAAGATCTGTCTTGAGATAAATCTTTGATGAATAGGTTATGAATCTACTTAAAACCATTTTACATATTAACTAACTGAACGTGTCTTAACAGTTACATATAAATACCTCTATAATCTCTCGTACATGACTCTCAGTTTGTCTACCTCTCTTGTTTCATCACTCAACTGATCAAAGGTTAACTAAAAGATATATAGAGACTAAATTCGCCTTTGTACATATACCTTTATTTAGTAACCCTGTACTTAGTCTTATTTTGTATAATAAATTGTTTACATACCTACATACATATGTACATACATACAGTTACGTCGTTTTCGGCTGGGCATAGGTCTCCCGCTATTTGTATGCATTAAAACTATTGCTGTAACTGTTGGTCTTCTCTCTAAAGCCAGTATCCGGGTCGCTATACATATGTGTGCCTATAATATTTGAAGAGTTCCTCGATTGCTCCAAGATCCCATCATCAGATCCTAATTTGGTTGCTATGGGACCACCTTAGAGGTACCTATACCCTTTCAAACAATAAAATAATTTTCAAATCGGTCTACCAAAGGACCTTAAAATAAATAGCCGGACGGAGCCTCGCTAACAAAGAACTGAAGCATGCCTAGTCCGCCGGCTGTCAATGTGTGCGTGCTGCTCGCAGCAGAAAAAAACTAGTTGATGTGTGCGTGCAGTTCGTAAGTCAAAGCAGCCGGCGGACTAGAAACGGCTTCATTCCGTCCGGCTATTTATTTAAAAGTCTACCCTTCCTACCCTTCTTCGAGTAATCGCGCAACAAACATATAGACGAATTGAGAACCATCCTACTTTTGAAAGTCGGTTAAAAAGTACAGTCGATAGTTAAAAGCTTGCCTCAAAAATGAAATATTTGACAGAAACTTCTAATATATTGAAATAAAAACGATTGATTCCTTTTTCGTCGTATTCTTGATTGTGATTGGACATATTCTTGTTTCGGCACATTTCTGTTTAGACGTATTCCGAAGTCTAAACAGAAATGTGCCGAAACAAGAATATGTCCAATCAGGAATACGACGAGAAAGGAATCAATCATAAAAACGGTTCACTCACGTTATAGGTACATAAGCCGAGACATCCACTCGACATGTTTCGGGAGCATTCAGCATTCCCTTAATCATGAGTAGCGTTAGTCGCCGGGCAGCGTTCGCGAACACTACTCATGATTAAGGGATTTCAATATGTTTGAGTCTCACGGTGGTTTTTAGGGTTCCGTACCAAAATGGTAAAAAAGGAACCCTTATGCTGGTGCGACTTTGTCTGTCCGTCTGTCACAGCAAGATATCTCAGGATATACTGATGCTATCGACTTGAAATATGGAATAGTGTTAAACGTCGCTAACTCGAGCCTATTGGATAGAAAAAAAATCTTATACCCTTTTTACTTATTTTTTAAAGGGGTCCGAAATGGGATGTGGGAAAACAAAAGTAGAGCTATTATATCAAGTGGGACATCAAATGAAAGGGCTTAATTTGTAGATTCCAAAGATTTTTTATTTTTGTACTTTTTGATTTATGACCAAAAATGTTCAAAAAAATACCATTCCCCCCCTATTATCTTCGAAGTTACTGAACAGAAATCCTAAATATTACAGGAAAAATATAACGGTTTTCCTAAATTGCATCGTTGTTTGGAAATTTTCAAAAATCGTAACACATACTTATTTGCTTCTACTAAGCTAACCGCCATACAGTTTTTCTTAAACTATTGACGTATCTACTTTAGAGTTTCTACGGAACCCTCGGTGCGCGAGTCCGACTCGCACTTGACGGTTTTTTTTTTAAATAGAAACTTCTAATGTCTATATTAGAATCGTTGTAATCTAAGGTTAACCTAACCTAAAATCCCGAGGCATCACATCCGTGCTATGTTGACCCCCGCTCACCTTGGCGCATTCACGATTGGTTCCGTAGCTTTGTATACTTCGGGCACAAGGTTGCGGGCTTTACAGAAATTGGGGCTTCCAGTCACGATGTCAGGGCACACGACAGCGTGGCTGACATTTGACAAGATATGTGGGGAATGTTGGGCTTAGATCGGATAGGGAACGTGCACAATGCACAGCGAAGGTGCTGCCAACTGGTGCCACCAATCATCATCATCATCATCTCAGCCATAGGACGTCCACTGCTGGACATAGGCCTCCCTCATAGATTTCCACTTAATTCGGTTGGAAGCAACCTGCATCCACCGTGAGCCAGCAGCCTTAACCAGATCATCTGTCCATCTTGTTGGTGGACGTCCGACGCTGCGCTTGCCGATTCGTGGTCTCCATTCGAGAACCTTTCGGCCCCATCGGCCATCTGTTCTACGTGCTATATGCCCTGCCCATTGCCACTTCAACAAGCTTATCCGTTCCGTCGTGCCTACTCCCGTTATGGTTGAGAACTCGGCTCTTGAAGTCCAACTAGGTAGGTCCAACTTCGAGAAGGAGGTCAATCGTCGAATCCAACTCGGATGTGCCACCAATCCGAAATAATAATTACCGCGAAACGGAATGTGTGAGTGAGTGAGTCAGTATGAGGACGAGCTGCAAGCGAGGGACGTAAATATGCAATCGAGGGCTTTCTTTATTACCTCCCGTGTTGTGTACATAATTTTATGTCTACACGTACGCGTATCATGCGGTAAAAGCCACTTTATGGCCAGGTGTGGCATAATAGTACATTACACAACTAGGGTGGTAATACAAAGAAAGGCCGAGATCGCAGATCTTTACGGCCCGAGCTGCAAGCGAGGGACGTAAATATGTGATCGAGGGCTATCTTTATTATCTCCCATGTTGTGTACATAATTTTATGTCTACACTTTATATTTCGTTCCTGGAAGTGACACCTAAACATAGATAAGGTCGATAATTAAAAAAAAAACGTTCGCAGGCATTTTGTATCGGCCGGCATCCAGCGACCCTAAACAGGTCATCACACCATCTTGACCTTATTGCTGTTGTGATTTTCTGTTCATGTGTCGGGCACAGTATAATAGCTGTATTGTTTCTTCTTACAAAAGGTACATCGCGCGGCTTGCATGTGTACACGATGTGAACGAACGCACTACGAGCAAAATTTTAAGAATGCGCAAGAATGCTGCAGTACGGATCGCACCGTTTGCGCCTCGACCTTGAATAGGTATCGCTCCCCCGCGATCCTAAACGTCCGGAGAGGAACTTCTCGTCTGTCTTTATACTTTGTCCATGATGGTTTGAGAAGCGAAGAGCGAGGAGCTCAGCCACCACTTAAATTTCTTGACTTTGAGCTCAGTTTTATTTAAATGAGTGGATAATTATCGCAAAAACCTAAGAATTTAAATAGGAATTCATAATGCAGTTTGCGCGTTGCAGTCATATCAGGCATCAGACGCGCCTTTGTCTGCGCGAGCACAATTAAATGCGTATGTGCCGTTGTGGGATCAACGCGGAGTAAGGCTAGGCGCACATTGATGTCATATGTACTGGGTTTCTATATTCGACCATATTTTTAAGCGTTTATTTATTGTTTATTAAATTATCAAAAGTAGCATTACCTTTTACCTAAAACCATCAATTTTATAGAATTTGATAAAACATACCTAATCTACTTCCATGATAGTGTCAGACATTTATCGCACGACAAAGCGTAGCATAATACGCTAACTGATTGACCTAGGTATTGGTACTTCCATGGTAATATTAAGCAAACGCTTCTATCCGTAGAGACCTGCCCTTATCTGCCGTTTGAAACAACTTAAACACATTACAGCTTTTGATTTGATCCAAGATGTTCTCTATTATGACCGTACTTATCTCTGCGTAAAGTCAGTGAACAAAGCGTACAGGTGCGCACGCAAGTGCTATACAATGGGTGCGATTGCAAAGACGTGTCATCCCATCCGGCGCCATCTTTTTTCACAGAACGAGCGTGTTTTATGAAGAAGATTTTTTCTTGCTGAGATTCAAATCAAAGTCACTGTAATTCACATTACTTGTATGTAACGCGACTATGAGGGCTACGTAATTGCTAAAAAGCATTTGAGTTGAGCAAATAACTGTCACGTGCAGTCACTAAGCTTTACCAATTGACGCCCATTCATCAACGTTTTAACTTAGACCTCTTATATAATGATGTAAAAAGAGAGGACAATAGAAATAACTGTCTCCAGACAGTGTTGTGCCCGGGGATCGAAGTTCTATGAGAGTTGGTGGGAAGTATTTATGCAACCGACTTAGAAAACATCGATAGCGCGATGTAGAACATGTCAGACAGATGACGGGAGTGTGGCCACAACGTCTTGAAGGGACGCAGTTCTTCTTCATACATATGTATATCGCACGATAAACAAGATATAAAGTTCTAAAATAGGGAATATCTACAAGATATGGTCATCGAGTAATTTTGGAACACATGTCTGTGATTTTATTACTTGTATGACTTTTCCTCCTGATTGTAGTAATTTGTCTGATATGCAGACGATACAGCCTCGTTGGCCTAACTGCCTCGTGTCATACAATGCATATACCTCCGCTTGCGCGCTAAATCTCAACAAGGTCGAAGCAATAAAAAAGATTGCTAATTGTTTGAAAATCTTGAGTTTTGTACACTAGGCCAATGAAAAACAGAAGTTATACTTTGTCGTAATAAACTTCATATAGAGTCCCAGGAAAGTTCATTTAAATAAAAAATGAGAATTTTAGTCTAGGTTCAAACCATGTTTAAGATTTGAAAATTTAAGCGAAACGGACGATGTTTAATTAAAAAACATCATTATCTATTGGCAATGTAAAAATTGTAGGATATGCTCCACAGTTGAGAATAATTTCGAAAAATAATAGCCACTATATTAAGGTGCGATGAAACCGCGGCTCAAAACTGGGGACCTGGTTCGACCCCAGGGAACGCCACGGCCGACCCGGTCAAACAATCGCTATGCCCAATAAGGGTTGCGAGGCAGTCTTTAAAAAAAAAAGAAACAAAAAAAAGCGCTGCTCAAAAGACGTTGGCGCACCGTGTACGCAGTGCCTCAGGTGTCACGTTTTTAACGCAGCTTAAAAGTCTCTGCCCCTTACACCGTATCATACCATGATCGTACTATGAACGTTTCAGGCAAAATAAATATTCTTTGTATTGAAAAGACTATGCCCACTCTAGCACGTTCCGTCACCGACCGGCATTTGTCACACCGTGTCCGATACGTTCATCGTACGGTCATGTCATGTCTCTGCCCTCTACAATGTATCATACGTTGTAGTTTGTAGTGGGAAGATACCTTTAAAAGCCACTATACTAAATGTGGTTTTGAAGATCTTAATTCTTTTCCGCAATATTTTTTTGTAAGCTTTGTAATGAAACCTCCCTAACTCATAGCGTTTCCTTTCCGTATGTAAGAAAAATCAAGCCACTGAAATCATATATAATTAACGAGTTGTTAAGCAATTGTTTGATATCGCCTCATCTTTAAGCTCGCTTGTTAAAACATTGTATTGTTTTGATGTTTCTTATCTTTAATTGTATCTCTATTATCGCCCTTGGGCTCTGATCCGCCATCTTTAAGGAGTTTTGATTAGTTTTTATGACGGGTCTGGTCTAGACTTAAAATTTCAGAAGGGCTTGTGGTCTCTGTTTCGTCATTAGCTTCAATCAATCCTGAATGGTATGACCACGCTTTCAGTCTGTAAACCAGGGCTCCGAACCGGTATTGTGCAAAAACTCCGTGTTCAACCTATTTAGAGTTCTAAGCATTTCTTAATGGTACATAAAAAAAAGTGAGTTGTCAGTCAAAATAAAGTCAATGTTTTATACACAATCGTTTTCTTGCAAAATACAATAAAAATTAGTTATCGAAGTAAACATGGTCCTTCGAACCGGATTTTATCAAAAAACTGACCTAAATTAATACAAACGTTATTTGCGATATTTGGTATATATATTTGGTTGACTCGAAATTATTTCAAAATTTAAACTCAACATGAATGTGATTGACAAGCTAATGGCGCTGCAAACGGACAGCTTAGAAAAGATTGAAAAGGCACATGTCAATTTCAAAAAATCTCCGAAAGAGCGAATTACATTAGGATATGTACAAGGTCGGTTAGAAGTATTGGAAAATTACTTTCGAGAATTTAAAAGCGTACACGAGAAGCTAGTAACAAGCGTCACTAAGGAGGAGAAAGGCAAATTGTCGTATTTCACGGAAGATGTGTATGATATGTTCGAGGAGCGTTTTTACACATACAAAGGCGAGTTAAAGACAGTTTTACAGAAACTTGGTACTGAGACAAGATGCGGTCAAGGTCAGGAAGTGGCTTCAGGTAAGCCTCATGCATCAGCCAGTGGGATAAGTCTGCCTCCTATTACGATTCCTGTCTTTAGCGGCAATTATACGGAATGGCAGTCTTTTCATGACTTGTTTACAACGTTGATCCACAAGAATAGTTCGTTGGACGACGTGCAGAAAATGCATTACCTGAAAGTCAATTTGAAGGGCGACGCGGAGGTGCTATTGCGACAATTTTCTGTAACCGGGGAGAACTACGCACAGGCCTGGGCCATTCTGAAAAGGCGATACGATAACAAAAGATACATTGCTAACTGCCTTTTTAAAAAGTTCTTCGGCCAGAAAGCAATCGTTCAAGAATCGGCCGCCTCCTTGAAACACCTGCTAGATACATCCGTTGAATGCTTGAATGCGCTTAAAAATCTCGGCTTACCGACCCACGAGTGGGATGCGATCGTCATTTATATTGTAGTGTCAAAACTGGACCCTGGAACTCACAAGCATTGGGAAGAATTGATCAGTGGGGATGAATCTAATAATTTTCCTGGTCTTGAGAAATTGAAGTCGTTTTTGGAGACTCGGTTCAGAACTTTAGAGATGGTAGAACCGACGAACAAGAGTTACAAACCAGCGAATCTGAAGGCTTTTCATATCACAGCGACCAATGATGGTGGAGACACTCAATGCGCATTTTGTAAGGAGAAACACTACATATTCAACTGTAAACAGTTCACGAAGCAACCAGTAGACGAAAGATACAACTTCGTTCAGAACAACAACCTTTGTTTCAACTGTCTTATACCAAATCATACAGTGTGGCGATGTAAACAGAAGACGTCATGCCAGGTGTGTAAAAGGCGACATCACTCGCTGTTACATCGAGACGCAAAATTAGTGAAAGGAAGGCAAGAAAACGAAGATTTAAACCAGACTAAAGATGACTCGAAGGTGGTTGCACATGTCAGACCAGAAGGAGAGAAAGCTAGCCAAAATGTTCTGTTAGCCACCGCGCTAGTGAACGTTACGTCGGAGTTTGGCCAGTCACAGGTCTGCAGAGCATTGGTCGACCAGGGATCGGAGGTTTCATTTGTCACAGCTCGAGTGGTCGAGCTGTTGAAGCTAAAGAAAACAGCAATGAGCGGAGCGGTCTCGGGAATCGGCGAAGGTAACAACGTGTGCATCAAAAACAAGGTGGAGTTACAAATCTCGTCGAGGTATGAAACTGATTTCTCTGTCAAGGTAAATGCTTACGTATTAAAGTCGTTAACTCGTAGTTTACCAGCTAGGGAAATTGATTGTAATATTTGGCCTCAACTTGATAATATGAGGTTAGCTGACCCCACCTATAAAACACCGGGAAAGGTAGATATTCTTCTCGGTGCTGATGTTTTTGGCAAAATCCTTAACTCAGGTTTTATGAGAGGGCCGGGCGACGTAGTCGCTCAGCATACACACCTGGGTTGGATTTTATCAGGTGACACTAATACAACTTCTTCCAGTTCTCACAGCGTTACCAGCTTTCATGTTACACGGCAAGTGGAAGAAGACAACAATCTTTTGAAGAAATTCTGGGAGGTTGAAACAGAATTATACACAAACAAGCAAAGTTGGTCCAAGGAAGAAGATTTATGTGAGGAGGTTTACAAAACCACAACAACGAGAGATGACAATGGA
Organism: Eudemis profundana; assembly: GCA_947034925.1. NCBI lineage: Eukaryota > Metazoa > Arthropoda > Insecta > Lepidoptera > Tortricidae > Eudemis > Eudemis profundana. The sequence goes on from OX344811.1 coordinate 1,847,663, forward strand.
AGATATATAGTACATTTACCTTTGAAACAGGGCGTGGAAGAAACAGTGAAGTTATGTGGAAATACAAAACAACAAGCGGTCCTGAGATTTCAACAGTTGGAAAGAAAATTTATTAAAAACGAAAGGCTGAAGAATGACTATACAAAGGTTATACATGAATATTTGGAGTTGGGTCACATGAAGAAAGTTGAAAGCGAGGATGAAGATAAGTCGATATACCTTCCGCATCATGCTGTTGTGAAGGAGGATAGAGATACCACCAAGGTTCGCGTGGTCTTCGATGCGTCAGCTAAGGGATCCAACGGTGTCTCCTTAAACAACGCTATGATGATAGGACCCACACTTCAACCAGGTCTACGTAGCTTAGTGATTTGCTGGAGAGCTCACAGAATCTGTGTGATTGGGGACGTTGTTAAAATGTACCGACAAGTGAAGATGACAGACAAGCACACTGATTTACAGCGAATAGTTTGGAGAGACGAACCTTCAGAAAACCTAGAAAGCTACAAATTACTCACCGTGACATTTGGAACAGCAGCTGCACCCTACCTTGCAGTACGCACGTTAAATCAGTTAGCCGATGACGAAGCGCTTAAGTATCCCCGTGCATCATCTATAGTGAAACACAGTTTCTATATGGACGATCGGATGACAGGACACGAAAATGAAGCTGAAATGAAGGAACTTTGTCATGAGATTAACAGTTTGTTAAGGGCAGGCGGATTTGAGATGCAGAAATGGTCGAGTAATTCGGAAAGGTTGCTTGAATTTCTTCGAGAAGGCAAGGCATGTGAAGAACCTGAAAACAAAATAGAGATTAAGTTAGATAAAGTGATAAAAATTTTAGGACTTACATGGGATCGGAAAGAAGATGTTTTCAAAATTACAGTCAGTTTACCAGAGTCCAGAACACCGGTAACGAAGAGATTGATAATATCGGAAGTCGCAAGTCTCTTCGACCCTTTTGGATGGTTAGCTCCGGTGGTCATTACAGCTAAGGTGATGATACAAAAACTGTGGCTCTGCAGTCTCGGATGGGATGATGAACTGCCACCAGATATGGTAGAAGAGTGGATGCGCTACCGTGAAGAGTTGAAACAACTTCAGACTATAGAAATTCCACGTTGGATAGGGATAACTTCCCGTAGCAAGGACGTCCAACTCCACGGTTTTGCAGACGCTTCTTCTGTAGCTTATGCTGCTGTGATCTATCTTCGTGTTGTAGATGAAAACGACATTGTTCATGTCACTATGTTAGCTGCAAAAACCAAGGTGGCACCACTGAAGCAATTGACAATACCGAGACTTGAATTATGTGGTGCAGTATTGGCAGCGAGACTTCTGCGAGAACTATCCGAATTGTTGAATATTTCCATGGACAATATATACGCTTGGACCGATTCCATGGTAGTGCTGTCTTGGCTACAATCACAACCAAGTCGGTGGCAGGTGTTTGTCGGAAACCGAGTCTCTGAAATTATTCAACATATAGATAATGATAAGTGGAGACATGTACAGTCGGTGGATAACCCTGCAGATCTCGCTTCGAGAGGTGTAAAGTCAAGCGACTTGGCGAATAGTGACCTGTGGTGGACTGGACCTAAGTGGTTGAAAGACATGGAAGTAAATTATGAAAGACGAAGTATCCCTGGGACAGATTTAGAATCAAGGGTGTCATTTCACGTAATATTGGAAGATAATGCTCTTTGGGAAAGATTCTCTTCAATGTCTCGGTTGAAAAGAGTACTAGGACTTTGTCTTAGATTTTTGAGGTACAAAGAAAGCCCAAACAGAGAAAGGTTTATGACAGCAGCTGAAATGATTGAAATTGAATCAAGATGCATCAAATACTATCAACATTTAGTTTACAGTAAGGACATACAGGAGTTGAACAGGAACGGAAGGGTAAAAAACACGAGTTCATTGATTACTCTTGCACCTTACTTAGATGAGCAAGGTTTATTGAGAGTCGGAGGGAGGCTCAATAACGCTCAGTTATCCGAGGATGCGAAGCACCCAGTTATCATTCCGGCCAAGCAACATATTACAAAGCTATTAGTGAACGAAGCTCATATAAGAACACTGCACGGTGACATTCTTGAAATGATGACTTATATTCGTAGCAAATATTGGATAATCAGTCTGAAATCTACAGTCAGACAAGTTACAAAAAATTGCAAGACTTGCATAATAGATAAGGCAAGAACTCAACATCAACTAATGGGACAGCTACCTGCTCCAAGAGTTACTCCTCATCGGGCCTTCTTTAACAGCGGTGTTGATTTTGCTGGCCCCGTGCAGTTGAGAATCTCAAAGGGCAGAGGTCATAAAACTATAAAGGGCTACATTTGCCTATTCGTCTGCATGTCTACCCGAGCAATACATCTGGAAGCCGTAACAGATCTCACGTCGCAAGCCTTTATCGCAGCATTTAGAAGATTTGTTGCCAGAAGAGGTTATTGTGCTCACCTATGGAGTGATAATGGTACAAATTTTGTAGGGGCGGCAAAGGAATTGAAAGAAATGTTTGCTAAGGGTAAAACTAATACAGCGAGTGAAATAGCAGAACTTTTAGCTAACGATGGTACAACCTGGCATTTTATTCCACCAAAGGCACCAAATTTCGGAGGATTGTGGGAGGCTGGTGTGCGGTCTATGAAAAAACACCTAAATAGAATCACCAACACCACAAAATTAACGTATGAGGAGATGTCCACCCTACTGGCGCAAATCGAGGCTTGCTTAAACTCGCGGCCCTTGTGTAAGCTAGATGAGACATTAGAAACATTGAATCCACTGACACCTGGGCATTTTCTAATTGGAGAACCGTTAATTAACGTGCCAGATACCAGTTACTTAGACAAAAATATCAATTTGCTGACTAGATGGCAGTTGATTCAAAATAGAACACAAGAGTTTTGGAAAAGATGGAACACAGAATATCTTAACACCATGCAGCAACGATACAAGTGGAGGAAAACCGTAAAGTCGCCTTGTATAGGGGATATTGTTATTATTAAGGAGGATGATGTGCCGCCGGCAAAGTGGCTTTTAGGTAAAATAAGAGCGTTACATCCTGGTACCGATCAGTTGGTGCGTGTAGCCACTGTGCAGTGCAAGGGTAACAATCATTTTAAGAGACCCTTATCCAAATTAATACTTCTTCCAAATCAGACCGATATTTAAATATCACTACTTCGTTCATGGTGGGCGGTCAACTTCGTATTATAGGTTGACCAGATTTTAAGTTTAACATTGGAATTAAGATTTCAATTTTAAGTTACAATAATGTTTGCTGAATTTATATATTATTAACGTTTTGAGGACGTGTTATGTTTTCAGTAAGAAGTAGTTTGTTTCAGTTTCATGATGTGATTAGATTAGGGTAGGGCGGCTAGGACCTATCTATGTTAACAACTTTAAGGTAAAATAGATATTTTGGTGGGCGGTATGTTCAACCTATTTAGAGTTCTAAGCATTTCTTAATGGTACATAAAAAAAAAGTGAGTTGTCAGTCAAAATAAAGTCAATGTTTTATACACAATCGTTTTCTTGCAAAATACAATAAAAATTAGTTATCGAAGTAAACACTCCGAAATAGTTCAATATTTTTTTATGCCTTTATGTAGGGCTCAATAATGTATTTAAGTAATGACTTCGTATTATTAGATTGTCCAATTAAAAAAGAAATAATAAACCAAATAACGGAAATCATACCGGTAATTTTGTATGGAGACAATACCGGTATCCGAACCCTGCTCTAAACGGTCTCTCCGAGTCTTGGTTCCCCTTGACCTCGTCTATTTAATAATCTTATTGAAAAACCTACTCATTCTACATTTCTCATCCGTGTGTTCGGTCGGTCTATCGCTTATTGTCTTTTACAAAATTGTCATGTAAATAGCTAATGCATTTTTACCAACTGTTTTAAGCCTGATAGAAATGTTAGATGAGCCGAAGACTTAAAGAGATTGTCGTGGAGTTTAGGACCGAGTATGATGGCTCGAAAGCCGTGGCGTCCAAAGAACTCGATTCCTACCGGCTTGCCTAATATCAGGGATTTTACCATCTTATTCTACAGCTCTTAAGGAAAAGGAGATTGCCGACTTTTGGTACCAATATCGTCATTAAATTGTGTCACAACCAAAACGATACCAAAAACTTAGTTTTATTTTTTTAACCATTGGGATTTTTTTATTACTGAATTTAAAATGGGAAATCTGAGATCAATTAAAAAAGAATGTGTTGTACGATTTCCGCCGCCACCATGAAAAATGTATGATTTCCTTAAAACTGTATTTGACAGACAAAATCGGTCAAAATCTAAAAGGCCTATGACAGTGGCACCACCGTCTACACAAATGTATACAAAAATTTTAATTCCATAAAACTCCGCGGTTCTTTCTTATACGAACTGCATCCAGCTGTCCTATACCCAGGAAAGTAACATGTTTGTCTCGTTCTTTCTTAAGACTACTTCTCACATGAGTGTAAAAGACAAAGCTAACGTCATAGATACGTCTTAATACAATTAATTATGTATGTAGTTTTCTTGATCTTAGCACGAAAATTGACAGCTTGACATTCTGTCTTATTCTAAGTTTAAATATAAGGTACTTTATAAGACACGTCTTTTCACAATTTTGTGTCGAAGGTCGTAAATCATTTTAAATTCTTTATTTGGTACAAATAACTAGTGATATTTCGCTGATACTTCACTATACGAGACATTGAGCGTAAATGTAATGTTACAATATTTTTTATCTCACGATGTATCAAAATAGTTTCAAATAACTTTTTTTATAATAATATTTTAACAATCTGAATAGGCACAATAAAATACCTAAAACAGGTATCCAAAATGGCATGTCATACGACTAAGTTAAGTGAAGTCTCGTCAACGTCAGGAATTAAAGTTATTAGGTGATTTTGTATTTGGCCGGTTGACAAATACTTTGACGATTTGCTACGCAAAAACTCACTTCGAAATCTGGAAATCAATCTCAATTTCCTATGGATCCCCGAATACGATTTTAATGGGATTTAGTGATTAGGAAAGGCAGTTTCTTGTTCTTTAAGATACAGTCGGTTTCGTGTTGACACAATGACTTTTGATTTGGTACGAGGCCCCATAGACGCGTCGGCAATCTCCTTTACACTAAATCTGCATCGGCTTGCCCAAGGATTTCTTTTGCGCCACGCCACTGATGTCCAGCAGTGGGCAACTGTGGGCTGGTGATGATGAGACATGCTCAAGTTAATGAGGTGGCCATGGGTAAAATTCTGTTGACTACAGAATATGTCATTTGCAGTGGCGTGGCGTAAAAAACATCCTTGGGCAAGCCGCTGCAGGTTTGGCGTACATTTTCCTTAAGAGCTTTACCTAGAATAAGGTGCTCAAATGCATAATATTAGGCAAGCCGGTAGGAATCGAGTTCTATGGACGCCACGCTACTTGTCATTTGTGTAATCTAGATTAATAGAATACCATTTTAATCCAAGCGAAAGTTTTTATGCTGCGATGGAAATCGTAATATCTAGTAGTTAAATTACTTTCCCGTGCTCCGCGCTCGATCGTACAGAAATTACTGTTGGCGTTGATACGGATACTGTCATCGTATCACTACCTCTAATGCAATATGACATAGAGTAGCCAAACTAGTCAATAATTTACGCGTTCTACATGCAGAAGAAGAATAAAGTGGTCATTGGTCAAGTAAAAGGCAAGCTAAGGCATGACCACTTGCAGTCTTACTTACTTGGAGTGGTCAAGAACGTCTTACATGCATGCATGCGTTACTGACCACTTCGTCCTTCTTTTGCAAGGAATGGTTCAGCCTTTTACTTGACCACTTTATTCTTCTTCTGCAAGTAAGACTGCAAGTAATGGTCATCCTCACTCACAGCCTCATCACCCTCATTCTCAGCTTCATCAGCATTCATCATCTATAATTTCAACCCTGAGACGTCCGCTACTGAACATAGGTCTCCCCCAAACTTTAGACTACCCTACACAGCCTAGTTTTATTAGTTCGGTTTATTGGTCCTGAGCCGTATACACTTAAGTTTATAGTTCAAACCAAGGACCTGGAGGCTCGCCATCAGAGAACTGAAGCCATTTCTAATGCGCCGGCTGCTTGTACTTACGAGCCACACGCACACATCAACTAGTTTTTTCCTATTGCGAGCAGCACACACAGATAGGTAGCCGGCCGATTAGACATGCTTCAGTTCTTTGTTAGTGATGCTCCGTCCGGCTATTTATTTGAAGGTCCTTGGTTCAAACCGGACGAATATCACCGATCTACGGAAACCAGGCCCGAAATAAAAGTGCATTGACAGTATCTCGTATCGGAAGCCAAGATCTTAGAGTCGCTGACTCAGCGGAGTAAATAAGTGACTACTAAAGTTTTGCAATCTGCAAGCTACGTAGTACGTACGACTTCGCCACATATCAGTGATTGATTAAAAGCGGTCGTCTGTTTCTCTACGTTTGTGTCAACTGGTTTGTTTTCCGAAGCGGTCATTCATTATATCGTGCCGGCGGCTGTCGACAATGTCGTCGTTTATCTCCAAACGAGGCAGATTGAGATCTCGATCGCGAGATAACGGGAGTAGTTAGGCTATGTCAACTGACTTCGTTTTGATTTTAATTCGGGCAAATGATATTTAAGCCGTTTGGGGTAGATACGTTGGGGCCGTGGGGATCCAGTGCGTTCGCACTGCATAAACAATGCCCACGGGCTTTATCGGGTATCTGCTGGTGACCAGAGGGCTGGCTACTTCTTAGCTCAAAGAATCGGCATTGCCATTCAGCGTGGCAATGCCGCCAGCCTTCTGGGCACCCTGCCGCCTGGGAGAGACATGGGGGAGTTGTTTTATATTTAAGGTTTTCTATAATTTTAGATATTTTTAAACAAATAACAATCTTTCGGTTATTGGTTATTGGATATAAACACCAGATAGAAGGCCAGTAGAAGTCGATACCACAAAATGCTGAAATCGCAACGCATGACGTAGTTATTATTTATTGATATGCTGTATGCGGTTAGGGTAGGTAGTGTGAACCCTTTGCAATTTCGGAAAACTTGTGATCGCGCACCACGCGAAATAGGTACCTACGCAAAATCTTGTTGTTTTATTGCAAAATTCAGTACTTATTTAAAGTTGATTAAATTTGCAATCATTTAAGCTCAACTGCGGCTTTGTAAACCGATAGAGACTATAGCTTTGGCCATTTAAATATCGTCCGACTTTCCCGAAAATTTACAATTTTACATACAGTACTCGAAAGCTTACAATTTTACAACGAAGGTGTTCCAGTACTGAGTGATACAGTACTGAGTAGTACTGTAAAGAGCTAATAGGCACTTCTCACCATACTCTCGTGCGTTGCATCTGTCTGTACTTAGGAAGATGGCAGCTAAGTCTACTAGGTCCATCGTCTTCTGATATTGACTTCTTCTGAAGTTGCCCAATGCCCCTGCAACATTTTTGATAGTAGCTGTACCCTGCGACACCTACCTGACTGTCCTTGATAGTTTATACTGAGAATCATTTTTTTAGATTTTTTTTAATTATGCATAATAGATTGTAGGCTCTTAATTACAGTACATAATGATCCGTGTGAATCGCGGTATAATAAAAAGAGCTATAATAAAACACCCATATTTTTCTAAGTTTATAACCTAAATTGAATTCAAACTAGTATTTCAAAATGCCACACGAAATCCCACGAGATCTAACCCAGTTCTCGTGGCATACTAGCGCTTATTGCTAATTGCATAAGAATGCTATTGCTTTTTGCCGGTTTAATTAAAATTGTGCAAAATCGCGAACATGTGTGCGCGTACGCCATAATTGAGCGCATGCCTGAATTACTTGACTTAGACAAAGGCATTGAGAAAACCTGTGGCCTAGTTAGGGGCTTATGATAGTAACGTTTATCGTGTGGTAGATAAATGATAATCCGTCACTCTCGCTCTTACAAATCGGAACATGAAGAGCGTTTTATTAATTTACCGTGCGATAAACGCTGCTGTCATAGTCCCATTGTGATTGATAAACTTTTATTTTTTATCATATGACATTTTGACATTACCTAAATGCTCATTTTTGTTCTTGGCGACCATGGCGTGAATACTTATTATAACTTTGTCAGTACTGCAAATTTATACTGTTATTTTCTTATGAAATAAGTGATCCATCTATCTATTTACCTATAATCGAAAGTGGATGGCGTAGTGGCAAGCAATTGCCCCATGATTTTCAGTCATTATCCAGTCCTTGTCCAATTATTCAGTTATTCGTCCAAAAAGTAGGAAAGAACGGGTTACTCAGTAGCCAGTGGTATGGCGTTTATACACGGTGAAATTTTAGTGGTTGTTTTCCGTTTAAGGGCATGTTCAGTACCGTGTTCTGATTAGGAAAAAGAAGAAAAAAAAATCTGACGTAAAAAAAAATGTCTTTTGTATGGAGGGTCGGCTAATTTGAATGACCTGCTCCATAGAAAATATTTTCCACTCCTTCACTTCCACTATTTCCTAATCAGAACACGATACTGAACATGCCCTTAAACGGAAAACAACCACTAAAATTTCATCGTGTATAACTCGATTTTCAACGGCTTATCCATATTAAAGCATTTACTCTTTTGTTCTTCAAGAAAAACGAAGTCAAACTTGCTCTGTATGCCCAAGGATAGTATACAAAAGTACGTTTTCTAGGTTATGTCATCGAAGTCATAGAGTCTTAGACGCTCATTATTCATCTTAGTGTGACATTCACATCGCCTGTTACAGAGTGCACTAAATCATTTCTGTCGACCAACCTGACAGTATTTGGATTTATGTAACTGTTTCTTTATGAGGCTTCAAAAGAGACCAATTTATCTATACCTTACAGCTGTGGTTAAATGATGAATATGGATGACTTGAACATCAGTTTAGGTCGGTCGCACATATGCGGTATCATGCCGGAATTAAGAAAGGAGAATTATTTATAAAGATTCCTCGAACACGATAAGGAACGAGCTGCATACATCGCGTCATTAAAGCAATGCTGGTCATACTTTCTAAGGACGTACTTTCTTAGGTACCTACCTACTATAATATAGATTCCAATCTTTAGTAATGTACAAATCAAATAATGGATATACAGTATGATTGGTGAGACGTGAGCGAAAAGGATTCAGTAAATTATAAGCAACTGTACTGTTCCGTACCAGTATTAGGTAGATTAACGTTATTTTTTTTAAACGTTGAAGACGAAATACTTTCATAATACTTTCGTCAATAACCAATACTCTTTGCTTTACCTGTGAATGTGTCTAATCGTTGACATTGCCAAAATGACAATGGCAATATACTTTCTTCTTGATCTAAGTGCAGTCATAATGGTTAAAAAGGCTTTATATTACTTTTAGAGTGACTGATATGGTAGAGAATTAAGTTTTGTACTTAATAAAAAGTAAAAAGAAAGAAAAATTATATGGGTGTTTCGCTTAGATACGATGGTGAACCACCCATTTGCTCACGTGTCCTGAATCACCCTGTATACTGACTAGTCAGTGTATAAAAGCATTCCCAGTTGTGAAAACAAACCGGTCAGAGAGAAAATGCAAGTGATCGAACTGATAAATCTAATACTATAGTAAAGTAGCAGCACTGATAATGACTAGGTAGCTGTTTCAAGTTATATTTCCACTATTATTACTACTTAACTGTTATACAGATAACTAGGAAGTGTACTGTACTTTTAAATATACATGTTTATATGACTAAGTGGCCAATAAGCATGTAGCGCATCTGAGAAAAGCGAAAAATGTAGCCGACAGGTACAGCCAGCCCACTAGCCCGTAGCTTTTAGATAACCAGATTTGAGAACTGGTATTCCACAAGGAAAAATAATTCTCTGTAACTAACCCGGTTATGAAATGGGCTGTTTTTCCTCCATAGAAAACCCGATATTTTATTTAGTTTTCTATGAGAAAGAGTCTTCGTAGCTAACTCGGTTATCAAACGAGAATTTTGTTTTCCTTACTACGAGAAGAACAAATTCTTAAAAATCGGCTAAGTGTGAGTCGGATTCGCACACGAAGGGTTCCGTACCACCGTCGAGCAAAAATAAGCCTAAAAAGCACGTTTATTGTTTACCTTTTTAACTTTATTTTGTTTTCATTATTTTTAGGGTTCCGTAGCCAAAATGGCAAAAACGGAACCCTTATAGTTTCGTCATGTCCGTCCGTCCGTCCGTATGTCACAGGCATTTTACTCAAAAACTACATGATGGATATTGATGAAATTTGGAATATAGGTGTCTTGTATGAGCCGCTACTTAGTTTGGTAGTTAAATAACCAAAATAATTATTTTTAGGGGGGGCACTCCATACATGTTACAGAACCTAAAAAAAATTTTTTTCAGAAAATATCAACGTGTGCTACATAGTTTGACAGCTCTTTCATAAACATTTAAAGGTTCTTAAGTAATGTTTTTGATTAAGTGAATACCTTTGGAAAAAATTGCTCCGAAAGTTGTGAAAATTGTGTCCCCCCCCTCTATCTTCTAAATCGTGTGTCCGAAAAATACAAAAAAAATAGCAAAGATAACGCTTAATTAATACTTTCAACAAAAATTATTTTCAATACGATCGGATTAACCGTTTTTGAGTTATTGCCGATAAACTGCGCTTCTCAATAAAACGACGTAATTGCTATGAAGATACGCTCTTTTGTTGTTGTAATTTTTAACATCGTATTTTTTACCTTATAGTTACGGCTATGGAACCCTACACTGAGCATGGTCCGACATGCTCTTGGCCAGTTATTTGTTATAGCGGCAATAGCATTTACCTGTCACTATTATAAAAATCAAGTGAAAAGACATTAAAAAAAACATCGTTTCTTGTTTTAATAAAGTAATAGGGTTCCTTTAGCACCCTTTGGTTAGGGAACCCTAAAAATTATGATAAAAGAGAAGTTCGGCAACTTAAAAGTGGCCCAAGAATTCCGGCTTCAGGCTCAAACCTATTAACCTAACCTAATTGCTAGACCATGATATGTTTAAACCAATTTCCTAGCCGCCATTAACAAGTTTGGCGAGTAATAACCACAAGTTTATCTGGTCGGTCTATAAGGCAGGGCTGTAATGTCTGGGGTGCTAGACAGGAAACCTCCCAGAGTGTCTGGATTCTTCTCATTCCTCTTGATCCGGTTGATCCGCAGGAAAGGGAAGCGTCTTGGCCGGTGCACCCCGGGAGCAACGGCAAGTGATTTCTTAGGGGCCCCTAATTGATCACTTGCCGATGCAGCGAATGAGCCTGTCAGGGGGGGTTGGGGGGTCCCGCACCGGGTTTCCTCTGTTAGAGGACTCTCCAGGTGCGGCACGCGAGGGCGGAGCGTCGGGCACGGGCAACATCCCTCCGACGTCTCCTTTTGGGGGGCACTGCGGGCAGGCACCAGACGGGTGACCTGTGCCGCTGCGTGGTGGCGGTGGACTAGTCCTCTGCGTCCCGTTAGCGGGACGTAGAGGACTGGTCCACCGTGGTCCGTAAACCTGACTGTCCCCAGCAACGAGGGCTGGCGATGGTCAGGAACGGACAGGCGAATGTCTGCGGGGTAGGGGCGTTTGTCCTCCCGTGGACGGCTGCGGGGCAGGGGCGTCTGTCCTCCCGTGGCGGCGAGGGAGGGACCGGGACACCGTGTGTCTGGTGCCGGTCCCTGCTTCCCCGGGGGACGGCCATTTGGTCGGGGGGGAGCTGGTGAGGGAAGGCACACTGGCCATGCTACAGTGTGCCTTTTTCGGAGAGGGTCCGCCCTAGGGCGGAGGTGCTGGTGATGGCGTGGCGTTAGTAGATTCCCATTCCATCACCGTGAAGGCACAGGTCGGTAGCATCCCTGGGTTTTAGTGGGTAGGCCAATCCCTTCAGGAGCGGAGAGCCCCACATAACCAATACGTAACATCTGGCTGTCACCCCCGATAGCCTTAGGTTACGTAGTGGTATGCAGTTTTATGCATTTCCCGGGGTCAAAAAAAAAAAAAAAAAGGGCTGTAATGTCTATCGCATTCCATAGGCCATTATACGACTAGTCAATGATACATATACGTTTACACCACTGGCGTGGCGTCAAATATATTCTTAGTAAAGCCGGAGCAGATTTGGACAACTTTTTCTTCAGGAGTAGTAGATAAACTCCGGTCATATGCTTTAAAATAGGCAAGCCGGTGGGAATCGGGTTATATGGACGCCACGCCACTGGTATATACACTTACATATACTCGTTTACTACACATACAATACAAAACATTGTACTATTACTTACTAGTTCAAATACACAAACCCAAAAAAATCAAAGATAATAAAAATCGGTCCACCCGTTCTCGAGTTATAAATGGTGTAACTAACACGACTTTATTTTATGTATATACTAGCTGTCCCGGTGACCTGCGTTTTGACTCAGAATTTTTGATTTTTTAATATTCTGCTATTCGGGGCAGAGAAAAACCCAACAAATTAAAGATCATAAAAATCGGTCCACCCGTTCTTGAGTTACAAATGGTGTAACTAACACGACTTTGTTTTACGTGGCGTGTGGCGTGATGTCGCGTATCAGTGGCGCTGGCGTGGCGTTGAAGAAATCCTTGGGCAAGCCGAAGCAGCTTTGCCTTCGATTTTCTTTAAGAGCACTAGAATCAAGTGTAGAACTGCCTAATACTAGGCAAGCCGATGGAAATCGAGTTCTGTGGACGCCACGCCACTGATACCTATAGATAGAATAAGATACCTAAGTAGGTACGATGTTACTCGTATAATTGTAAGTACAAACGAAGACACAGTTAAGTGACCATCAGTAGACCTTAATACATTGTAATAAGGGTGACCAGTGGTCAGTTAGCAGTGTCTTCGATTGTACGTAGTACTTGTCAGTCCCTGGGCGACCCAGCTCCGTTCTGTAAGGCTTTGCGTTAAGTATGCTGGGACAAAATAAAATGCATTAAAACGTAGAAGAGCTAGATTACTGCAATCGCCCTCCGTAAAAATAAACGGTTTTTTCAATTGGGTCTATAAAAGATACAAAATTCGCACGCATAATTTTGCTAGTAATTAAAAAAACATCCTGCAAGTTTATAGGATTAACCTAGTTAGGTCTCTGAAACCTGACGTAATGTAGCGATTTTATCCACTTACCAGACCATGTCCTCTTAAAAACGTCTGTAAACCGAATCTTTTGAAATCTGTTGGGTAGAATTAGGAATGGCTCCAACAGAATTCTAAATATAATTACCGAAAAGTATGACCGTCCCATATTTAAATACTGGATGGGGCAGATCATAGGTATTGCACGCTCTGTAGACTACTTTTAATTGTTAAGTTTCTAGTTTTAGGTATTAACATAGTCGTAAGTTGTAACTAACCAACTATGGAATTGAAGTTGTTCCGAAATAAATAATAATAATTATTATTTAAAAATCAAAATGACGCTCAAAGTGACGTGTGTATCTGTTTACAAAATTTGTGCGTGTTTATTTACAAATTAAAATGTCAATGTTACAACTGGCGTAGTTTTTCAAGTTTGCTATAGCTTGATTGGGGCGTATGCCGCGCCTTTCTAAAGTATCTCCCACGATTAGCACCGATTTGCTCCGGTTTGGGAACAAATGGCACTTGGATATAATTGTGACATGTTTAAACAAGAAATATTTTAGTGTGTCAGCAAACGGTTGCAAATACTTAGGAAGTAATGACAACTTTAACGAAATAATACAGTTTATTCTCTACCAGGTGTTGCCTGTACTAGGAGCAAATAATTAAAACGTAGATTGTACTCCTCAAACTGAACAACATTTGTTCAGCGACATTTAAAAATAACCTATGTTTTAATTTTTAGAACACTTTAAAAAGTTTATTTGAAACCGCAATGTATGGCGATGTTTTTTAAGTTTGTAGCGTGACAAGCGACGTCAATTGGACTGATGTTAACGTACATTGAAAATACTATTTAACTTGTATGAAAAAGATAAAATCTTTTTAAAAGTTGTTGAACGAAAGTTTTATTGTATGATGAGTAGAATCTACATTTTAAGGCGAGGTGAGACCAGAATCGGGCACGGAAGCCTAGTTTCCAAATCATTTTTAGAGCACTTATTTGACTCTTAGGTCACTGTAAAACATATATAATAATATTCAGAACTGTATCTAGGGCTTCCTCTCACTTAGAACACGATAGCGAACACTTCGCTCGATAGAAAAGTAGCGCGAAAACACTATAAAATAAAGTATTTTTTTCATTTTTTTTCATTTTGTTCATCACCAGTTACCTTTTCTGACAAAATTAATACCTGACAATCATGATTTCACAGTCATGCAGGGCATCCTCTCATGTTTGGGTTGATAACGTATACTTTTATGTTAGAAATCGAAGATAATCTGCAATAATCTGCATTCCGCCCGACCCTAGTTTGTATGTGAAATGCGAGCCAGGTCCTACCGCGCCTTAATTATTTGCTCCTGTTACAGGCAACACCCGGTATATAAGTAACTGGAATAGGCTTTCAAATAGTATATTGCTTACATTTTTGATTTGTACAGTAATTTAATGGAAGAAAAATAAGAGAAAAGCTATAATTCAAATTCGTCCACAATTATTAGGATACTGACGGCTAAGTTGTGAAGCCTACTGGCTTTCGTTGTCAATTACCTAACCAATCACAACGACAATGTACACGCACAACAACATAACCTTTCTTTTTGCAATGAACACTAATAAGAAAGAAAACATGCCGTCACGTTATGAATAACTTAACAATTATAGAGCCTACAGCCTCATCAACAGTATATAAAAATAGACTTTATGTATTGGCTGATAAGGTTCAAAAAAGACTGTCAGTAAGTTCTGTGGCGCGGCAAGAATTAGTGCTACAATTAGATGTAAGTGTTCGATGCTCAATGACCATTGCGACCCGAAACGCGGTATAAAGGCTTGCGTAAAATGGTGTCGGCGTTGATTTGTTGTCATACTTTTTATTAACGTCTTATATGTACAAAATTATGTTACTTGTAATGTTTTGTAAGCGGTACAGTAGGTATATTCGACGACACGTTTAGCCTAGTGGGAGTGTCACTGCCTACGGAATTACCTAAAGGTCCTGGGTTCAAATCCGGCGAATGAGGTTGAGTTCGGTACTACTAATAAGTGTTTCTAACTTATGTATGTACAGTCAGCTGCATGCAGAGGAAAGTGTTTCTTCTGCGGTACAAACTTACATTGTAGTGGGGTTGTAAATAATTCTGTGATTTGGGTCGATTTCAGGCGTTTTTTTTATTTCATTAGTGTCACTCGACTTTTACCGCGGAGGACTGTCGAGTGACGACAACCTTTGATTAAATCATGTGTAGCCTCGATACCGTCTATCGTTTATCATAAAAGTTAACTGTGATCACCACCGCTTGCTGCTAACTGCTGGAACACGAATGAAAAAAACCGCCGCTGTCGAAACACTCTGAAATCGACCCATTTCATGTAGTAACTAACTTCGAGTATGTACCTAGGTGATTTTTGGACCACACGATGAAAACATTCAGAAAATATCCCTGAGGCCAATAAAAAACCTCCAGTGTGTCTATATCTTATAGTAATTCACCGAACAGGTTAAGCGATATCGGAAGGATACAATCGCTCTAAATGTCCGCAATTCGGTTGGAGCCATAGATTAGAATATAATTGGCATTTACCAAGTTTCTTTCCTCGGCATGCCCAATTACGGTAACACGGTACCAATAGTTGCCATAGATACCTAATTCATTTGTGAAAACTGTTATTAAGGTAGGCGGGTTGGCGATCGCAGTTAGTTAGTAAAGTATATAATGGCTACTTGATCTTTGGTTTAGGCAAGGACCATTAAAACAAGAGGACTGTCATTCTCCATACTTTGGATTGTAACCCGACCGCTAGGGGATTTCCGGGCTAAAAAACTAAACATTTAACGATGATGATTTTAACAAAGAAACATAGTATAGCAATTAGTTCGTAAACAGCTAATAATAAATAAATTCTAACATTTAAATACTGTGTCACGTTTGCAAAGTTGAATAATTGTAAATAATATAATTCTTTTACCAAGCTTATACAAAGATGGCGGTGTAAATTCGGGGAACAGCTTACTGTATGGAGAATGACAGTACTTTTTTTTTTTTTTGTCGGACCGGGTGGTTGGCCGTGGCGTTCCCTGGGGTCGAACCAGGTCGCTAGCCAGACCACCCTGAGTTGGTCGGACTGGGTGGGTGCCGGGAGTGCCTGGGGTCGAACCAGGTCACCTAGTCCCGGTCCACCTCGATATGATCGGGCTAGGTGGGGGCTGAACGCCTGGAGTCGAACCAGGTCGTTTGGCCAGGGCCACCTTGACTTTGCGCTGATTGCTCAGAGTGAGCAGCGGACCAGCAGGAAGGATGTCTCGGGTCATCCTGTCCTTATGTGAACTTGTGTATCGAACTAATGGGAGTTTTTAGGTGCCGGTTCGCTAAAAACCTAGCCCAGCTAAGAAGACTCCGACAAGAAACTTAGCTGAGCCCGAGCAAGTTCGGAGTGAAATGACAGTCCTCTTGTTTTAATGGTCCTTGGTTTAGGTATCCCTTATTTATACCACAGTATAATAGCTGTAATTTTTTCCTCCAACAAAAGGTACATCACGCACTTGAATGTGTGCGTGCCGTGTACGTACGCACTACAAGCAAAGATTAAAGAATGCGTAAGAATGCTCCAGTATGGATCGCACTCACACAGACGCGCGTGCGTCTGTGTGACTACGTGTCGCGCGCTCCTAAACGGCAGAAGTTGGACTACTTGTTTGTTTTTGCTTATACCGTGTTTCATTTTAGATTCGAAATATAATTTCCTATCATCAAGGTTATGTACCTATACTAGTAATTTTGTGATTTCGCCGCGCTGCTACTAGTACCAAATTTTTGCCCCTCCGGAGGGGCTTAGCCAGCGACCAGAATGCGATAGGGAGAGACGATCGGATGCGGTGCGTTCCGTCCGGTGGTCAGATCCGAACGTCAGTTTTGTTAGAGAGAGACTTCTGTACGTAGAAGTATAACTTATTCTGTGGTATAATTAACCGCTTAGATGTGGGCAGACCCACATCTGTCGACGCAGAATCGGCTTAAGCCGATCAGAAGAAGCTTCATGTCCACGCAATAAGAGCGAAAACGACGCCTGATGACCACCGAGCCGAGCCGAGCCGTGCCGAACGAACCGAGCCGAACGACGTATTTTCGCTCATACCCATCGTCTCAAGTTGCGTTGAGAAATCTGTCTCTCTCTGTGGTCGCTCCCTCGTGACTGAGGATCGTGGTCATCGGTGGATGTGGATGATCTATACATAGTTTTTACGATCTGCTTCCACCGGTGCCTGTTCATCGCGTCTCTGACTACCGAGCAAAACTTGGTGGAGGATGGGTCTTCACTTCATCCCTCCATCTGGTTAGGGACACCCCTGGCTTGTTTATTACCCTCTGTGTTCCCAACTATGATCAGCTTTTCAAGGCTTTCATCTCCCCTTCTCATTACGTGGCCAAAGTAGGTCAGAATCCGCTGCTGGTAGATTGTGGATAACCGGATTCCTAAACGAAGCTGTGAAAGGATCGATACATTGATCGAGAAATCTACAGTGAAAATATTTTTTTTTTATACAACTAGGGTGGCAAACAAGCGTACGGCCTGCCTGATGGTAAGCAGTCACCGCAGCCTATGGACGCCTGCAACACCAGGGGCATTACGTGCGCGTTGCCGACCCTTTAAGAACCTATTCACTCCCCTCTTGAAGAACTCCATACTGTAGCCTTCCGTTAAAATCAAAATACAGCTAGCTAGGGCTAGTAATAGGGCTAGTTCGATTTGTGTAAGAGATTGTCACCTAATAAAAAAAAAACAAAAAAAAAATGAATAAGTTCTAGTCGGCCAAAGCGTCAAAACAATAAAATTTATTTATGAGTCAATGAGCCAATACCCGGCCTAAAAAATCATGCTGGCGCGCAGATCGGCACACAATGCGCCTGCGCTGATGAATATTCACCGTTCCGCCAGTCGCAGTTGCGACACCTAGCGGAATGGTGACAAAACATATTTGCCTAGCCAATTAATGGGCTTTAATTGTTAAGTCGTTCCAGATATTTTGTACTTATGTTGAGAAATGCGAGTAGCGTGTCAGTGAAGTTGGCACCGTTCAGTCAGCGACAGATATGTGCGCGGACAATTTTACGTCACGCGGGCCGTAAATAGCATCTAACGCCTATTTTCAGTGAAAATTATTATGTGTAATAAAAAAAATTAATTAAAAGTAGAAACATATACATATACAGGGTGTTAGGTAATTAAAGGATAACCCGCGAACTGGTGATAGAGGGCACTTAATTCTATCAAATATAGTACATTACACAACTAGGGTGGTAATACAAAGAAAGGCTGAGATCGCAGAAGTTTGCGGTCCGAGCTGCAAGCGAGGGACGTAAATATGCGATCGAGGGCTTTCTTTATTACCTCCCGTGTTGTGTACATCATTTTATGTCTATACTTGGCCAGAAAGCGGCTTTTTACGCGCAGCGTGCGGAAAAAGCCACTTTATGGCCAGGTGTGGCATAAAAATTATAACCCACCTAAGGCCTATCTTTTGACATAACTGTTTGATTGTACAGTTTACTGATAAATGTACCCTACACAAAGAACGCCGAAATTGAAATAATACACAAAAAACTCAATATTTACGTTTGTATACAAAATTTAACCACAAGTTTCCTATGGTACATTATACTTGCCACAGATAATAATAACTTCCTAAATTAGACAAAATAATACCATGCTTGACAGATGACGGAAACAGTGAACCTATATCCATCACTCCAGTTATTTCGGGCGACCATGAAATCGGCCGCGTTATGGTCACCAGTTTCCTACGCTGCTATTTAAATTTGTCGAACCTTGTGGGCGGGCTCGTCACTGCTAGTTAGGGCCTTATTAGAAAGAAATTAGAAAATATTTATTGCCACAAAATAATTCGTTACAACAAAAATAATATAATAATAAAAAACATTGATTAAAAAATAATACAAACAAAGAAAAAAAAAAAACTTAAATATTTTTTGGCAATGGGTACCAATCTCAGCGAATGCTGGGCGGAGAGGCCTAGCGCTGGTTTTCAGATTGGTCCACTTATCGCACTTGGGTGAATCAACTTTTTTTCGCTTTATGCGTAGATTGCTCTTCCTCCTTATTTGTTCACCTTTTGCGTGTTTTAACATGATTTAAATGCATTAAGATAGATTAGGTAAAAATAAAACTCACAATTTATTAATTCAAACAGCATACAAAAAGGAATAAATTTAAAATTAAAACTAAAACTAACTAATTAAACCCTAAACACCTCATTATTAAACAAAAAAAAAAAATTGGGGAGCTGGGTCGTTTGCGTGAGAGGGGTCATGACCCCCGCTCCGGTTTCTTCCTGGCGCAGAGGCTGTCCATCGCGGTTCAGCGCGGGAACGCCGCGAGTCTGATGGGCACTTTTGCGCCGGGAGTAATGCGGGGGGGTCTTTTTGAATAGGTTTTTTTTTTTTTTAGTTTGTTTTTGTTTTTTTGTAACTAAGATTTTTGTGTTGTATAAGTCTGACTTTGTAAAATAAAACTCGTTTTTAACAAATAAATAGGGTGACCCAGCGGACGAACCCTTATTTTCATACAAAAGTGGGGAACAGCTATGTCCGCTGGGTCACTGCTTATAAACAAGTTATAATATAAAATATTTGCATTACGTAGCTTTCTTATCTGTCTTTTAAATGAGCACACATTTTATTAAAAAGATATCCGAATAAAGATTTCCTTTCAATTTTAGTTGGAGAAGGTGAAATTTTGTTGACAAAGAAAAGTTGATTCACCAAATTGCGATTTGCGGGCAAGCTGTCAGCGAGTTTTCATAAAAAACCCGTCGCGGCGAACTCGCTTCGAGTGTGAAGCGAATTTGTATGGAACTTCGCTTCAGACTCGCCCGCAGCTCGCTCGCAAATTGCAATTGTGATAAGGCTCTTAGAAGTGCTCGCTCGGTCGATTGACCATTGATTTGAGCTGTTATTTCTCTATGTTTCAAGTCACAGAAATATACCGAGAAAGAAATAGTTCGTGGATTTGTATGGGACACAAGCGTGTAACGTTTTTCGCTTGGCGTTTGACGCCAAAAGTGTAGTTTAGTGCTGGAAAACATACATTTTCAATTTCATTTGGTGGTATTTGAACAATTAATTTTACCATTATTATCAGATTTTCAAATCAATGCAGAGTAGGTCGCCACCACATATTTTTAGCACGCGAGGTTCATACAATTTTTCCTTGTACCTCGGTATACTTCTCCGATTCAAGATGAATTTTGATGTATTTTCGGCATTACCGTTGGGTTCAGAACTGTTTTGGTTACAGTCTATAGTTTCTCTATTTTCCATATTTCTTTTTAATTTATCTTGTTTTGACGCCTAGAGACCCTTTACATCTCTTTTATGTTTATTGAAATGTATACCTATTAGTTAAGCAGTTGTTTGATGAATTGTATTACTTATTGAAATTGCATTTTCACAATTATTATAATGCTCAATGTTTATTTTAAAAGAGAAACTGGTGAGTTTCTTCCGGCGCTTCTTCTCACCAGAATGTCATTTGCCGAAGCGCCAAAAGAAAGAATCAGACATGTGAAAGAGCCCTTGAGGCCTACTTATAGAAATAAATTCGTTTCATTTCATTTCACTCGCGCCGTGACCGAAGAAAGATTTCTATTGCGAACCATTGGGGGTCATCCACGATTTACGTCACACGATTTGTCAGATTTTTAGACACCCCCTTCCTCCGTGTCACACTTTTCCTAACATATTCTATCTTTTTAACAGAGGCTGTCACATTTGACTGGACCCCCCTCTCCCCTATGCGTGTGACGAAATAACCCTTACAATGTCTCTATTGTTAGTAAAATAAAAAGTGTGAATAACATACCGATAGATGCAGAGTTCTTAAAAGGAGCTACTTTATTTGGAAAATTGAGTCGCTTATACCCTTTTGTGACGAATAATATAACACAATTCATGTGTATTAAAATTCAAACATTTTATATGAGATAGGTATCCATGCTATTTAGAACCTTACATTCTCTTTCCTAAGGTCGAACAATGCGAAACTGCTAACATAGAATAATATTTAAATATGTCGAAGATTTTTCCATTACAATACCATTGTATATTTTATTCTAATATTGACATGGCTAAAGTTTAGTGACATTGCTCCGAGCGAAATTGACTTTGTGATTGATGTGTTTCGTAATCTGGTTTTAACTGGTTTTATCTGGATTTCATGTCAATATTATGTATAGTGGAACTACTAAGCGTTCGTGACTTAAATCATAAATCATAAATAAATCATAAATCATTTACTTGATGGAATAGTTACTTGGACGGTTTACTAATTGTGTGAATAAATGACATTGTAATCATTAATTCGATCAATTCAATGAAAATCGCCGTCTAGTTGGTTAGGAGTGTCAATGTCAATTTTTATGGAATGTCGAATGGAAATATAGATGGCAACATTGAAGGCACTTGATAAACTTGATACCTAACTCTATGTACTGATCAAATGGTTAAGAACTTAAGACGCTGGACCGAAAATCCAGAGGTACAGTCAAGTGTAGGTAAAACTAGGCATACAAATGTCAAAAATATGAGGAAATGAAAATACCTTCTACAATGGGGCGAGAACTTGTATGCGATTTTCATTTAATTGCGGCGATTAATCGATCACCTATACTCATCGTACTTAGGTAGCCCGCAATGTAATCAAACTCGCATACGAGTTCTTACCTCATCTAAATAGGGCCTTATGAAACAATTTAATTCATACATGCTTTTGCGTTTGACTGTACCGGTTTGAGTTTTTAATTGATTTTGCGCTTATTTAAAAAATATAATAAAACAAAAAAATATATACAGAGATGACGTTTTGGTTTGTGGTTACAACGCGGCATGAAAATCGTTCTTCAAGTTTGATCAAATTAGCTCTTGAGGTTACTGCTGAAGTGCTGACTGTTATTTTATTCCAGTAAGCTGGCGGAATTTATCGTTTCTTAATATTATATCGTAATTCTTAAAGTTATCGCATTGGTTCGTGTAAAGTTGGTTATTTAAATGTTTAATTTTGTATTATTTTAAGTTCGCGTCGAAATGCGTAAAAACGCACTGAAGCAACAACAGACACAACTACTATACATAGCTTATGTAACTTACCTTATAACACTAGCACTTAAGAGGAAACAGGAGGGCAGTTTTTCCATACAAACGTAGTCCCCTGTTTCCTCCCTGGATAATGCCAGTAGAGCAATCATTTTTTGTCCAAAAATCTATGGCTACTATTGATATGTTCCTATGTTTTCCTTTTTACGATAAATTGATTCTCAAAAGAGATATTAACCTTCAAAAACCTAAAAAAAATGCCAGATTTTCCGCTGTGTTCACACATCCAGGAAACAAATTTGACGAGATTATTAAAAAAAAGGAAAACATAGGAACACGGCCAAAGCCTTTCTTTAATGTTTAATGAAAAAATTAGTTAAATAGGTTAAGTTTTGGAGAAGAAATCAGGGGACTACGAAACGTTGTTTTCATGAAATTATAAAAGGTATTTTCGGTCCAAGCTGCAGTTGTCTCTATCGCGCTCTGCGGGGGAGAGGCGAGTAGTGCGGGATAGCGACACATTTTCTTCTTCTTCCTTGTCGTTATCACTCTTGACAGAGTGGTCGTGGTCATCACTTCAGGCGTTGGTGGCAAGCTTCACAACACGCCGCCACTCTTCTCTGATGGCCGCCTTCCTCGTGCATTCATGTAGTGATGATGAGCCATTTACTGCCGCTTTTATCTGGTCAGTCCACCTCATAGGCGATCTTCCGCGTGGCCTGGTACCCTCGACCTTTCCCTGACACATTTTACAAATACCTAATTTTCAATTCTCTCGACCTTACTGTTTCCTCTTAACGTCTAAATTGTCGAAATGCTCTAAACACATAGACACGTATAATTGTAGTCGTGATCGCCAATTAACCCGCGTGTGTATCACAATATGTGTATCACATCATAATTCGTTATGTCGACACTAGCAATTATGCTGGGCTTGTTTTAATTCTGTTAACTATGGCAATAGTCATTTGAAGGTGAGAATGTCTGTTTTTATGCAACTACTAAAAATCGGCTCTCCACAACATGTCATATCATATCTTTTGAACTTTGAAAAATCTCGTATCTATAGCTTGGCAACTTCGTTGGTGACACTCCCATGTGTACCTTTTGTTATGTGCAGCCGTAACTACTTACACAAGTTACCCGACGACCGACCCAGCCGGACCGGAGGTAGCCTCCGTCGGTGGCCGTTCGTGTTGGCAAGTAGGAGGGCTTCCATCTGCTCGCTTTACAGGTCCCAAAATCTTTCTAGGGATCTTTCTTGAGGAGAGACCCCAGTATAAAGTACCTAGTAGTTTATGTGTAAGTATTAATAACAATATTAACCATTCATATGCACTGTGTTGAAATAAGCAATTATTCTTGGGCACGATGTAATTACTCTATGTCGTAACGAGAGCCGAAAGGGTGAGCCAAGTAATGCGTATTTTTACCCGACTGCGGCGAAGCCCACAAGGAGGGTTATGTGTTTGACCTGTATGTACCTATGTATGTATGTCCACGCTCGATTTTGATAAATGATCATTAGATTCGTTTTGCTGACGCTATACAACAAATTCGTAAAAAAGCAAACTGGCGGATTTATGCACTTTAATGCGTGGTACTTTTTGCCGCAGTGGGGTTTTTTTAGGTAATTAAAATATGTTTTTAATAAGTATTAGCGGTATAATAAATATAAATTTCAGTCGGAGTGTACTTGGATGTCTTCCTTATGGCATACGACATGGTTTTATGCAAAGTAAACAGGTGAAATTCCGTCAATTTTTAACCTTTTTAAATAACAAAGCTTGTTACGTAAGTCTAACCTGCAATGCTAATCCACTTTCGATTCAAAATCACAATGACAGTGACATTTGTATCGTTATGCAAAAGTATTGATTCAATTATAACGAGTAGAATCGTTTTAGAATAGATGCGTCATATGTAACATTATTATTTTTCTTTAAACACTGTCCAAACTTAAATTGCTTTTAGTCACATTCAAGCAATCAATTTTAATACCACTTTTCATAGTTTGAACTTCTATTACGCAAGTGAAATAATAAAAATCGTGTGCTATTCCTTTTAATCACCGCCAACACCCTCAGGCCGAAACAGAAGCACGCTGTTTAGAAACATAGCGAACAATTTACTTTTAAAGCTCTCCAAAGCCCTTTTATCACAAATTGCAGTTCAATTTGTACGGAATGTTGGCAGTTCTACATTCGGCCGACAGCAAAGTAAAGTTTGTAATTACGTGTTGAATAGTAAAGAGATTGGTATTCGAATGTTCGTCGTGCTTAGGGCTTTAGTATGTCAATCACGAAGGTAATTGTAGCACCCAATAGCCTAGTCATGACACTCACGAGTTATTGTTAGTTTCGTCTAGTATTTTCTGGGTATTTGCCGATCTATAATAGCTGATTTCTGTTGTTCATAGTTTATTAAATCTAGGTAAGGTAAGGCAAATCTGCGTGGGTACAATAACTTCATATTTAGTAAACTTTAGCAATAAACGTGACGTTGAATTAAAAACCTTTTAGCTAAGTGTAGATTACAGATTATGTCGAAAAAACAATTTATCAACGTAATTTTAACAATAAACCGAAAAGAACGTAGGATGATAGTCGTATGTTTTTCTGCCAAACCTTCAATTGTGAAAGATATTATATATGTACTAAGAAGCATACTGCCTTGAAGAGGTAATAAAATATGTTTGAAATAGGCTCAATGTACTTCTGTCATATAAAATGCCAACAAAGGTCACAGTCGCTCATTTAGAACATAATAGTTCATAGTATAAGTGAGATTCGTGAGGTTAATATTTAATTCACACCAATAAACTTTACTCAAATGTATTCGATTACCCATCATAATAAATTGAGAAACTTCCACACAGCCATTGCAGCGGGTAATACCTCGATTTATTGAGCAACTATTGATCAGTCACGTATCTAAACTTTTTTAACATTTATGACTGTTTACAATTATTGTGGTTTAGGTAGTAAAGAGTAAAAGGTAAGTCTTCAATGTAATAGAACTGGCAACTAAACTCCCAGTGTCCCAGTAGTTCGATTTACACACTCTACATAAGGACAGGTTGATCCGCTTCAACCTTCCCGCTGGCCCGCTGCTCACTTCGAGCAATTAGCGTAACTTCCGAGGTGGTCCGCGGCTAAGCGACCTGATTCGATCCCAGGGAACGCCTCAAGACCCCACCCTGCTCGATTTTTGCAACAGCCAATAAGGTTTGTAAGTACTGCCTGTTTAAAAAAATGTTATAGAACATTGATTGAATTGAAATAACTTCAAAGTATGTGTGTCATAATTTTTTAACCCTCTTACGGGAGATTTCCTGTAAACAACGGCATAAAAAGAACTAAAGAAAGAAGAAGTCAAATTCTTGCTATTTAGTTACTCCCAAACTCTTGCGCAGACCTATCCATAGATTAGGCAGTAGCCTAAAAACTGCCAATCGCAACCGGCCCAAACGATGGTTTCCACAGACAATGGCAACAAGCTGTAACAATGAGGTGTTGGTCTGCTTGCGCAAGCGCCGACAATGGACGACGGAGATGGAATAGATGCGGCACGCTTCATGTCAACGTTTCATAACCTAGGTTAGCTAGAAGATAATGCTACTGCCGTGCAGAACTTCAAGTATTTACCTACAGCATAGAATAAGTAATACGTGCAGAAGTTTCTCTTTCTTACAAAATTGACGTTCGGTTCCGACCACCAGCCGGAACGCTCTCTCTATCGCATAACGCATGCTTCTTCTGGTCGCTGCTAAGCCCCTCCAGAGGGAGGGAGGAGAGAGGAACGAGCCACTCCTGGGGCGGATTTCAGGGCGTTTCAACCGCCGTTATCACCAATCCCGAAATTTCCACAATTCACTTTAAGAATGTATTCTATTATCCGACAATAATACCCACTTTTTTCATGCTGTAATCAAATATCATGTAATTTTTTTAAAATATGTCATTATAATATCGGGATTGGCCAATGCTAGGTACTCGTTGCAAGAGTTCTTTTTGAATGAATAAGTTAGTTAGTCTGGTTAAGTAGGTATGACATTAAATATCTTAAGTAGAATAAATATGACTAATATTAATGTCAGAATGTTTAATTAATGTATATTTAAATTTGAATAATGTTTATATGTACCTAATATTGTAATTAATAACGTGTAAAATTGTATTTTATTAATAAACGAATTGAATTCAATTGGTGATGACGGCGGCGAAACGCTCTGAAATCCACCTCCTGGCGAAATGTCCTTTGATAATGGTCACAAGACAGGCAATGCTTCATTGTTCTCGCTTCTTTTCATCAGCGTCTAATATCTAAATGAAATATGTGACGGACACAGTGACTGATCCCGTATAATCAGATAGCGCAAGTATGCGGCGTATTCGAAGATTTCGAAGCGTTCGCTGCGCGTGTGGCGGTCCGCTCTTCCGCGCGGCACGCACTTATCCTAGCCATCTTAAAACGCGCGAAAATACTTTCCTAGTAATTAGTACTACTTGAATACATGAAATCAATGATTGATATCATGGTCGTCTCAGTTTTGATACTCCGTATCTTAAGTAAAAACACTTGTAAGTAAACATATGCAAAAGCTAGTGTGCTGTAAGTGTTTCAAAAATATATAAGTAATTAAACAAATTTCATTATTAAAATTACTTAGTCCCATGGTTACCCCACTTTATAAATTGAACTGCAAATTATTTTAGGGCAACCAAAATCGTTAACAAACTGCCAAAAAATATAATAACCGAGGTAAAGGACAACATTTTTAAGAGAAAACTTGTAAATCTACTAGTTGACAGGTGTTATTACAGCATTAAAGATTTTTTTGAAGACAATTTGAAATTATTATTTGATGAATGATATATATATTTTATTATCAACGATGGAAATTGTAACCTACCTTATTATCGTATCGTATTGGCCTAATTGTATGTACCTTAATTAATTATTTTGACATGTTTTATTTATACTGAATCCGTGGCAATTTGATAAATAACTTTAACATTGCTTTGACAGTAAGTAGCTTTATTTTATTTGGTAGGTCAGATAATTGTTGCTATTCGTAGAGCTTAAATGCTGTCTAAACAACTTTCTGTAATGATAGTTAAAAGTAGATGATTCATTAACATTGTAAAGTAAACAAACGTCTCACCGTCAGCAAGGAAAGTCAGGTATGATCCAACAGAGCAAAAACCGCTTCCGAGTGCACTCAAGCGCACCCGCCTGATAATAACGATCAACGATAATAGTATTACGGGTTCCGCAAAGATAATTTGTAGAGTACTGAAGAGACAACCCGTCTCGACTGATGAATTATAAATATAATTTAAATATTCAAATAGTTATCTGTCAGTGTGTTTGTCAGTGTGTTAAAACTTCACACTTAAACAAATATAAAGACGGTTAGGAATTAACTATAAGGATATTTATTACCCCAAGACAAAGAAAATTACAAACGTATCTAGTGTTAACACTCACGGACAACAAATTCGGCTCGTTTTCTATATAATTGTTCATAGAAAATGATTCGAATTCATTGTCCGTGAGTTTACCTATCTAAAATCACAAAAAAGGCCGTGTCTGCGCGAAATAACATAAAATGCCTTCTATAGTTTAACTTAGAATAACAATAATTATATGAATAAGAAACTGTAGTATGAACGTGCCCCAACTGGTGGCAGCACTAAACGACAAAAGAGTTACGGGTGGACAATAAAGGAAACTATCACCCCTGTCAAATCAAGCTGTCAATGTCAATGATAATATCTAAGTGTCAATGTCAAATATAGTAAGTCGTAGCTACACTGACGTTAATCGTCCTTCATCGCAATAAATTAACGGCGTTGGCGTCAATGTGGCCCCAGCATGAGAGGGTACTTGATTTAGATTGGTGGCAGCACCTTCGTCGTGCACGTTCCCTATATAAATCCTGAATTTTACTGTAAAATTACAATAAACGCGAACATCATCGCAGGGAACCCCAAGTCCATGAAAAAAGTATTGCTGCCGCGGTTGCAAGTGAATATTACATGTCTAATTGAGCAATGGAAACTGTTTATGGCGTTTTAAATCGTTGGCCAATGTTAATGTAAATTCGCAGGAAATACTTGCAAACGTTTTGTTCGTGAAACAAGGTGGCATTTTTGTTAATGTACTTAAAAAAGAGGAGGTTATGAGTTTGTCGGAACTTTTCATTTTTCTTATGAAGCTACATTTATGTTCCTCGATTACTTGAAGACAGCTGGACTTATTTGGAAAAACAATAAAAATTAAAAACCATAGTTTAAGTATGGTTTCAAATGACGCTAATCGATGAGGCTGGCCTTAAATTGCCAGTTCCTCGTTAATTCTGCTTTTTGAGACTTGATTTTGACTCATGTTGTCTCGTGTGAACAAAGTGTATCAAGCTATAACTTGAGACCACCTTGAGACCATTTCAACCACGACTAATGTCGTCGAAGCGAATGATGATTGTTTTCACGCGTCGCGAATTATCCTGAATTTAAAACACATTATTTTAGTCGAGATACTATTACCAAAGTAGTCACACTTCGGGTGTTTAGGAGCATTCGATACCTATTCAAAGTCGAGGCGCAGACAGTGCGAACTGTACTGGAGCTTTCTTAAGCATCCGTAAAACTTTGCTAGTAGTGTGTTCGTTTACGGCGCGCACACATATGTACAAGCCGCGCGATGCACTTTTTGTAGGAAGAAAAATTACTACTGTTATACTGTGCTATTACTTATATTAATGTTGCAAATAACGTAATAAACTCCATTTCCTTGGTTTTCATTTAAATTACATGAAAAACTACCATTAGCTGAACTTTCTAACGGCTCTCGCGAAGAAGGAAGTGCATGCAAATTTGTAATCTCGTGGCCACGTCGCGTGTCGGGGAGAATGCTGTAAGTGGCAAGTAATTAGACCACTTGGTTTATGGCTGTTTAGATGGATTAGAACTTACTGATTGAGAAAAAACGTTTGGAGTTAAAACTTTGACTGAGTAAATTGGCAATGTGGAAGAGGCCGCCCAGTAACGACCTTTTCTCTTTTTTACCGACTTCAAAATAGGGAGTCATCATTTTTGTTTTGACCAGTATGTGTGGAATATTGTCAGAATTGCACAGTTTATATTTACTTATGCATCTATACCAGCTTCTAAAAATGTGTGCCAAATTTCTGTTGCCAAATGTGTATGTTTGACTGCGCACATCTCAAAAAATGCAAAAGATCTATTTTAGTTGAACTAGTTTGTATGCAATATTCTATGGAGCTTCTTCCCCATATCCTGGCAAGAATGGGTAAACGGACATTTCCCCATAGGTACAAAAAGTATTTTTTATTTTTTTTGTTGAGTTTTTCTTAATTCAACCTGTATGAAAAGTTAGGTATTAGGGCAAGCCGCAGCAGCTTTGGCTTCAGTTTTCTTTAAGAGCACTAGAATTAAGCGCTGAACTGCCTAATATTAGGCAAGCCGATGAGAATCGAGTTCTATGGACGCCACGCCACTGGTATATATGTATGTATGTAAAGATTTTATTGCACACAAAATCATATAAAAACAATACAAAAGTCAATGGTGATGTACAAAGGCGAACTTATACCTGTAAGGAATATCTTCCAGCTAAACCTTAAGCAAACCTTGAGCCTTGAGCTTGTTAGGTCATTTAATACCAGATATAACGGCACTAGCATTTACCCCCGGGCTTCGCCTGCTTTATTTCCGTTACTATGTCAAGGGAATTGTTTACCGGGATAAAAAAAATCCTATGTTTCAATCCAGGATCCAGGACTGAGTCTACTTGCATGTCAAATTTCATCGTTATTCTCAATCCATATCGTTTTTACCGCGTTATTTAGTAACATCCAGCACTAAACAGCCAAACTTCGAAACATCTACATCTTCACAAACTTCAACATTTATAATAAAAGTATCCTACTCGTATGCAAAGGTTACCATATATTAGGCTGTCATGATTTAGAGCAGCGGTCGGCAACCTGCGGCCCGCAAGCCGCACAAACCGCTCACTTGCGGCCCGCGAGCCTCCCTGGCTATTTTGTATGTAAAGGTCGTTATATTCAGAAACGTATCAAGTCACAAATTATTAACAAAGCGCGTCAATTTCGTTAGCTACTATGTGGCCCGTGGCTGCTAAAAGGTTGCCGATCACTGATTTACAGGTTAAATGTTTCCTACTCCTATCCTATCCTACGCGAAGTGAGATTAAATTCAAAGAGCATTTATGCAACAGTTATTTCAACAAGCCTGGAATTAGTCACGGGCGCTGACACCTGACACAATGCGTGAGCGCGCGCGCAGATTAACGCGCGCTGTCACACTTTCCTGGCGGTTTCTAGATCTTTGTTGTGTTAGGCTAGATCTATAGGTTTGAACTTTCACGGCTTTCACGATTTCGCCCGTTATTGTCCCTAGGGAACTTACCTATAATAATATATTACACAACTAGGGTGGTAAAACAAAGTAAGGCCGAGATTGCAGATGTTTGCGGCCCGAGCTGCAAGCGAGGGACGTACATATGCGATCGAGGGCTTTCTTTATTCCCTCCCGTGTTGTGTTTATCATTTTATGTCAACACTTGGCGAGAAAGCGGCTTTTTCCGTACGAAAACATCAACTTTTTGTCCCTTACGAAACGCTATGGCAGCTACCCTAATAAAACGTCTTATCTTAGCTGCTAAGAAACACTACCAATCTTAAAACCGAGTTATGATATTACAATGCTGATAATTAGCTTCCTGAATTTATTTCTCGGAAGTATTAAAACGGTGGTGTCACTTACGAAATATTTTCATGGAATGCTCCAGTCGCGGAGCGGTGTGCGAGGAAAAATCCACCAACGCCGGGTCGCGCTGAGCGAGGCTAGGCACGTTTATTTATTCAGTTGCCTAGGATGTTGGATTGTCATATTGTACTAATTTCAGTAACTGGTTAGGATTAGTTTTAAAGACTAAAATTAAAGAATATTTTCCTTGAAATCTCATAAAGCACGATTTATCTAATATGAAAAAAAAGATTAAGTGTAGACATAAGCATTAAACACGCTGTAATGTAATGGATAATGTCTTCATGCTATAAAGTCATGAGGAGGTAAATTGCTTCAGCTGTGCAATCTCGCGGAACCGATTGAAGATCGCATAGTAAATGATACAAACATAAAACGTGAGTGATGGCTATCATTGCTTTCATTATTTACATCAGTTGGGAATTAAGTTTATTGCGTATAGACAGGAGTGACTCACTCTGCGATTTCACCGCATGGCCTTAAGGCTCCCTGTAGGGCTAAGGCCCTACCAGCCAGCAACTAGAAAAAGCACGTGTTTGTACGCGTACTGCGATAGAGAGGTGCGGTACGGGGTGGTCCGGCTAGCGACCTGGTTCGACCCCCAGGGAACGCCACGGCCGACCACCCGGTCATATAATCGCTACGCCCACTAGGGTTGCAACATAGTCAGGCTTTAAAAACAAGAGATGCGGTAGGATGCGGTGCGTCGGACCCGGTCGACAGTTTTGTTAGAGACAGATACTTCTGTATGTCGTACTATTAGTTATTCTCTAGTATAGACTCGACTGTATGTATCAATTTATTACAACCGAATTAAATACTATACTCTCTAAATAGACAACAAACTTATAAAATACTAGCATTTAACCGCGGTTTCACCCGCGTTGTTCCCCTTACTGTCCCAAGGGAACTATTTACCAGGATGTAAAGTATCCTGTTTCAATCCAGGACTTGGTCTCTTTGCATCAGTGGCGTGGCGTTCATAGAACCCGATTCCCACCAGCTTGCCTATTTTAAAGCATATGACCGGAGTATCTACTACTCCTGAGGAAAAAGTAACCCAAATGTACTCCGGCTTTACTAAGAATATATTTGACGCCACGCCACTGCTTTGCATGCCATATTTCAGCTTAATCCATCCAGTTGTTACCCCGTTATTTATTAACAAACCTCGGAATATCTAAACATCTTCACAAAGCTTTCACATTTGGTAGGATTATTACACTATATATATATATTTTTTTTTATTAGAAGAGAAAAATTGAAAAATTATATGTCTCGGGCAGGATTCGAACCTGCATCTCCTCGGCTATTCGGGCCAGCAGGCGCCTTAACCAACTAGGCTACCGAAACTCTGTCCAAGTCATCGAATCTTTCAACCAGTCCCTTCATTTGTGACGTCATTCTGGGTGACGTATGTAGCACCATCTACCATTGAGTCCTTACAACCCATATGCCCTGCCCGAGACATATAATTTTTCAATTTTTCTCTTCTAATAAAATTTAGAATTTGTTGGCAGTCGTTAATGCTTTAATAAAAAACCATTATTACACTATGTCTCTGAATGAGGTAGGTAGTCCCGTCCAATCTAAATCTTGATTGCTTGGCTGCCCAACTGGAGTCAAACATCGCACCAGATAACAGTAACTCCACGATTACAGCCTCATTTTCTTCCAAACGCAATTTGGGACAATCATGTTGACATTTCTCGTGACATTTTTTGGTTCGATGACTGCAAAGTTATGTTTTCCGTGTTACAACTGACGTTTCTATGCAAAGGTCGGGAAGTTAGTAAGAGATGACTTAAATGTTGACAGAAGGTGTAATTTTGTATATTTTAGATTGTTGTGAACTCAAAGAATTTACGCGGCGTTTGGAGTAGATTAAAGTGAACTTAATGCTCGGATTATAACTGTAAAGAAAATGTTGACCTGAGAAGTTTTCACTGTTTGAACAATTGAAGATTTATTTTGCAATAGACTTGTAATACACAGGCTAAATGACGTTTTACATTGTATGTTATGTTGAGAGACCATAAAAGTTAATGTTATGGAAAAGCTCGTTTGTTATATTTGAATTTAAAGTATTTCGTGTATTTGGTATAGCGATTTGTTGTTTGTGTGGTCAAGGATTCATAATTAAACTTAAGATTGAATCAAAAATGCTAGAAAAATGTGAGTTTTGGCGTTTAGTAACAAGGGTTTCATGGAAGGACATCTATTAATGACATAACGAATTTTTATAAAATAAATGCTACAATAGTGCGAGAAAGACCGCAGAAAGTGGGTTAGTCAACAAAACTAGCGTTGGATCAAGTATTGACCATCGACTCCACCGAGAGTTGACCATCATTAAAATTGGATTTTGAAAAAAGTGGGACCAATCTGGTAATATAATTTATTGTGCTACCAGAATAGTCCCAATTTTAGGATTCCGTACCCAAAGGGTGCCAACGGAACCCTATTACTAAGCCTCCGCTCTCTGTCCGTTTGTCACATCGCAGGGCTCTATCTTTTGAACCGTAATAGGTATAGACTAGAAATTTTCACAGAATATGTATTTTTATTTACACTATAATATCACATAATGGAAATAAAATAAGAAATTAAAGGGAGTATTGTATGAACAAGAACTTTTTTTTGCCTTTTTGCTCATTGGTGGTACAGAAACCTTCGTGTGCGAATCCTACTCGCACTTGGCCAGTTTTTTTTCAAACACTACAATATTTTTTTCAAATTACGACGACGGAGCTCTGTAGAAACAAACTTTAAAAACAATACAACTCACTAGAGAACCTCCTCCTTTTTATGAAGTCGGTCAAGAATGTAAAGATCAAGTTCACCGACGCCTGCCTGCCTAGTTGGAAGTGCGCCTGCGTCGCCTAATTGCATAAAAAGACAATAAACCGACTCGGTTGTGACCGTGCGCAGGTTGCGTGACAGAAGTGACGTCTGCTGCTTCAGAGCAGAAAGGTTTTAAGTACTCTTGAAGTTTTGTAGTGTTTGGGCCTTTTCGTTAAGACGCTGATAAGCTTGGAATGTGTTGAAGCTATCTGAGGAGATGAATTGATTTCCTCCATTTTTGGTAAAATATCATTACAGAGTAGTTCTCTTACAGGAGTATGGTAGT
The DNA here is from genome assembly GCA_947034925.1 of Eudemis profundana. Classification (NCBI taxonomy): domain Eukaryota; kingdom Metazoa; phylum Arthropoda; class Insecta; order Lepidoptera; family Tortricidae; genus Eudemis; species Eudemis profundana. The sequence goes on from OX344811.1 coordinate 1,881,867, forward strand.
TTTTCATGTTATGTTGGTTTTTTTTTTCATTATATTTAATTACAAATAACATAATATGTGACGTTCCGCAGGAAAAGGTACCTTATGGAGGGTCGGCACTTACGTCGTGTAGCATCAAATTAATATAGGAGTGCCGTTAATAACAGCGTAAGCGCCTACCCGCCATAAGGTACCTTTTCCTGCGGAACGTCACATATAGTTTTCTCAATTCCTGATCGTAATATCAACCATTTCCATGTAGATTTATAGAGGAGCAATTAGAGAGGAAAGGTGGTATTATAGACGCGTGCCACCAACATCTGAAATAACGACCACGACCTGTCAAGGATGATATCGACGAAGTCTTTACAAATGGTTGCCATGCCAAAGAATATGAAGCTATAGAATTCTCTGGCTGTTCATTCAACTGTGTATGGAATAAATGCACCAGGAAAGCAGCTCCAACATGTCTCCAACACCTGAAACCACGACCACGACCACTCTAACAAGAGTGATAACAACGGAGTTTTTACAAATGTTGCAAATGGTTGCCACGCCAACGAATATGAAGCAATGTCATTCTCTGGCTGTTCATTCGACTGTGCATGGAATGAATGCACCAGGAAAGCAGCTCCAACATGCCTCCAACACCTGAAACGACGACCACGAACACTCTGTCAACTGTCATACCAACTTAGTCTGTACGAGCATTTGTCAAAATTTTGTCAAGCTTTAATTCTGTTTGTTTTTGCCAATTTTATGTTATTTTCTGCTATGAATTACGAGCTCTTTCAATAACTTTTTTGTTAACGGTATGGAAATGCATTTCGCATACAAGTTAATTCATTAAGGGCATTACCAGGTCTTTAAAAGGACCTTGCGGGGAGGTTGTGGGCCTTACCCCTCAGAAGGAGGAAGCATACCCACTAAAACCACACCGGTGATGGAGCCTTTGCAGCGGGGCCTGCATTTGCGGCCTGTTGCTGCACGTCGGAAGTGGCCGGATCTACTCAGGGCTCGCGGCCGGGAACGCTCTTTCAATACCAATGTGACAAAAAAAAATACCCAATATTTTTTTCCTATTGTGTTACCATTTTTCCATATATCGGTATATGTATGAGGGTACACAAAGGAAAGTTTCATTGATGTATGGGAATTTCGGGACAAGTTTTTTCTTTTTTATTTTACAGTTAAGAAAATTGACAAAATTTTGAGAAATGCAGTTCAAATGGTTACTCTGCCAACGAATATGAAGCAATGGCATTCTATGGCTGTCCATCCGACTGCGCATGGAATGGCGAAAGCATTGCGCCGATCTTGATGGTTGCAGACCTTGCGTTAATTATAACCTTAGTCTGTGGCGCAAAAACCAGCAAGGAGTGAAAATCGGGCGGTTTACTATTGAGTAAACTTTAGGTAATAGGCGTGATGACTAAAAAACTTTACTGTTTAGTCAGTTAGTTAGATTATCCACAAATATTGTATACGTATTTTTCCTTTTTTTTTTGACAAACTGAGGAGAATGAGAATGTAGTGTTTTCAAGTTTCATGTGACGTCTCGGCATGGTACAATTTTCGTGACGGAACTTTGATGGTTTTTATCTTTGTCAATTTTGATTAATTTGATAAACCAGAAAATACTGGTTTGTCTGTACCTATACAATGTATTGTTTCTCGATCTCAAAGCTCTGGGGGCACTTTTTCAAAGGCTTTCTAAGACACACTTTAGGATGGTGATAATAGATGACGCTGGCTCAACAAAGACCGGTTACATGTTTTTTCGGTGGTTTGAGATTTGTTATACAAGGTGAAATTTTAGTGGTTGTTTTCCGTTTAAGGGCATGTTCAGTATCGTGTTCTGATTAGGAAAAAGTGGAAGAAATTTTTATTTAACGCGAAAAAAAAAATTCTATGGAGCAGGTCGTGCAAATTAGCCGACCCTCCATAAAAAAGACAATTTTTTTTTTACGTCAGAGTTTTTTTTCTTTTTCCTAATCAGAACACGGTACTGAACATGCCCTTAAACGGAAAACAACCACTAAAATTTCACCTTGTATTCATTATTATAACAAAACGGGGCTTAATGGACTGGATAGTGGTTACACACTCTTCATAAGGATAGGTCGATCCGCTTCTACCTTCCCACTGGTCCGCTGTTCACTTTGAGTAATCAGCGTAACTTGAAGATGGCCTTGGCGTCCTGGTTCGATCCCAGGCGCTTCGGCCCCTTCTAGTCCGACCCTCTCAAGGTGGTCCAGACTTAGCGTCCTGGTTCGATCCCAGGCGCTTCGGCCCCTTCTAGTCCGACCCTCTCAAGGTGGTCCAGACTTAGCGTCCTGGTTCGATCCCAGGCGCTTCGGCCCCTTCTAGTTCGACCCTCTCAAGGTGGTCCAGACTTAGCGTCCTGGTTCGATCCCAGGCGCTTCGGCCCCTTCTAGTCCGACCCTCTCAAGGTGGTCCAGACTTAGCGTCCTGGTTCGATCCCAGGCGCTTCGGCCCCTTCTAGTCCGACCCTCTCAAGGTGGTCCAGACTTAGCGTCCTGGTTCGATCCCAGGCGCTTCGGCCCCTTCTAGTCCGACCCTCTCAAGGTGGTCCAGACTTAGCGTCCTGGTTCGATCCCAGGCGCTTCGGCCCCTTCTAGTCCGACCCTCTCAAGGTGGTCCAGACTTAGCGTCCTGGTTCGATCCCAGGCGCTTCGGCCCCTTCTAGTCCGACCCTCTCAAGGTGGTCCAGACTTAGCGACCTGGTTCGATCCCAGGTGCTTCGGCCCCTTCTAGTCCGACCCTCTCAAGGTGGTCCGGGCCAAGCGACCTGGTTCGATCCCAGGCAACGCTACTATCCCCACCTGGTCCGATTTTTGCAACAGCCAAAAAAGATCGACTGGACGGATGATGGGATGGGTGGGGGGATTGACGTCACGGCACGTCCGAAACATCGAGGTAATATCATGTTTTTAACTCCCGTTTTGTTATAATAATGAGTGAAAATAGTGAATGTTAAAATCAATATTTTCTTATATTGTTTTGCGCAGGCAAAATGTCAAGCTATAAAATAAAACTTCCAAGCCACTCCAGTTCAGTCACTTCAGTAATCCACTTTTGAGTTACCAGACCAAAGTATATATTTATTAGATGTAACCAAATCGGGCCATTGTTCCTAACTTTCTTTTATTGTGTAACTTATAAATAATATAAACAACAATTATACGGCGTTGAGCAAAAATAATTATTGTAATTAACCAACACTAAAATGCAAATGTATTTTTTGATAAACACTTCATTTGCAACAGTTTTGACTTCATAATTATGGAATATATATGCAAACATGTTTGTGCATTTTTAAAAAATATTGTTAAAAATTTTGTATGGATTTTTTTTTATGATGAAAAACTACTGTTATGGATTATATTTCATAATTAACCTTTTCACCGCTACAGTCGGCAGTACACCAAAGGTTGTCTGGAAGAGATCGCTCTTTAGCGATAAGACTGCCTATTGTTTACCACTTTTTTTATATAAGTTTGCAATGTAATTTTCTTTCGGTGTGCAATAAAGTATGATTGTATTGTATTCTATTGTACTGTACACTACAGCAGAATTTCGTGCCCACGACCCCTGGTCGGCAAATGCCGACACTCGTTACCCGGTTCAAAAGTACCTTAAATATATAATATGTGCCTTGTAATTATTTTTTCTTTAAATTAGGTTTATTGGTCCTGGCGTTAGGATGACAGCGATTTGCTTCACGGTATGGCGGTCGAAAGGTTGAGATTCTATCGGGAATATTTTCCCTAATTATCCAAATGAATCAACAAAACATCAACTGATAATAAATAATCATCAAAAAAATTGGTAACAAAATAGGAATCAATTAAGGATCCGTTGATTTATGTACAAAGCTTTTAAGAAATGCTCGTTTATTTAATTCAGGCTAATAGATCGTTGTTTAATAGTATGCATGCATATGCATATGATATGGGTGAATCAACTTTTTTTTAGCTTTATGCAAAGATTGCCCTTTCCCCTTATTTGTTCACCTTTTGCATGTAGTAACATAATTTAAATGGAACAAGAACAAGATCTTACATCTAGAGATAGATTAGGTAAAAATAAAACTCGTTTTTAACCATCTATCCGACTAAAGATTTCCTTTCAATTTGAGTCGGAGAAGGTGAAATTTTGTTGACAAAGAAAAGTTGATTCACCGATATAAGTACTAGGTATACATATCTATTTAAATGTCTGACCGCCAGGAAAAGGTTTCTCCTCTTCGCTACTGTTCATCTTCTTGAACACATTCTCCCGCCATTGAAACTGCAACATAACATGCATTGCTTGCTTGCGTTTCGCTCATGAAAATTTCAAAAGATGTTGTCAACGGAATGAAAATTCGGTGAAATAAAATTCGATAAAACCTTTGTCAAAGCAAACGGCAAGAACCTAGCAATGTGACACGACATCATCATCATTTCAACCTTGATACGTTCACTGCTGAACATAGGTTTCCCCCAAAGACTTCCACAACGAACGGTCGCCCGCCTCCTCCCTCCGTCGATTTCTGGCGACCTTAAGCAGGTCATCAGACCATCTTGTGGGTGCCGACCTGCGCTGCGTCTTCCAGTTCGTGGTCTCGAGAACCTTTACATACCTCTCTCACCTTCGATTTGCCGATGACATCGTGGCCATTTGCCTTTTGCATTTTGTGGTCTGAAAGTAGCGTCAATCGCACAAAAGTTAAGAGGACATCGCCTAGCATGGTATGGGCATGTGATGCGGAGGGATGTTAGTCATGTGACAAGACGAGTGTTAGGTATGAACGTGAAAGGTTCTGGAAGATAAGGTAGACTAAGGAAGAGGTGGATGGATTGTGTGAGAGATGATATGGCTAGGAAGGATGTAAACGCTGAGATGACGGGTGATAGAGAGGTATGGAAGAAGGAGACATGCTGCGCCGACCCCAAATGAATGGGACAAGGGCAAGCGAATGATGATCGGGGTCATTTGCCGAACTACACACATTACTTAAAAACATTGAATAACTCTAAAATAGGGCATACAATACAATACTCTGAGCTATTACAGTCACGGCATGTTAAAGAGCAATACAATGGTCATGACAGCTCGCAAAATTGTGCGCAATTTTGCTAGCTTCATTATTCTAATGCTTATGCAAAAACGAAGGACCAAGGCCTAGTCCATGGTCGAAATATTGTCAACATAATTCTTTAACTCCCGATGGAGTTCAAATTTGTAGCTACTATTAAATAAAAATAGCAATACCGACGACCGCTTTAGCTTAGTTGGTAGTGACCCTGCCTACGAAGCAGGAGGTCCTGGGTTCGAATCCCGGTAAGGGCATTTATTTGTGTGATGAGCACGAATATTTTGTTCCTGAGTCATGGATGTTTTCTATGTATTTAAGTATTTGTATCTATTAAATATATCGTCGTCTAGTATCCATAACACAAGCCTTATTGAGCTTACTATGGGACTAGTTCGATTTGTGTAAGATTGTCCCCTAATATTTATTTATTTATTTAATAGATGGAGTTAAAAATTGTAGCTAGGCTATTAAACCAGAAATGCATGAAATAGCCCTATTTTTACATATATCATCTGTCCAACGACTCCTTGGAGTTGTTGAAAAGATTCCGACATATTACTAATATCTTTGAGGCAGGTGGCCAACTCCCTCAAAGATACTATTTAGTACTGCCGAAGGAAGCGACTGTCGACTATTTCTCGCTCAAGAATCATACAAATAGGTATTGATTTCGTGTCAATAATCTGAAATCTGTATGAAAACACGCTCGCAACTCGCTCGCTAATCGCCAGTGTGATAAGACCCTTTATAGTGAACGGATTCTTAAATGCTCATACGTCATATACCTACCTATCTCAGCTTTCAAGCAATTTGAGACTTAGAGATCCTTTACATCTCTAAAAATGTAGTTTTAAGTTGTTGTAATGGATCCGGAGATTATACTATCTCTCGGTAAATAAAAAATCTGTGCCCAGTTATTTGCTTGTTGGATTTTATTAATGTAATTTCACGTAATCATGTCACAATTGTTGTAATGTTTTTGAAAAGAGAAACAAGTGAGTTTCTTCCGGCGCTTCTTCTCACCTGAAGGTCATTTGCCGAAGCGCCAAAAGAAAATAATCCTGTGGGCCTACTTGCAGAAAAAAAATGAGTTTGAGTTTGCCTTGTACGCCTATAGGAGTTTTTTCAATTGATCAGCTTAACCAAGTTTAAGAGTGCTTCCTCAATACAAAACGGTATTTGTTGTAATAAATTTCAAGTTACTTAGGTCGTTCTATATACGTAGGAGGTAAGTCGTGGGTTCCAATCTAGGGGTCAACGGGCTTTGTCTAGAACCATTTCCTGCTTTTGCTCGTTCGTACGTAATTCCTAATTTATTTTTATTGTTTCCTTATGGTTACAGGATAGTGGTGGTGGGCGCTTTTGTGGGAGTTGGCAGTTTGACTCAACATAGTTGAACGATTGTGACAACCTTATTATGTAACATTTAGCTGAAACTTTATACCAATAAGTGAGGGCTATATTGCTTAGTATACATTTGTTTGTCATAATTTAATGTTTGGTTGGATATGGTTTAGTAGAAAATTTCTTATGCTGAAATTATGGGCTTTCAAGAATGTTAAAACCAGACTTAACCTAACCTATTCTAAGTAAATAATCTGAAATATAACTATTCAGTTACAGAAAAATTCAACTAAACTTTACCAAAATTAGGTAAAGCAACTAAAGACTATGAGACAGGCCCCCTTAATTGACACATAGGCATGCACCTCACATTTGGATCTATTGAGCTAAAAGAGCTATAAGTGAGCCGTTGACACACCACGGAGTTACTGAGCTAAAAGAGTGATACATATCTTTGAGAGCTAAAGATTCATATCACTCTTTTCATTTTAGTGACACATTTTGCGCATGTCTAAATTAAAATAATATAACAAAAGCGAATGGTAGACAGGCGCTTTATCGGTAAAAATAAAATAAGAAAGAAAGACGTTATCGTCAAAACTTTCAGACAAACGATATGACGCTTTATTTTTTTTCTAGACCACATTTCCTTTTATCAGACGTTCATTTAATTCATCCAGACGTTTTTTTGCGCGATCTTCTAGACTGTCGTAATACTAGAAAGGTATTGTCAGCTCGTTTGCGGTTAGTTATGATTTCTATTTCGTGTCATTTTGGTGCATTACTAAGAGTGTTTGTAATTTTTTTTGTATGGACACGTGAACTCTCACTAAAGTCGTTAATTCTCCTATTTTATTACCAAATTTACTTAATGATAAACAATACTATTATTTTTATGTTTTATAATATACTCAGAATATATTTCCTGATTTTTTTAGATGATAATTTTTTATTTAATAGGCAATACAAACAATAACAAAATGACTTAAAATTTATCCCAAACTAAAATAATTAAAGTACGTAGGTATAAGGGGTCATCCACAAAGAACGTCACACGATTTTTCAGAGTTTTAGACCCCCCATGTCACATTTTTTCCTAACAAATTTTACCTTGTTCGTATAGGCTGTCACATTTGCCTAGACCCCCCCCCATCGGTATGACGTACTATATGAATGAGCCCTACGACTAAACTAAACCTCGACAAAAAAGAAAAAATAATTAAAATACCCCGCCCGCACCGTATATACCTGGCTCAAAGGTCATTATGGAATGCCAGCAGCATTCCCTCGCTGAATGGCTAAAGAGACCCGTTGAACTAAGTACGATCCAGAGCGAGGATCACAGAGCCACAGGGCTGTTTCGACCGCGACTGGCACAAAATCGTAGGCTGACTCCAAGGCGGAATATTTGGTGTGCTTCAATTTTGCGGCATTTTCTGCTGCTGAGCCTGCACACTGCGAGGTCTGCCTCAAATGGGATGCAGCAAATGTGCTGACACAGGTTGCATCCCATATGAGACAACACCCTCTCCGCCAAGGAACCAGCGTCAGGCCAGGCCATCGGGCCGTTTATCGTCCGTCCAACTCAACCCTGGCGGCTCTAAAACAGATGGCACATTAAGTGGTGTCTCGGGAATCGGCTAGGGCATATTTGGCAGCTGAGGCCGTGATGGCAATTTTCCTCTAATCATAGCCCCACAGCAGCAACGATGGGCTTCACATACCCTAGCTCTATATAAGTACACCACAAAGTTTCAAAATATGTGTACATAAACTGGCATCTAAATCAGTGGTGGGCAAATTACGGCCCGCGGGCCATCTCCGGCCCGCGGGAAGGTTTAATCCGGCCCGCCGGCGATCCTTCGAGTTCTAGTAGTACTTATATGGCCCCTGATAAAACAACATTTTTGCTATAGTTCTGGCCCTCCTCTGAAATTTCTTATATTTTCTGGCCCGCCATGAAAAAACTTTGCCCACCACTGATCTAAATTCATAACGAATTTAGTAATGGGAAGGGTCTGAACAATGTATTATTATGTATGAAATTTACCAAAGTAAGTTTTGTTTTTTTACCATTTACAATTAACCTTTTGTAATTTAATTTAAATTTATATGTAGGTTGACCTGTTACATCCCAGATTGTGTTTGCATTTTATTTAATAAAAAAAAATGTACCACTACTCGAAAATTAATATATACCTACGTACCTACGGCCTAGAACTTACCAGTATTTACTGCATTTTTTTTTTCAATCAAGACAAGGGATGGTTAAATAATATTACAATATTGTTTCAAAATCAGATTCGTCGCAACAGCTTCCTGGTGAAAAGTGCTGGTGATGTAAAATATTTATGTGATGAGCATGGGTATTTGTTTTTGAGCATAGACGTTTTCTATTTATTTATCAATAGATATTAATTTTGTATTTATTTATGAATATGGTCATCTAGTACCCATAATACAAGCATTGTTTTTTTTAGATCAGGTCGATGTGCGTATGATATTTATTTTATTTTAAATATAATTTTTATCAACTCACATCATCCCCAAACAGCTGTTCACTGTGGACATCCAAAATCGAAGACAGGACCGCCGCCAAAAACACTCTCTTCCAACACACCATATTTACAAATAATACTTTTAAAAACCAAAAAATCACCTCACATTTTGTCATTCAATGCCATCCTTAAAAACTTAAACACGGTTCTAAATTTAAAAACGCCGCATGGAGTTCGTATTGCCGCGCATTTTTGACAATTTGTTTTTTTAATCGCCTGGTCGAAGGCGCGCGGCAGTTCGCAACGTTTCGCCGGTTGCGACTGCTGGCTGCGGCCGATTCGTATCGCGGATTAGAATGGATAGGGGAGGTGCTCTATCGATAAAAAGTGGTGCGATACTAGAATGGCGGGTATACGAGTAACATGCCATATATGGTATTGAATTTTTAACAAATGTTTAAGGCGTGTCTGCGCAAGACTGTAGTAGGTAACTAATTAACATTATGAATTGTTTTATTATTTAGTTGCTTTTTCAAAATATTGTTGTTGCTATTGCATGTTGTGCTATCTAGGACCATTTTCTTTCTAGACAGTGAATTTTTTTCTCAGCTTTGCTTCCATTTACTATGTTTTTTAAACGGTACATTTTAGAGTCCAAGTTTAGTTTTGATCCCCACCCTTAAAACAACATAAGTACTGATAACTATAAAAGTGTGAAAATAGAGTTCAGGTGTGAAGGCGTAACAAATAAACAAACTTTCACTTTTAATACCTGGACAATATCAGTGAGTACGATTTACAATGTAAATTATTACTAGAAATATTATTATTACTCAAAGTGATAATCTGGAAACAAACAAGAGTTAATTTTATTCATAAAAATAGCTTCAGCGTAATACATATAAATGTATACACCCCACTAGGGTGCTTGTACCGAAGAATAAGCCCTAATATATCAAATTTTGCATAAATAAATAAAAATGTAAATAAATACTATCGATATATTGCTCAAATGTAGGACAGCACTAAAACTTTCGCACCGCAGCATTGCCCTCTAAGTATTGCTTACTGGTATGGCTCCTTGAAAAGCTGTTAAATTTAACGCTTTATTTGCTGGAGCTTTCAAATCAGAGCTTTCGGCGTAACCTATTTTAATAAGATCTAAAAAAAGGGGTTATTACCACCTGTTACCATCAAATTGATTTAGTGGTAGCAGCTGAGCATACCAACAGGTGAGATCAAAGCATTGAGGTATAAAGTACTACGTACTAGAGGCGACACCACGAACGTAAACTGTGTGCCGGCCGGCAGCGCGGCGCGCATGCGGGTGGGGATAACTTGCCATAGAATATGACTTGACTAACAGATACGCAACACCATACTTAAAGTAGTGAAATGAAAATAAATTGTTAAAATTTTGTCACATATTTTAAATTAATTTTAAAGAAAATTAGTTCTCGTATCCTCGCCACGATTTTTTTGTACAAATTCAATCCGTGCTTCTCTTTTTTCATGTCCATGTCGAGGAAACCTTCAAAAATGATAGAAAATACTTATTTACTAGGTGACACCCCGCGGCTGATTGAGACGCGACAATAATATGTGACGTTCCACGGGAAAAGGTACCTTATGGTTGGTATTGAGTTAAGCACAGATCCTAAATCTGTGTTAAATAAGCTATCTAATACAAAAAGAATCACGACCCTAAGTCCCATACTTTTTTTTTTAAAAAACATCAAACCTGTACATGCTAAAATTGCACTTTTGAGAAATCGTCAAAAGAAGTTTAAAACTAATTTTAAGTATGTTCCCGTTGGAAGTTATGGAGATGATGATTAATTATGTATCTCAAGGTATTTCTCTTTAGAAATCAGTAATGGTTTTTTTAATATGACTTCCAGGTCGTGAAAAATCAGCCTTTGATTAGAGCAAGTCGCTTATGAGAACGAAATTAAAAAAAAAATTCGGCCTGTTCTTTAACATATTGTAATCTGAACCATTGTATATAGTTAGAGATATTAGACTGCACATTTTGGGATAGAAATAAAATCACATTGTTAACGAAATATTTTTATTTTAATTAAAATGTAATTTTTATTATATGTTTCATCATTCCTATAATATTCACAATTTTCGTATAATGAGTTCTAAATTATATTTAATCAGTCTACACAAGTATCTCAAAAGTGTCATTATTATTCTACAAGTCGTATTTTTTTATTTATAAACGATTGAAGTTACGTAAAAATCACAAATTATTCCCATACATTTGAGAAAAGGTACCTTATGGCGGGCCATAAGCAAAAATTATTGATAATTACAGTATGGCACGATATTTACATTATTTATTGACAAATCTTGTATTAAGACAGAAAACTGAAGAAAAAAGGTTATTAGAAATTTACTTCAAATCTTGACCAATTAAGAGTAATTCTCAAATGTGACGTCTTACGTGAAAAGGTACCTTATGAGGGTTTCTAGTTACGGAGATATTCAATGTTGTGTAAAAATTGTGTTTTTTTTTATTATGTATTTCCATTTAGTAAATTATATGTTACGACACGTCTTTGCCTATCTTTATTTTTGTTATAGGCGAATTAAAGGCTGAATAATATGCTTCTACAGTTTAGTACAAAAGGTACTTTATGGCGGTGTAATTTAAAAATGTTAGAAATACTTGTCGTAACTTGCTCAGTTTTTGTCCTTCATACCGCCGTGCCGTGGTATTATTTTGGCTACACCGCCAGTACCTCCACGCATCTGTCCTACTCTCACCAACACTTTACGTATCGTTCTCTCTCGGTCTTGCTGGCCGCTCGGAGTCTCAGCCGGCCGGCATGAGCAGTATTTGCTTACCTTTTCGTTCGAATAGTTGTGAGAAGTGTTCGTCGTGGATTTTAGCGTGTTTCAAATTAAAAAGATTCTTTTTCTTAAGTGGTCAAAAATTATAGAAACCGCCAAAAAATGTCTTTTTTCGTAAATTTTTCGAAAAAATGAAAAAAAAACCTTTTTCTAAAATGGTCAAAATGATAGGCATTCGCCAAAAAGTGTTTCTTTATTTTTGTAATTTTTTTGAAAAAAAACAAGGTTTTTCTAAAATGGTCAAAAAGTTTCACGATTCGCCAAAAACACGTTTTTATGTTTAAAAAAAAATGTTTTTAAGACTTTTTCTGAAAAGGTTGAAAGGGAAACATGACAAAGTGGTAAAAAATTATAGAAACCGCAAAAAAAGTTTTGAAAAAAAATTAAAAAAGTTTTTCTAAAATGGTCAAAAATGATGGGCATTCGCCAGTGTTTTTTTTTATTTTTGTCAATTTTTAAAAAAAAACAAGGTCTTTCTAAAAAATGGTCAAAAAGTTATACGATTTGTCAAAAACACTTTTTTATCTGTTTTAAAAAAATGTTTAATAATTAAAAATTTAAAAAAACGACATACAAATGTATTTATTTTTATTTTTTTTTTCAATTCCGAATTTGTGGCACCCAGTGGCCCTTTCCTTCCAAATTTTCAGCTTTCTAGGATCATTTCGAAAATTTTTGCTTACCATTATGCAGGCCGCATGCTTGTTTGCCACCGTCGTGGTATAAAAAAGAAATAAGCAAAAGTTGCTAGTAAATTTTATTAATGAATTTTATCAACTGCTTTATCATTTTTGTATGTGATCCGCCATAAGGTACCTTTTCTACTAAACTTTGAACCCAATTTTTATACAGAAAAAATTAACGTACAGCAGTGAAACCAAACTACAAATACACGTCTATTCCTATATTTTACAATTTTGCATAAAAGAAAAAAATGATGATTTTGAAGGATTTCACAAAACCGTTCATATCTCCGTAACTAGAAACCCTCATAAGGTACCTTTTCACGTAGGACGTCACATATGAATAATTAGTAATTAGTAGGTACTTGAAAAAAATATTTCTGTTTTATACTAAGAACAGAAAACATTTGAAAGTACATCCATAAAATGACACCATTCACGACTTCAAAATCACCATGTATAATTAGTAAATATGAATAATTAATAATTAGTAAGTACTTGAAATAAATTTTTCTTTTTTACATATTCAAAACTGAAAACATTTCAATTATAAGTACCATGAGTTATAAGTACCTAAAGTCACGTCTGCGCGGTTCATCTATGATTTCGGTTGACAAAATGGCGGCCATTGCTTCGCGTCGGACAAGAGCGTGCCCATAATTAAAATATTTTCTAAAACAATGTTAAAACAAAATAATTTGTTTACTAACCGATGAAATATAACACCTTGATTTTTTTTCGACTTCCTCGAATGATTGGAGCAATACCTTAAGGCGCAGGAAGGCATTTTTAAGTAGTATTTATTTACGCGTAGGGGCAACCACCTCACACCAAGCGCAGCGGCTGACTGAGACGTTGTGGTTCAGTGGACCTCAACGCATGGCGCAAATTCTTGGTTCGCGATGTCGTCTCTAGTACGTAGTACTTTATACCTCAATGGATCAAAGTCAAATGCTTACCTATCGTGAATAAAAAAAAAAGCTGGGAATTTTTTCCCATCTGTTACTGCTACCACTAAAACCATACATTTAGTGGTAAGAAGTGGGAAAAAAAATCCCAGCTGTCACCACTAAATTAATTTGGTGGTAATAGGTGGGAATAACCCAAATAACAGTGCATTTGGTGCATGTTTTTTTGTTACTAGGTCACAGTATAACTGCAGTAATTTTTCTTCTTATAAAAGGTACGTCGCGCGCTTGAATGTGTGCGCGCCGTGTACGAACGCACTACAAGCAAAGTTTTAAGAATGCTCCTACCAAGGACTCATACCACGTTTAATTTTGGATTAGAATTTCAACGGCCATTTTTACCCACGGTTTCATCTTTTCCCTAGGATCATCATCATCATCAGCCTAAATACATCCCACTGCTGAGCACAGGCCTACTTAAGACGAGAGGTAATGGGCTAGCCCACTGCGGATTGGGGACTTCACATACACCTTTGAATTTCTTCGCCGATGTGTCCTTCACCGAAAAGCTAATGGTAAATATCTAATAGTTCTTTATTAATATACATAAGTTCCGAAAAAGTCATTGGTACGCGCCAGGATTCTAACCTACGACCTCTGCTGGCGCATGTCCGAACTCGCCTACCATAGCTTCTTCGGAACACTCGGAGTCCCTAGGGTTGGTACCCTAGAACTGGTCTGGTGAAAGAAAGATTGAATTGAACCAATCTCACTTATTTCAGTACTTTTATAACGTTTTTCTTGCCTTGTGCTTATCTTGTAAACTTGGGCCCTGATTTGCAACTTCACGGCTTTCTGGCAGGTATACAGCAACGCCATACTGTATACTAACTGTCGTACGCCGTACTTTGGGCCCCACCTAGTCCAACCCTCTCAAGGGGACCGGGACTAGCGATCTAGTTCGACCCCAGGCGCCCCCGGCCCCCAGCTAGTCCGATCCACTCAAGGTGGTCCGGCCAGCGACTTGGTTTGAGCCCAGGGTACGCCACGGCCCCCACCTGGTTCGAGTTTTGCTACATCGAATAAGAATTGCAAGTCAGTCAGGCTTCAAAAAAAAAACCAAAAAAAAGCCATACTGTTCTGGCAACCATACCTTGAGTTGAGATTAAATACTAATATAAAAAAAAACTATAAATTAAACCCAAAACCCCCCTTGTGGCGATCAGATATTTTTCCAGGATTTTTTGCAAGTTTACGGACAAACGCAACTCCGAGGTGCCAGACGTTGAGATTTGTGATTGGAATTAGACCGAAATAATGGAGAAATAGAGCCTTTTCATAAAAAAATCAAATGAACATTTCACCTATGCCTTCCATACTATATATACCTTTTAACTTAGAACAACCAAAGGTCAACATTTACGCAAACATTGCTCTTATTAGGGCAAAGACGACTAAACAAGATTTTTATGTAATCAGCGTAAATTAATGCATGAGTCAAGTATAGCGACATTTTTAGAGATAATCTAGAACCTTGATTTTCCTTTTCACTAAGCAGTCTTGTCTTTTCTTTATTAGGTTGTTGTTTGCTGTTTTATAAACTCCGCATAATTTAATTTGTTTCACGATTGTCCAAAAAAGAAGTGTAATAGCACAATGTATATAAGGTCCTAATTTATTAGTTGCAGATATTTTAACACGTTATACATTACATTAAAATAATTAACTTTAGATAGAAATTAAGAAATCTTTTCATATTACTTTTTTGATTTCATTTACCTAACAAAAAAATTAATTATAATTTCGTCTAAAAATAATCACCATTTGCATTATCACATGTCACAATAATACTATCTGTCATGTCAACAATTGTTTGTCGTAAATGTCGTAACGGTTCGGCGGTTGACATTGACAATTTTAATTTATCGACGTGAAGTGGCCAGTTACGTAAAAGAGCTACTAGAATCTGTTCAATGAGTTTTCATTTAGTAATCACATTAACAGGGTGTTATTACGTAGCAAATTTGTTTTTCCTTTTTCTCCAAAAAAACATCGTAAAAGCTATAATGTTTCATGCTTTACTATACTCCAGAGACCGAGTACTATCAGCTGTAAAAATATCTGCAACTAATAAATTAGGACCTTATATATAGGTAAGGTGCTAATAAATTAGATACCAATATTTTTAGGGCCCATAGTACTCAGCTTTCTGAGTTTATTTATGTATAAGACAATAAGCAAATTATGTATGTTTTTTTGCTTTTTAAGGAAAGTAAACATTAATCAGTGATTAAGTAGCCGATAGCCATCCGATTCACACAATAAATCAATCAAAGGATATCACTTGTCAATCTTCGCAAACTCGTATCTCAGACACTGACAGCATATAAAATATACCTTATCACTAACGCCTAAAGTATAATTTCAAGCATACGTAAAATCATGATACGATATTATGTCGTATGTATTAAATTAATCGTGGATATAATCTCCTTTCTTTTTTATTGCCCCCGTAAGGAAGTCCTGCGAATTTTGAAAGTTTCATGTAGCCAATTAATTTAAGTAGGTGAGACAATTCACTTAGCATTAATTACTTTATGCAGCCATATATTAAAAACGTCATCTACTTATTCAAAACAAAAAAGAACATTCAGTCGGAGACATTACCATAGTATAATAATAGCAGGGCATTTCTCCAGAAATATGTCTGCGACTCATTCATCTGTCTCCATACATTTAGTATGAAAAAGGGCCAGATGAATGAGGTGACCGCTGACATATTTCTGGAGAAAGGCCCAGCAGTGATTTTTCTTCCTACAAAAGGTACATCGCGCGCGAATGAGCACGCGTTATGCGATAGAGAGAGACTGTCGGGAACAGTGCGTTCCGTCCGATGGTCGGACCCGAACGACAGTTTTGTTGGAGAGAGATTTCTGTACGTAGTACTATTATTTATTCTGTGGTTTGGGTCCAAGGCTCGAGTTATAATCTCAGTATTAATTAAGGACCGAGTGCTCGACACTGTCCCAGTAGTTGTAGTTGTATATCAATTTTTTTTTACATGTATAGATACAAGAAATCAAAGTACATAGAAAAACTAAATGGCACTCCCGTGTGTCCAGACCGGGAATCGAACCCGGTACCTCTGGATTTCCGGCCCAGTGACCCAGCGACTCAGTGACTCGACCACTCGCCCACCGGAGCACCCAGCAAGCGCCCTCAATTTTGCCATCTACTAACCAATGAAGAGACAAAATGTTTCTTTTATTAAAGTACCAAGATTTTTTTTGATTTGTTTTCCAAAATTTTTTAGTCATTAGCAATAGAGGTGGCAGAAGGGTGTCAACTATTTGGGCCTTTGTTTCGTGTCGTCCACTGTACTTATATGTTTTACATATGTACATACAGTATGTAAATGTACAGTTTCAGAACGCCCGCGGTTTCCTCATTTAATGCCGATGTTAATGAGCGCAGTGAAAATGCGCAAGAGTTCCGCTTCGATTCAGCTCTCTCGGATTAGAGCATTAGCGCTGTGGAGTAGATTTTTTCTATTATTATTTATCATTGGACCCGCCCACAAATTCATTTTTGGGGGTGAAATAAGTAGGATAAAAAGTATCCTGTGTGTTAACCGGGGTCATAATCTACCTGTATACCAAATTTCATGGAAATCGGCCCGGTAGTCTTGCGTGACAAACATGAAATGTCTACGATTTTATTAAATGTATAGGTACATAACTACCATCATTGTAGCCAAACATCAACTTTCCCTCATCCTTTTGCCTTAAGGAATCAATTATATTAATTTTAATCATGGAGGTCACTTTTAGGGGGTCAACTAGAAAATTTAAAAAAAAGTTAGCAAACTATATCGTGTGTCATCCCAAGCAGCACATTAGTGAATTTTGCAGCTTATCTTATAGCTTTATGTTCTAAATGAGTGGTTTAACAGTGTTTGACTACACTTATAGCTTTAAACACAACTCAAACTTGTATACGAGTTCATCCTGTCACTTATAGTTGCTTAGGAACGTTTTTTGTTTCTACTTTATTACTTATAGTTGGGTAAAGTCGATTTTGCTACTTAAAGTTGCATGCAGGTTGTAATTGTCACTGAATAAGAAGCAATAGTGATATTTTAAGGCCCTAAAGTTACTTATGAGCCACTTTTATATATAAGTGGGAACATACCCTTATTTGGAACTTTTAATTCCAAATGACTAGTATAATAGAGTAGTATATCACCAATAGTGGCTAAAGAGATAATTTTACGGCCCTTTTGGAACCTAAAGTGATTGCAACTTTAAGGCCTAGAAGGGTCGTAAAATTATCTCTTTAGCCACTATTGGTGATATACTACTCTATTATACTAGTAATTTGGAATTAAAAGTTCCAAATAAGGGTATGTTCCCACTTATATATAAAAGTGGCTCATAAGTAACTTTAGGGCCTTTTATATCAATATTGCTTCTTATTCAGTGACAATTACAACCTGCATGCAACTTTAAGTAGAAAAATCGACTTTACTCAACTATAAGTAATAAAGTAGAAACAAAAAACGTTCCTAAGCAACTATAAGTGACAGGATGAACTCGTAAATAAGGTTGAGTTGTGTTTAAAGCTATAAGTGTAGTCAAACACTGTTAAACCACTCATTTAGAACATAAAGCTATAAGATAAGCTGCAAAATTCACTAATGTGCTGCTTGGGCCTAATTCACGAGCACTGGACGATCTACAAAAGAGAAAATAATTAGTATTCGTAATAGCATTCACTGCTTTGCCACTCGCAAGATACAAATAAGTGATTTTCAGACCTGATAGTTTCAAATAGAGAACAAATAAGTAGAAATAAACACTGTAAGATCTTTTTGTTTCGCCATCTTTACAAATTGGAGTCCTTGAAAATGATTTATTTTAAACAGAATTTTATTACACTGACGCATAATCACAGACTTTTGATAGTTGTGACGATGTTACTTTAACATTGTACGTAACCTACAATCATTACGTCAGGTTTTTACAGTTTTAGTTCTTATCAGTATCAATTCCTTATATGATTCAACACTCTCTTTTTAAATATTCCTGATCAAATCAAGGGCGCATCGAAATTTACAAAGAAACCATACTATAGTTTCACGGTAAAAAAACATTCGCAAGAATTTCGTGCTTATTTCAATGCCTGAACGTGAAGTTTTAATCAGTTACCAAACAGATGTATAAATCCAAAATTAAAATGGCAGATCACATTCACTTTAAAAAAACACAACTTACCGACTTAATTGTTGCCACGTCACTCAAAAGAACTTTGGCGTCCCATTTATCACTCATTGACTGAACTGAAATATTCATCGTTCAGTAAATCGTCGTTCACTGCGCATAACTTTCACCCATAGTTCTAATTGCCACTTAATGTAATTGTGAGATCTCTTATGGATTCAATTTAGAACCTAAAATCGTTCAATAAAAATCGTCGTTCACTGCGCATAACTTTCACCCATAGTTCTAATTGCCACTTAAGGTAATCGTGAGATCTCTTATGGATTCAATATAGAACCAAAAATAGGCTGCAATTTTTCTCCCCGTGGCTCTATATTGGTTGCATAAGGGTTCTTTCCACCTATATAGAACTTAGTCATGGCTATATATTTCACTTAAGTACCTAAATAGATATGATATACGAGCTATTTCCCACCCAGCTGTGCTACTTGGGATATTAAATGAAAGGACTCACTGTGAGAATGTCAAATATATATTTTTTATAATTTTTATATCAATAATTTCGAAGCTATTTAAGAAAATAGGCAAAAATTCACCATTCCCCCCTTATATCCGAAACTATTGGACATAACATTTTGAAACAAATATGGATAATAGTCCAATACTTATAGATTACAGGAAAACCTATAAGAAGTCTGTGCAATGAAGTATAATTGTTTTATTTTGTTTTGAATGTACGGAACCCTCTCCACGCGAGTCTAACTCGCACTTGTCGGGTTTTTTCACAAACTATAGCTGATTTCTGAGCTGAAAAACTATATACAGGCCCGTTTACAAAATTACTGTAAAAGCATATTTATATCAAAAGCAACAAAGTCAATGTTGACCAGTGTTGTTAAAAAATGTTCCCTGATGTCTCTACACCATTCTTTGTCCAGTACAGTTCAGATCAGTTTCGATATGTCACTTCGCGCACCATACGTCTCTGCATTGTGCCTTTCTCTGTACAGATACAGACGGGCTGTCAGGCATTGTTGGAGGAAAGAATGGGTCAATTACATGTATTTAGACTGGGGGTAACAATGGCTCAAAATGTCGCTCATTTGTACACGAAAAAGCATTTTTTTTCCGAAGGTATCATTCGTCTGAAATGGTATGAAAACCATTTTCTGCGAAAAGAAGTCTGTCTGTCGGTTTTGTTTATTACCCGACTGCGGCGAAGCCCAAAGGAGGGTTATGTGTTTGACCTGTATGTATATATGTATGTAATTATGTATGTCCTTTCCTATGTCCGCTCGTAACTACTCAACGCGACATCCGATTTTGATAAATGATACATCATTAGATTCGTCTTGATGGTGTGAGTGTCACTGGGTATAAAGTTTGTTAAAATAAACAAAATGGCGGATTTTATGCAGTTTCTAAGTGCACCGCGGTCGGTTTTTTTTAATAAAAATGTGGTTATTTTCAATTACTTTGTCAATCCTACTAATATTATAAATGCGAAAGTTTGTGAAGATGTTTGGTGTTACTTGCGTCAACTTACATTATGACTAACTACAAAATGAGTCGGAGCACCATCGTCTGATGGTGCTCCGACTCATTTTGAAGACCGAGTACGTAATTACGTCGATGAGCATAGTTGAGAGAGAAAAGATAAGTGTTATCAACAGATAACAATCAATTAACAATCGTAAGTTACCAATACGTTCTTTACTAGATGGTGCTGGATCTTTTCAAGTGCGTGACTATGACCCTAAATAGAAAATTATTTTGTATTTTTTTATGTACCCAGGAAAAAAATACTGATTAGCGCACTCAAATCTACAGCGTTGCATTCGTAATTAAGTGGCAACTGGCAAGTCTTGTTTTACTTTGGTGCTACATGACCTCGATTTCACCCTGTATATGTACCTACACCTACAAATTTGTACGGAACCCACGGTGGGCGAGTCTGACTCGCACTTGTCCGGTTTTTTTTCTAGGTGCACTTTAGATAGTGTTCGCCCAGGTCTTGTATCTTCAATTATAAGGGTATGAATTACAAGTGTACCTAATTGTTAAAACCGCATGCACACTATCGGACTCACCGGACCGTGGCTGTTAACCGTTGCCCCTTTGTTGCCGAATAATTAAAACTAAAAGTCATTCATTAGTTGAAACTGTGCTGTTGGGTCACCGGGCTTAGCGATGAAAGTGACAGCTCACTAATAAATAATGCTAAAATATAGTACAGTTTGACAATGAAATATATAATGCGCTTGCATGTAAAGTTTACTCGAGTGGCTATGAGTGATATATTGACAAGAACCATAATTTTTAACTGATTTCACAATGAAGAGGAGGTTCTTCAATCGATTATATCGAGGGTTTCAGGCCAACCAAAGGGGCGTATACGCAATAGTCCTACTATTGCGTATACGCCCCTTTGCCCTTGATTCGGAAGACCTAAGCAGGCGCTGATGAGAATGGGGAGTAAAGGGATTAAATGGTTTCCACCTCTCTGCCCCCATTCCCATCAACTTACAAACAAACATGCAATTTATACTCGAATACTAACTTCCTTTATTTTTACTTTATGTTAAGTACCAAACATACTTCTCTACAATCATGGGTCATAACGTCACATGAATAGGGGGGAGGGGGGTCTAGCCAAATGTGTCAGATATGTTAGGAAAAAGTGTGACATGAGGAGGGGGGGGGGGGGGGTTGCGGATGACCCCTGATCACCCTACAACAACTAAGTATTAAAGATAAAACCTCTAACTGTTATAACAGCACTGTGATTATGAAGAAAGTTAATTGTCATTGTCATTTTTTTGGCAATGTTAGGTTAACAAGTATTCACAGGCAAAGCGAAGAGCAGTACTTGACGGAATTATTCTAATTGTAGATTTTTGGGTTTCAACGCTAAAAAATGAACGTTTATTTCACTAATACTGGTATAAAGCAGTGGATTATAATTTACTCTATCCGTGGGGGGGATGATCTTGCTCACGTCGCCTGAATCATCCTGTAGGTTATAGGTTACAGGTTAACGCGGGCTTATTTTCCACAACTCGACGAAAAACATGCACCTATTTTGCGTGATGGGTTGATGGCACTCTTGCCAACCCAACTCTACCAGAAAGCCTAGCAGACCCTTGACGTTGCCGACGACTTCTGGGAGTGACCTCGGTGTTCCGAGGTGGTGAATCATTCTGTATAGAAAAGGTAAGCTAATTGGTACCGTTAGTTTATAAAAATCCAATTTAGGTAATGGAGCAATGAAAAGTTTTAATGACTCTCAATTAAAATGTATGCTTATATCAGGAGTAGCTCACTCCGCGATAGCCAGCAGGCTTAGCCAGCGACCGCGTTATGCGATAGAGAGAGACGGTCAGATGCGGTGCGTTCCGTCCGGTGGTCGGACCTGAACGTCAGTTTTGTTAGAAAGAGAAACTTCTGTACGTAGTACTATTATTTATTCTGTGCCTATACCTAATGTTACAATTTCCCTAACTTTACGAGATCGCTGTCAATGACTTTCCCTGTTAAAACTTTCGGTACGTCACCGCGAATACTAATATGGTGTTTTGCTCTGTTGGCTATTTCACAACTTCACCGGCAAACTCGTCCCTAAAATAATTTGACCTGTGATATAGTAATCATCATCATCATCATCATTTCAGCCATAGGACGTCCACTGCTGGACATAGGTCTCCCTCATAGATTTCCAATTAGTTCGGTTGGAAGCAACCTGCATCCACCGTGAGCAGCAGCCTTAACCTGATCATCTGTCCATTGTTGGTGGACGTCCAACGCTGCGCTTGCCAAAATAGTAATAAGAGTTCGTAATCGAGGGTCACGCTATTGCGTAAGGCCTGCGGAACCGGGAAATTTTAGCATTCCCGGTTCTGTCACATTAATACCGGTTTTGCACGCGCGCTCTACTATTGTGGTCCTATAAAGTCGAAGTGATGAGCGAATCGATATTTTTAATCCCTGATTACGAACTGTGAACGGGTTTAAAAAGTATTTTCTAATACTTAGTCATGAAAAATTTATTAAAGAGGACTAATAAAAAAAAATGGCCCATGTTGAGCAGTGACAACTCAGTTTTTCATGAAAATTGCATAATCTGAGCGAAACTTTATAAAAATAAGCTAATTCCCAAGCTAAATTCAAATGTCCATGGCCATCAGAAGTTACTTACCATCAAAGTGAGCAGTGAGCTCGTTTGCCTTTCCCATTACATAAAAAAAATTGATCTGTCAAATAGCGATACTAGGGTCGCTTCCAAAAAAATATATCCGTAGTTAAGGGATAATTGAACAAGATCTTAATCATGTTCTTCTAATTTACTGGTTCTGTTGTTTTTACTGAACAAGATCTTAATCACGTTCCTCTGATTTACTGGTTCTGCTGTAAGATTAACTTTTTGTACAGACCACTAACTTTTAAATTAATCCCTTAACTACGGAGATCTTTTTAGGGTTCCGTAGCCAAAATGGCTAAAAAAGAACCCTTATAGTTTCGTTATGTCCGTCCGTCCGTCCGTATGTCACAGGCATTTTACTCAAAAACTACAAGACCTATACTGATGAAATTTGTAATATAGATGTCTTGTAGATGCCGCAACTAAGTTTGGTAGTTAAATAATAAAAATAAAAAAATCTAGGGGGGGCACTCCATACATGTAACAGAAGCTAAAAAATTTTTTTTTTCAGAAATTGTCAACGTGTGTACATAGTTCGACAGCTCTTTTAAGAACATTTTAAAGTTCTTAAGTAATGTTTTTGATTAAGTGAATACCTTTGGAAATAATCGTTCCGAAAGTTGTGAAAATTGTGTCCCCCCCCCCCCTCTATCTTCTAAACCGTGTGTCCGAAAAATATAAAAAAAATTACAAAGATAACGCTCAATTAATACTTTCAACGAAAATTATTTTTAACAAGATTGGATTAACCGTTTTTGAGTTATTGCCGATAAACTGCGCTTTTCAACAAAAGGACGTAATTGCTATGAAGATACGCTCTTTTGTTGGGTTTACTATTGGATCGCATAAATTTAAAAGGCATAATGCATTATTTCGCATAATTCATCATTTTGCATAATGCTTTTTTTTCTGCTCCCGTAAACTTTTCAGGATTATTATAACGCAAACCTAACCTAACCTAACCTATTTAACAGGATGAGGCCTTAAAGAGTCCTGAAAGTTCTACAGTTTAAGAAAAAAATGCATTATGCCGAATGATGAATTATGCCAAATGATGCATTATGCCTTTTAAATTTATGCGATCCAATAGGTTCCCCTTTTGTTGTTGTACTTTTTTTACATCGTATTTTTTACCTTATAGTTACGGCTATGGAACCCTACACTGAGCATGGTCCGACATGCTCTTGGCCAGTTATTTTTGAAATGACACATTAAGGCCGCGGTTGACCGTCTAGCTGTGAATGACTCTACATTGAATTTGTTACGATATCAAATTGTTTATTCCGGAGCGCATGCGCCGTGTCGTGTGAAAGTGTTTTATTATTATCATGGAAACTATACAATTGGTGCACACTCGATTTTTAGACGCAAATTAGCATTTTTGGACCTTATGTAGGAATAATAAAGTTTCAAATTGCATGGGTTGTTGAATATTTGAATTATTAGTGTGAACTATTTAATTTTATACGTAATGTGTATGTGATTCCGATGTGTACTTAGGTACGACCTAAATGTTAGCAACAGTGAATAAGCATCTTCTGGTTAAACTGCTCCACCATTAGACCTTGTCTCCACTTTCCATGAGGTGAGACCCAAACTGAAGAATCGTAAGTTTTTATGTGTATTCAAAACCTGTCTTATTCTCTTGTCAAGTGTAGGTAAATGATTTTTTGCGAGTTTGTCTAACTTCTTTGATGCTAGTTATTCTTTCTCATTTGCTCAAGGTTTAGCTGGAAGAGATCCCTTACCACCGGCAGAGCGAGATGAAACGAGACGAGGATTGAATTGAAATTTGTATGAAGTTTTCAATCCTCTCCTCGCGCATCGCCGCTCGCGCATCGCGCAACTTGATACAAATTTCAATTCAATCCTCGTCTCGTCTCGTCTCACAGTATTTTAAGATCGCTTGAGACCAGACATTTGTAACCAATATCGGATATCAATGTATTAAGTTGTAATAACACAAACTGCAAAAGAAACCCTACGTCAATTACTGTGCGTTTTGGAGAAAAACAATGTCGAAGTTGCTACTTCGGAGGTTGTTCAAAATCGGAAAAATACGTTTTTTTCTTTGTATACCAAAAGTAAAGGCAACAAGTTGTAACCACATTTTGACACGTACAATTATGTATTGTTTAAGCTTTACGACAGATCTGAATTATGAGTAGAAACACAAATATTCGCAAAAAAAATCATATTAGTTTTTATTTTTTTATTTTCATAGTATTGGTACCTATGCAATTTTATCAAAAATAGTAGCTGACCTTATAATCTATCTGTAATAAAAAAATCGGCCATGTAGTGTACTTAACATCGAAATTATTCATGATTGGAAAAAATATTCTGAGCGCCTACATATATACATATAGCAAAGTCAACCATCAGTTCTAGAGTGTGCATACACATAAGTAATTGTTTATGGTTATTTCACTAATTCACGGAGTCCTGTAATCTCACGATGTTCACCAATCCCGCACTGTATAGCGCGAGGAGTTCTATACTCTCTTAGAGAGATTAGTCTCTTTGGCTCTTCCAGAGACTTATTATAAAGTCTGTCCTATGAAGGGCTACATGTGGCGTGCGAAGGGTCCACCCTCGGCAGGCATTTGCTAAAACTCCACGTAAATACATGTAGCCTGGAGGAGCGGGGTAGATATAAAATTGCATACCAATACTATGAAAAAAAAATTAAAAAATTAAAATTTAAATGATTTTTTTGCGAATATTTGTGTTTCTACTCAGAATTCACATCTGTCGTAAAGCTTAAACAATACATAATTGTACGTGTCAAAATGTGGTTACAACTTGTTGCCTTTAATTTTGGTATACAAAGAAAAAAACGTATTTTTCCGATTTTGAACAACCTCCGAAGTAGCAACTTCGACATTGTTTTTCTCCAAAACGCACAGTAATTGACATGGGGTTCCTTTTGCAGTTTGTGAAATTACAACTTACTACATTGATATCCGATATTGGTTACAAATGTCTGGTCTCAAGCGATCTTAAAATACTGTGCGTCTCGCCCTGCCGGTGGAAGACCACCTTAAGACAAGTCGATGGAAATCAAGTTCTGTGGTACACTCCCGGTACTGACTTGGCTTAACATTACATTTCAAAACGTTTTTGTTGTAGAAGAACTGCGTTGCGAGACTTGCATTTTTTACATGACGTTATGTTTTTGATGGGATATTTTTTAATAATTTCGAACTTAAATCTACTCTAGTACTTTTTATTTAGAGGCAGTATTTTACTAACGGCAAGTAAAGTAGCTACTAAATGTAATACTACTTTGTTGTGGACTACACATTGTAATTAGTGGCCAGTGAAAGTCTATTTACCTTTTGGCTGACTGTATGAAAGCCACATGTGATGGTCACGAGCATTGCTTAACAGAACAACAGCTGTGCAGATTTATCTCATAGTTATACATATGGGAGTAGTACTCAAACTTGACAAGCTTTCAGTAAACTATCAAATATAGGTTTAGCTGAAATCACAGTTAAGATTCTTAGTTTTCTATAGTAATCAGTTAAACGTTACTTGCTAAGTCACCTTACTTCTTCAATACATATTAATATTATGTATCTTTTAATAAGCGCTTTATAGCAGTTTCGCTAAATAACCTTGAACTAGTAACTTTATAATATAGATTTCCTGTAGTTTGTACGAAAACATTTTATTGTACATTAAATTATACAGACATATTCAAAAACACGTTTCTTGTATGGTGACCACCTTTCAATATTAGTTTTATTTAGGTTTTATTATTTACTGTTATAGCGGCAATGGAAATACACATTCTATGAAAATGTCAAGTTGAAAAAAAATGAAAAAATGAAAATGAAAATGAAAAAGAAAAACCACCACCTATATATAGTTTCCACCTATTACGGTTCAAAAGATACAGCTCTGTGACAGACGGAGAGACCGACAGCGGAGTCTTAGTAATATAGGTAGGGTCGCGTTGGCACCCTTTGGGTATAGAACCCTAAATAGTACAGTACAAAACTAGGGTGGTAATACAAAGAAAGGCCGAGATCGCAGAAGTTTGCGGCCCGAGCTGCAAGCGAGATCATTTTATGCCTACACATGGCCAGAAAGCGGCTTTTTCCGTACGCGCAGCGTGCGGAAAAAGTCACTTTATGGCCAGGTGTGGCATACAAGTTATTCCTGTGTCATCAACCGCCTTAAAAATTTAACTGATCAGTTTTCCTAATAAGTTAAATGTCAGATAAAACATACGCATATTGCCAGCTGTAGCTAAGCGAATAAATAAGTTCTGAAGTAAATTCTAATGCCATAGATTTATAGTCGCCTGCGCGGTGAATGTGTACAGTGTTGCGTATAATGTTAATGCTATTATTAATTTCCCAGGCACTTTAATAATTTGATCTACACATATATGTATGGCTTTCTTTAGTTAACTAATATTTCATCTTTTTTTAAATTAGTTCCTTTGGTGTGCAATGAAGTAATATTGTATTGAAGAGACCTGGACTCATCAGTCAGTGGATGTGGGCTAAAATGATGAGTACCAAATATGTTTAGTGTAAAGAAAACAAAGAATAAACTTATTATATTTTATTTGGTTGTAGTCTATGTTGGCACGGGCAAGTGCTTTACAAAAGGTCACTTCTTCACTTACTAATTAATTATATAAATAATTAGGAGGGACAATCTCACAAAAATTGGCCTTGTAACGAATAAAGCAATGATTTACTAACTATATGGTTACTAGCTATATGGTACTAGATTACAATTTAAATAATAAACTTACATATTTATATAAATAAATACTTAAATAAATAGAAAACACCTAAACTTTTGTAACTCGTGCTCATTACGCAAATGCGTGTCCTAGCCAGGAATTGAATCTGGGACAGAGAGCTTCATAGGCGGTGACACTTCCACTATTCTAAATTTAATGTGAGTAATTTCCTAACCAAATACCTAAGTTTTCAATTTAATGTTATACTCCTAGTCCTTTTGGACTTTGTCGTTACACACCAGGACTTTTTCTTGCTCCTGTAAAAATAGAATCAATAAGTTTTCAACTATTACTAAAAAAAATTATAAAATTTTGCGTGGTTACGTTAACTGGTACAAAAGTGATAAAGTATAAAAACGGTTACGTTAACGAACGTTACCATTTTTTGATGATAAACAATAAGTATCATTATTGATTATTTTTCATTATTATTATTTGGGAACATGTTCCCCTAATTATCCCAATGAATCAACAAAACATCAAGCAATACTCGTAGTCATCAAAAATATTAATATCAAAATATAAATTAACACTTTCAGGTGAGCAACGTCTATAGACGTCGAATATGTAGGCTTAATAACGCTTAACAAATAAACTATCAGCGTATTCGTATTTTCAAACCAAATACAGAGAACCAATAAAATTAAAGGCTCAAAAAATGAAAGGTTGTCAATTGAATGGTGCTCACGCGAAAGTGTTAATTAAGGATTCGTTCATTGATGAAAAAAACTTTTTTAGAAATGTACTTTCACGATTTCATCACCATAAGCACTTTAGGCGATAAACGAATCGAAGGTAATTAAACCCCAAATTTATGAATGAGAAAACCAACTTAAGTTCTTGTGATCGGAATGAAACCCTGTTGATTATGATGAAAATCTAAAATGTGCGTTCTAATTTTAAACTAATCGTCAATCACTAAAATTTTTGGCTCAGCACTGCTCAGCTGCCGTCCTGTAACTAAAAGACGGCTAACTGTAAGTAGTAAGTTAGCCGCCTTTAAGACATAGGATGGCAGACTGCGTGTGGTATGGTGTCTTATATGATTTTTCGTATTGACGTTGATTTTAGGAGCAGCTTGTATAAATAAACTAATAAATAAATAATTTTTCAAATAATTAGAAATCACTTATAACAAAAGACATTACCGGAGCAGGGGTCAGAAAGCCATGACTTCTTTAATTGCTTCTTGAATAATCCCCCAGATCGTGTTTGCCTCAAGGACACTAATACCTTTTATGCCAGACCTGGCCAAAAAGTGACTTTTCTGTAGGCTTATGATGCTACGCTTTGTCACGTTTATAAATGATTGATTGATGATGATCATTTATTTATAAATGATAAAGCATCCGTCACGTTCTGACAAATAGTGTGTGAGAGTGACGGATGCTTTATCATTTATTTATCGCGTGACAATGCATAGCATCATAAGCCTACTGGACGCTTTCTGGCCAAGTGTAGACATAAAATTATGTACACAACACGGGAGGTTAATAAAGAAAGCCCTCGATCGCATATTTACCTCCGATACGTTTTTACCAGAGGTGTGCGAGGTGGCAGAGCGGTGTGCGAGAAAAAATCCACCAATGCCGGGCCGCGCTGAGCGAGGATTTGATTGGTAGAGTTTGTGGGAAGAGAGGACAATAGAGAGATCTCTCTCCAGACGGGTGGGTGCTAAGGAGGTTTTCCACTGACAGGGCGAGACGAGACGAGACGAGGATTGAATTGAAATTTGTATGAAGTTTTCAATCCTCTCCTCGAGCATCGCCGCTCGCGCATCGCGCAAATTGATACAAATTTCAATTAAATCCTCGTCTCGTCTCGTCTCGCCCTGCCGGTGGAAAACCACCTTTATGCCTGGAGACCGGAGTCCATTGAGATTTGGTCGGATGATGTATTTATGCAAACGACTCAGAAAACTTCTATAGCGCGATGTAGAACATGTCAGATTGACAGATGACAGGGCGCCACAAGTATCTCCTGGCACACCGCTCCGCTACCTTGCACATCTCTGGTGGAAAGGCAGTGAAAGGGCCTTATCACACTGGCGATTTGCGAGCGAGTTGAAAGCGAGGCGAGCGCGCAGCGTGCTCGCGGTGAAATCGTTACGCACTCGCGGCGAAATCGTTACGCGCTCGCAGCGCGCTCGCCTCGCTTTCAACTCTGCTGCAAATCGCCAGTGTCATAAGGCTCTTACGGAGTGAATTGTGAAAGGCTCCTGTACCTATGATGGAATAAGTAATACCTTAGGAATTTGTGGAGATCAGCTCGGCTGCAGGTCGACCAGGACTGCGGGATCTTCTGACGGCTGTATGTCGCGGACATGATGAAGCCGTTCCGACAGTGGTTCTTGAGGCCGTCGTGGAACACTCCCAAGCTGGGAAGGAATAATTAATGATTCGTCATCGTCAATCGTCATCAGCATCACACATCAGCCTATATTGATACCCTAGTTTACTTACACTTGTACTATAGCTTGGCAACTTCGTTGGTGACACTCACATGTGTGCTTTTTGTTATGTGCAGCCGTAACTACTTACACAAGTTACCGCCAACACGAACGGCGACCGACGGGAGCAGCCTCCGGAGGCCCCCGTTCGTGTTGGCGGTAACTTGTGTAAGTAGTTACGGCTGCACATAACAAAAAGCACACATGTGAGTGTCACCAACGAAGTTGCCAAGCTATAATTATGTACAATTATTTTGCCTACGAAATTTCTATTTTATTTCTCATAGCTGAGGGTGAATGGGTTGTAGTTTTCACGCTGGCCCAATGCGGATTTGGGACTTCACATACACATTTGAATTTCTTCGTGGATGTATGCAGGCTTCTTCACGATGTTTGTCTTCACCGACAAGCTAATTGTAAATATCGATTTTTTTTCGTATGTACATAAGTTCCGAAAAACTGATTGGCACGAGCCAGGATTCGGACCCACGACCTCTGCTTGAAAGGCGCATGTCCGGACCACTCGGCTACCATAGCTTGTTAACTTTACGAAACTTTTAGTTACAGGTCGATTCACGAAAGCTGGCGCGAGATTTGTACTGTATGACAGCTATTTTCATAGAAATTCTGTCAAATCTCGCGCCAGCTTTCGTGAATCGACCATATGTTTAGCTTTTTGAGACTTCTCATGTTGTTTCACGTACACAAAATGTATCAAACTATATATACCTACATATTATGTAACATGAATTTAATAAACATGACGACTCGTTGATATGGATAGTGAACCGTTTTCGTTTGTATCGGGATTTGGAGACCCGAGCAATTTAAGTCACGTTCAGGCCTATGATATACTTGTATGCGACATTGAATCGTGTTTTAGAGTCAGATGGATCTGATTCAATTGGTTTTAAGTGGTTTTCAGAACTGTATGAGGTCACTTAGTCTTTAAAGCCAATTGAAAGTCATTGGTGACATTTCAATGTCTAAATACTTTCATTTGCATGTGTCCGAGTTTTACATTCATCGATACTCATCATCTCAACTCGGAATCGTCCACTGCTGAACACAAGCCTCCCCCAAAGTATTCCACACGGTTGCAGACTTTTTACATCCATTAACTTCCGGTGACCTTAACCAGGTCATCAGACTAACTTGTGTGTGTTTTTTGGAGGGAACGCTTCGTCTCTTGGTTCCAGGAGTAAGTTCTTTTTTTATGTCATAGGGGGCAAATGAGCAGACGGATCGCCTGATGGTAAGCGATTACCGCCGCCCCTAGACACCGGCAACACCAGAGGAGTCACAAATATAAGAGTAACATTAAGAGGAAACAGTAAGGTGGAGAGAATTGAAAATTAGGTATTTGTAAAATGTGTCGCTGTCCCGCACTGCCCGCCTCTCCCGCGCAGAGCGTGATAGAGACAACTGCAGCTTGGACCGAAAATGTCTTTTAAAATTTCATGAAAACAATGTTTCGTAGTCCCCTGATTTCTTCCCCAAAACTTAACCTATTTAACTAATTTTTTCATCAAACATTAAAGAAAGGCTTTGGCCGTGTTCCTTCCTTTTTTTTAATAATCTAGTCAAATTTGTTTTCTGGATGTGTGAACACAGCGGAAAATTTGGCGTTTTTTTTAGGTTTTTGAAGGTTAATATCTCTTTTGAGAATCAATTTATCGTAAAAAGGAAAACATAGGAACATAACAATAGTAGCCATAAATTTTTGGACAAAAAAATATTGCTCTACTGGGATTATCCAGGGACGAAACAGGGGACTACGTTTGTATGGAAAAACTGCCCTCCTGTTTCCTCTTAAATCTTTCTGAAGTGGTTTAATTTCTTGAAATTAGACGTTTTAAAATTAGGTACGCAGTACAGAATGCTCTGAGACTAGGTTAACTCCCACCTCACCTACGGTTTGGGCCACGAACACCTAATCTTTCTTTATTTTACGGCCCTTGGCGAGTAATATGCTATTAAATACAGACCTATGAGCGATTTCGTGTGCCAGCAAATACACCAGATCTCTGTCGTCCCACTTGACCAGAGCGCAGCTTTTGTGCATGCTGCACATCTTGCCCATGTAGCCGCGACCTGGAATTACATTACAAATTCACCATCATTATCGTCGTCAGTAAAAACAGATTCATCATCAGCAGCAGCAGCAAAAATTGGCCGCTGTTTAAGTATACTTCCCTAAAGAATATTTCTACCTCGAGATGACCACGGGTCTCCTCCGAAGACTTTCATAACGAAAGACATCAATTGGGTGCTATTAAACTAAACTAGACCGAAAAAATAATCTTAGACAGAAAAAGCTTAAATCGATAAGCGGTTCAAATGTCGACGTCTTCTTAACCATGCTGAAGTTAGCAATAATCTCATTTTTAAAAACGAAATAAGGAAATCCAATTAGGGTGTTTAGAAATCATAAGCCCACCAGCTGGCAGCAGGGTGTCGAAAGGTCTTTTTGACAGTAGGCGTCAAGATCCACCAATCACACCACTTGATTTTGGCATCTACTGCCAAATAGACCTTTCGTCACCCTGCTGCCAGCTGGTGGATTTCTGATTTCTAAATACCCTCATTAATACCTGTGCTTCCTTCAACTTTTTCTCCCTTCTTCCCGACAGAGTACATGTCCAGACCAGTCAGAAGGACAGAGAAATATGGCTTGCCCCTCTTCACTTTCATACTCTTCTGCCAAGCGCAGTAGTTCCACAAATACTCGCTAACATTGTCATTCACAGTCACAGTCTTATTACCGATGGCTCTGACGTTTATCAATTTCAATTGCACCCTTTGGTTTAAGGATTTCACGTTAAATACTTTCTCGACTTCTCTTAAAATGGTTTTAGGAGAGAATTTTAGTTTTCGCCTGGATCCTGGGATTTTTGGCACTTGCCGAGTCATTGCTTTGTCTAAGTGTAACATTATGGGAATTACTATTTCTTGCTTTGGTACTGTGTAGTATTCTGCATGTTTTATTTTAAGCGTGCTGTTTCTTGGTCCCATTATCTGAAAATTAGAGAAAAATGACATTTTAGTATTTTTATGACATGGTAAAGGCAAACGAGCACACAGTTCAGCTGATGTTTAGTGAGTGACTTCTGAGGCCCATGGACATTGGACATTTGCAATCTTAATATCGTAGCAAAGCTCGTATCTTAGTATTGATTTACTAATTAGATACGATCTTTTGAAGAGCAGTAACAGAAGTTTTAGTGAATTTTGATTGTGACCTGGTGATATTATGTAGGTGTAGGCTGCCGCGATACTGCAGCGCCTCGGGCATGTTCGCCGAGGGGCGGGTTGATGGCTTCCACGCGATTATCAGAAAGCGATGCAGTTCATTACTTAACCGCTGGCGCGCCAGCTCGAACACCATCATGAGCACGTTAGCTGACCGGTGGGATTCGCCGTGGCTAAAACACTGGGTTCAGCTGCACGCCCCACCATAAATTTTTAGTTCTAAGTATAATGTGTTTTCTGTTTTTGTAATGTCATACTACTAACAATAGAAGCATAAGTATTATTTTGTAAACTACTAACACAATATGGATCTTGTCCGAAATAAATGATGATATGATATGATATGATATGATTATAGATGCGTTGCCAACCCTGAGAACTAAGATGGAATGCATGTTTGATAGTATAGTTAAAAAACTTAACCAATGCCGATGATGCATGTAGTAGTAGTGTACGGAATTTATACGGAACTATGTCATTTTTCTTAAATGGAACGTAAAATAGTACATTACACAACTAGGGTGGTAAAACAAAGAAAGGCCGAGATCGCAGATGTTTGCGGGCCGAGCTCCAAGCGAGGGACGTAAATATGCGATCGAAGGCTTTCTTTTTTACCTCCCGTGTTGTGTACATCATTTTATGTTTACACTTGGTCAGAAAGCGGCTTTTTCCGTACGCGCAGCGTGCGGTAAAAGCCACTTAATGGCCAGGGTGTGGCATAAATGTCTATTATGGACAAGTTACTACTATATACAAGAAGGGTATTACTTAAGTTTTTGACCTAAATTGGTTGTCGCACTTAGTCATAGTCTTATCTGGAATATAACGTGTTCAAGCAAATGTTACAAATTTGCAGCATTAAGGTAAATTTTTGATTGCATTTTGGAAACAGTGGCCTAATGCTAGAGGGTCCATTTCATATTAGGTTAGTTCATAGTGTCGTTTGTTTGTCACAATTTACCATTTGGTCAATGATTTCAAAAGTAAGGATAGGCCCATCCGAACAGTTCGGAACTATTTTCAAAAATGCAGCTATAAAGACCAGCTCCGCAGTGCACACGCCGCGTGCTGCACTGCCGGCTGGTACTGATTTGGCGGTATTTTGCCGCCAAAGCGTTGGAACCATCTGCGCGCTCGCTTAGCCCTGTCCTTTGTATACGTCAATGCATTTGATTAGTTGATTCGTCTCTGAAACCGATAACTTAGGGAAATTATTAAAAACCAAACCTAACATAACTAGGAGTGGCTCACTCCGCGATTTCGCCGCGCGGCTATAGCTTGGCAACTTCGTTGGTGACACTCACCTGTGTGCTTTTTGTTATGTGCAGCCGTAACTACTCGCACAAGTTAACGCCAACACGAACGGGGGCCTCCAGAGGCAGTCTCCGTCGGTCACCGCTCGTGTTGGCGGTAACTTGTGTAAGTAGTTACGGCTACACAGAGCAAAAAGCACACAGGTGAGTGTCACCAACGAAGTTGCCAGGCTATAGTAGCACCATCGGTTCCAGAGGAAAAATCGAAACACATACACAAAATCTGCCGTCCTAGTCTAAAAGGCGACTTTTTACTATGAACTTCCATAGAAAAAAAGTCGCATTTTAGACTAGGACGGCAGAAATTATGACCTGTAATATAAATGCACGCGAATATTTCTATTGCCTTAAGAAGAGACAAAAAAATCAGGATCATTGACTTCGACGGGAGCTAAATGATATGGAACAAATAAAATAATGGGTTGTGGATGAATGAAAGAAGACAATGGAATGCAAACCAACCTACCTATGTCAAAGTATAACGACAGACAAGTAGTCCAACTTCGCCAGTTTAGGAGCGCGCGATACCTATTTTCACGAGCGCGCTCTTGCGCGTCTGTGTGAGTTAGGGTTGCCAGATTGAATTACCGTATTATCGGGAGCAGGAAACAATATGTCGGGATTTTGAGACTTTGGTCGGGAGATGCCCCGTGCACTCGACGCGCGACCTTTTTTAGCCTGAAAGAGCAGAAATGTGTCTTGGCCCCGGACCACCTTGAGTGGATTCGGACTAAGTTGTCGGGAGATTTTCTTCTTTATCGGGAGTCGGGAGGACATACAAAAAATCGGGAGAATCCCGCCAATTCCCGACCATCTGGCAACCCTAGTGTGAGTATTATTATATAGAGCATTCTTACGCATTCTTAAAACTTTGCTTGTAGTGCGTTTGGTCACGGCGCGCACACATACAAGCGTGCGATGTACCGTTTGTACGAAGAAAAATTACTAGTATTATACTGGACCTATGTCCCGTCGCCGGTGAGTAAGCGAATAAAATTGGGCGAGTAGCATTAAATTGCGGATCTGGAAAGGGCGATCCATTACACTGTATACCTCGTCAGCCCGCAATGAACTGTTACTCGCCCAAATTTAGTCGCTGACTCGCCGGGTCACGTGCCAATCTAACAGTTTGTGTCTGAAGCGAGTACAATTCCGTATCATTCGATTCCATAAAGTTTGAGTGTCAAGGCTCAGTAGGTGATTCAGAACTCTGTACCAACTCGTCTGTAATATAATTTGACCCGTGAGCTAGAGATAATTCGTAATCCGTGTTCGTAATCGGACATCATGATGGTTTTAAACAAGATGGCTAGACCTTGTGGAATCTGTCACGCAATGTCCTGTGGCAGAATGTTCCCGGAATGCCGCTAAAAGAAAGAGATGGAGAAACACAGAAATATGTCGAGGTAGAAGGAAAAAGGGTATGTACCTCGCGTGCTAAAAAGAAGCGGCGGCGACCTACTTTCCGCGCCGTCAACTTCAGTTTCCGTCAATATTATTAACAGATTTGAAAATCTGATGATAATGGCATAATTAATTGTTGAAATACCACCAAAAGAATTGGAGAATTTATGTTTTCCATCACTAAATTACACTTTTGGCGTCAAACGCCAAGCGATAAACGTTACACGCTTGGTTGCCATACAAGTCGACGAACTATTTCCTTCTATCTCGATATCGTCGACCGTAGGCTGAATTACGGTAAGGGACAGGCAAAACAATGTCCCTTACGCTAATTGAGCCTACGGTCGACGATATATTTTTGTGTGGAGAAACATCGTGAAAGCAGTGACTACAACCTATAACCACTCTGTAAAAGAGTGCCAACTGAGAAGAAGGATCATGATACTGTGGATTTATCTTATGTAATTAAGATGATCCTATGGCTACCATCCGGCTCCAACATCAGATCAGCTCCATATAATAATAATAATTATTGCATTGTCATCTGATTTACACGTTCTTGCAAAATCTCAGGTCAATCGGAAATCGGGAAGTGGGTCAAATTTGACTTCATGCAAGATTTTATTTCAGACACACAGACCCCGGTCAGGTCAGGTAAAACTAAATAAAAGCTTACATAGGTATATAGATACAAGAAATCAAAGTACACAGAAAAATTAAATGGTACTCACCTGTGGACTAGACCGGGAATCGAACCCGGTACCTCTGGCTTTCCGGCCCAGCGCTACCGGCCACCGGAGCACACAGCAAGTGCCCTCAATTTTACCATCTACTTTGACTTTCGTATCAGACCATCACCACCATCCTTTTCCGTATCTATCTAGTCAAGGGCAAAAATAAATATCCACACAAAGTTCGAAAATATGTATACATAAAAATTACTGCTATAAAATAAGACCTGATCACTTACTTTATACAAAAGACGAGACATCCACTCGACATGTTTCGGGAGCATTCGGCATTCCCTTAATCATGAGTAGTATTCGCGAACGCTGCCCGGCGACTACTAGTGTAGTCGTCGAGCAGCGTTCGCGAATACTGTACATGTTTGACTCTCAGTGGTTTTCTAAGTAAAATTGGTGCCCTTGACTGTCCAAATTATAATAGGTACGAGATTGACGGTCAAGTTCTGAATTACAGTACAGTAACCAGTCATGTTTATGTTGAATCGTTAAATCAAACAATCTTGCACTCAGGTTGACTACGTGTATTGTCATCGGTACATTCACGAGACAAAGCGCTTTGTCTATTCACAAAATAATACTTGATCATAATCATCATCAGCCTATATACGTCCCACTGCTGGGCACAAGCCTACTCTCATGTCGATACCTTTAGACTCAAAGGGGGTAAACGCCGTAGGTGCTAATGACGTTTACGCCCTTTGAGTCTAAAGGTATCGATATATGAAAGTGAATGGGCTGTAGTCCCCACTCTAGTCCAGTTCAGATTGAAGACTTCACCTTTGAATTTCTTCCCGGATGTATGCAGGTTTCCTCACGATATTTTTCCTTCGTCGAAAAGCTAATGGTTTAATAATATTTCGTTATCTAATCATATTTCGTGCATAAGTTCCGAAAACTCATTTGTACGAGCCAGGATTTGAACCCACGACCTCTGCTTGAAGAGCGCATGTCTGAACCACTCAGCTACTATAATCTCTACGAATACTGCCGATGCGATGCCGTTATATGCCAAAAAGCAGTAACTATCTATAAGACTCGAAAACACAGCGTTTTGCCTATGCAGGGCAGTTTATGTTTGTCTATGGAACACAAAATGCCTACGTTGAGGTAGGTACCTACCAGTGGCGTGGCGTAAGCCGGCATCTTTGGGCAAGCCGGTGCAGATTTGGCGTACATTTTCCTTAAGAGCTGTAGAATAAGGTGGTCAAATGCCTAATATTAGGCAAGGTAGGAATCGAGGTCTTTGGTTACTAATGAACAATGTGTGGTTAGGCGGTCGTGATGTATATTACAATGATGCATATAAGCGCTGTGAGTTATTTAGTAAATCCCGTGTGTGATAAGCTTTTTCCTGTGGTCACACTAACAAAGTAGAATATGTGGCAAGTTATTGAAATTTCCCTTTAATTTATAATTAGTTTTATACCCGAGTGTACAAGTGCGACAGTGACGCATTCATGACGTCATCATTTTTAGCATTTAGGTGTTTGATGTTCTCATCTTACTTGGACACAAATATTTTGCATTGAGACAAACCGGGCTTAATGTTACAACAACAGTTGTTTTTTTTTTCAACTAAGGTGAACTTCCTAGTCTTTAGCACGCTAATGTCCAATAGCATTTGGACCATTTTTTTAAAAGTTGTACACTTAACTTTTTTTTTTAGATCTGAGAAATTTACATCATTTCTAATCAGAATCACGCGTAATATCGTCTCTGATAGAAGAAAAAAAGTGTCCCAAATTTTTCATACAAATATCGCTCTTCCGTTCCGTTACCGCCATACAAGTGGAAAAGTAACGGAAAAAATTTGGTACACTTTTTTTCTTCTATCAGAGACGATAGTACGCGTGATTCTGAGTAGAAAGGATGTAAAATTTCTCAGATGTAAAAAAAAAGTTAAGTGTACAACTTTAAAAAAATGGCCCATCTACCTCTGTTAAATGACTTCAAGTTGGCAACTACTGGAACATTGTCAAGCACTAGAACCTTGCCGTAAACTCACATTGCTATGGCAGTTCAATTAACTATGGTTCAAACTATGCAGTATCTTTTTGTGTACATTTTTGCCGCCCCAAATTTTGGCTTCAGTCGTGTTCAATAATTGAATAATTATGTACTGTATCATATATAGTCAAAATAGCATACAGCTGTGTACACGAGAGTGCACAATAGTCTAGACCGTCATGAATTCGTTGGACTAAATAAACCTGAGTAATTTGTGTTTACCTCGATATATAAGGTGCTTATAAATTAGGTACCGATATTTTTAGGGCTAATAGCAACCAGCTTTCTGAGTTTATTTATGTATAAAACAATAAACATATTATGTATGCTTTTTGGAGAAAATTAGGGAAGTAAGTTTGCTACGTAAAGCACCCTGTTAATGAGGTAAACAATAATCAATGATTAAGACCTCTTTGATTATTTTATGGTTAGGTACTAATTTTTCCATATGAATGAACTGGCCACTTAACAGAAAACGACGTCCACTTGACAGAAAATGTTCTTGTCAGTTAAATTAACAGTGTATGATTAAGTTTGCGTAGAATTTTAATTTATTTATTTTGTTCGGGAAATGAAGATCAAAAATATAGTATAAAAAGTTTTCTTAATTTCGATAAAAAGTTAATTGTGTTGATTTAAGTTAACATCTCTTAAAATATTGGTAGGTACCTAATTTGTGAGCACCTTATATAATGAAATTAATGAACTAAATTGACACTAATTAAACCATTTCCACGATCTGTATATTCTATTCTTTATGCCAATGCTGCGCGTACGGAAAAAGCCGCCTTTTGGCCAAGTGTAGACATAAAATGATGTACTCAACACGGGAGGTAATAAAGAAAGCCCTCGATCGCATATTTACGTCCCTCGCTTGCAGCTCGGGCCGCAAATATCTGCTATCTCGGCCTTTCTTTGTATTACTACCCTAGTTGTGTAATTTACTAATTACGTATTTATTTTTTCTACATGCGCATGTCTATATTTTTAGGTGCTATCCGTAAATTACAGTATATTATATTTTCGAATTTTTAAACCCCGTCCTATTCGTCACGTTTTTCTCCATTACATCTTTTTAACTTTTATTTTGAACTCTTATAAAAGTGATGCAGTTTATGGTCGATGATAAGGTATTACACAAAAAAGGTAATTGGGTAGTTAATTTTAAATTACCGTGTATCAATAGTCGACTTAGGACATTAAACTCTTAAATGAGAGTTTTTAATCTTTTACTTCAGAAACGATTCCTCTTACAAACTTCCGAAAGACTTCCTGGAAAAAAATAGGATAATTTCTATCCCAGAGGAGGTGAAAAGGAGGTTTTCACACTCTTAAAGAATTATTCGTGGTATAAAAGCTATCCTATTTAAATATGTTTTCATCACACTTGCTCGAAAATGGTGTCATTACACGTAGGTTTTGCGGGCCGTAAATGACCTATTACGCCCTAGGGCGTAATGGTTTTCTTTTTAAATTTGAAACGCTGGTTCTGTTTTACTCTTATTTGTCATGTTCAAAGAAAACGCCAACTTACTTTTTTAACTTTTATTACTGAAATATTTATTTAAAGAGAACTGTTATTGTAAATACATGTAAACACATATTTCTGTAACATTAATTAAATGTTTAAATAGTGTATTTCAGTATTTTGCAAATATAAAATCAACCATTTTAAGTCTGTACCGCTATGGTTTCCGAACGTGACTTGTCGTCTTGATATATGTCACTAATGTCACTGTCAGTTTTACAATTTTATTTAGGTTAGGCCGCCTTTACACCTGTAAGTTTTACTTACGGAAGTCACTTACGTAAGCGACTTACGATAATTTTTCAAGTGTAAATAGTTTTTGTAAGTGACTTATTGTAATTTCTCACAGCTTACGTAAGTTGGGAAATTACAGGTCTAAACACGTTCGAGTTTGTTTACGGAAGCGACTCACAGCTTATCGAACTAAATTGATAAGTTGAGAAATTACGCTACAATGTCCGGTTCAAAACAGAAAGAAAATAAAAGCTGGTCACCTGACGAGTTGGAAACTTTCATTACTGCTCTTGAGGCACGTCCCATACTATGGGACTACAAAAATAAGGAGTACAAAAACCGCGTAAAAACAAATTTGTTACATATTGAACTTAGCGAGATATTTAGCACCACTCCAGAGGAAATAGTTAGAAAATTGCATAATTTGAAAGCACAATTTAGCCAAGAAGTGACAAAATTAAAGAAAAAGAAGAGCGGAAGCGGTACTAATGAAATTTATGTATCACATTGGCGGTATTTTAAAGCCCTATCTTTCTTGCTGCAAGGGAAGGAGTACCAAGGAAACACGACTTGACTTGACTTGTTTATTTTAAATTTTATACCTAAAAAATAAACAAGAAGTAATGTGTTTTCAGATAACTAAAGTTAAAAAATTGGTCTCAGTCTTCCATTCTTAACTCCGTTAAAAGATTTTCAAATGCACCTTTTCCCATTCTTCTTTCTAGCCATGGTTTTATCCAGCATTTTCTTTTCTTTTGCTTTCGACTATTTGATAAAATTATGTATGCAGCAGCTGCTTGAACGTGACGACTGTGAGAAGGCATTTTTATTACTGATTTGGGAAGCATAATGTAAATGGGCGGGTAATAATTTCTGCAAGTTTAAACTTACACAACTTACGTAAGCATTATTTACGTAAGTATTTATTGCAAGTGTAAATGCAACTGTAAGTAAATTATGTAAATATTACGCAAGTAACTTACAGGTGTAAAGGCGGCCTTAAGTAAGGTTTTTTTAATCAGATTTCCTCACAAGTGTGATGAAAAACATTGTGTGTGCCACGGGCGGGAAAAGGAATTGCAAACTCGTGTTATTAAAGCCCTCGGCTTCGCCTCGGCCTTGTAACAAACACTCGTTTGTAATTCCTTACTTACCGCCCTTGATACACAATGTACTATTGTGTTACATTCCATCTGAATCGGCTCAGAGGTTTCTACGTGAAAATGTAACAGGAATGTAAGGTTTGGATAGATGGATAATCGAGGTCACTGACTGTATTATTTACATGAGTGTCTCGGTGCGTATCATCAATGGATGTACCTATACTTCTCAATGACGCTTTGTTAACGTATGACGTCATATTTCATGGAATGAAGATGAGCGATTTTACAGCGTGTAAAATATAATTTACTGCAGTTCAATTATCCCACTAATATTATAAATGCGAAAGTTTGTGAGGATGTTTGGATGTTTAGATGTTTGGATGTTTGGATGTTTGTTACCTAATAACGGGATAACAACTGGATGGATCAAGCTGAAATTTGGCATGTAATAGTCCAAGTCCTGGATTGAAACATAGGATACTTTATATCCCGGTAAA
This sequence comes from Eudemis profundana, assembly GCA_947034925.1. Taxonomy (NCBI): domain Eukaryota; kingdom Metazoa; phylum Arthropoda; class Insecta; order Lepidoptera; family Tortricidae; genus Eudemis; species Eudemis profundana. The sequence continues at coordinate 1,923,963 of OX344811.1, forward strand.
GAGTTCCTTTGGGACAATAACGGGAACAACGCGGGCGAAGCCGCGGGAAAATGCTAGTGTGTAATAAAATTATCTTTCGTTCTTCTAAGTAGTTTTAATGTTTCCTCACGAGTAAGAGTTGGGCTTCCCCGGAGTCGGGTAAAAAATGACAAGACTCGTCTTGAATAATAGAGGAAATAACACAGAAATATATCGAGGTAGAGCGAGAAAGTGTATGTACCTCGCATGCTAAAAATAAGTGGCGGCGACCTACTTTGCACTCCGTAAACTTCAGATTGGAAAATCAGATAGTAATCGTATAATTAATTGTTCAAATACCGCTGAAAAATGAAATGGAAAATTTATGCATTTAATCACTAAATTACAGTTTTGGTATTAAACGCCAAGTGAAAACATTACACGCGTAGTTCGCATACAAATGGACGAACTTGTTACGTCCCGACGTTAAACGGAACGTATCCGATGACAGGACACTTGTCAACGTCAAATATTGTAACCTCAAAGAAACGTGGATTTTTGACAGATTCACTTCTCGATCGTACCTGGACGACTCGACAGCGCGGTGTTGTCTTTTTGCGAGTTTTTTGTGTGCCAGAAGGCGAGTGGTGTTTACTTGAGCTATTTTATGTGCATGAACGGTTGTGCAAATTGTGAAGTGCGCTGATTGTTTTCGCGACGCGAACCGCACCTTTTTGGACTTGGCTCGGGACAGCATTGTTTCGCCTCGGGGCGACGCCCGGCCTGCTGAAGAAACTTGACTCTCGACTTGACTGACACTGACCAGACGTTGACTTTGACTTGACGGAAACCCAGCCTACATCAGCGGTCGCATAGGTAAGTGAAAATACAGTCAGAAATACCGAAATAGTGTGAGAGTCCTTATACCCTGAAACGGGGTTAAATTCTAGACGAGACACCCGGGTCCCGTCTAGAACAATTCTAGACGAGACACCCGGGTCCCGTCTAGAACAATTCTAGACGAGACACCCGGGTCCCGCCTAGAACAATTCTAGACGAGACACCCGGGTCCCGTCTAGAACAATTCTAGACGAGACACCCGGGTCCCGTCTAGAACAATTCCCTTCTATTTTGATATATTTCTGTTGGAAATAACTTAAATCGATATAAGCACGCTTATAAGCGTTTCGAAAAGCCTCTTAAATCCTACTAATATTATAAATGCGAAAGTTTGTGAAGATGTTTGGATGTTTGGATGTTTGTTACCTTATAACGGGGTAACAACTGGATGGATCAAGCTGAAATTTGGCATGCAAGTATACCAAGTCCTGGATTGAAACATAGGATACATTATATCCCGGTAAAGAGTTCCTTTGGGACAATAACGGGAACAACGCGGGCGAAGCCGCGGGAAAATGCTAGTAAGTCATAATTATTACGTTCATCATTACGTATCTTTTAGCGTATTTAGTATTACACTTACACATTTTTACAACCTTTATATTTTAAATTAGAATAGCTCATGAACGGCTGAACCGATTTTCATGGAACATGTCCAAGAACCATTCGGGGTTGAGTACAAATCTGTTTACCCGTTCAAGAACTACGGTGCCACAGACAGACAGGCAGAAACACACATAGCGGTCAAATTTATAATAAGACCTCTTTTTTTGTGTCGGGGCTTAACAAAACTAACCTAACCAGTAATGAGTTTCATGTGATGACTGTTCCAAAAATCCGGAAAGTAATAGTAAGAAAACAATATGATAAACAAAAATTAGGATAAACATTACATTATAACTTTCAATAATTAGGTATACAACTACAGGCACACATCCAGGATATAAGTTAACCCCAGAACTGTTATTTCTTCATAAATAAGTTTCGTTAGTTTTGAAAAAAAGTGCATCTTGAGTGTAAAAACTTATTTACCATTTAGGGCACAATAGTTTAGAGATCGCCTTTTGGAATTGTAGCAAACGTTGCACATTTACTCCTTACCCCCGTAATTTAACTATTTAGACAAAAGCTCCTTTATAAAATGACTAGCTGTTTCGGCGAACTCCGCTTCGCCTCAACATTTTGAATTTTTAAATGTTTTAATAGTTATTTTGTTATTCGAGGCAGAGACAAACCCAAAAAATCAAAGATCATAAAAATCGGTCCACCCGTTCTCGAGTTATAAATGGTGTAACTAACACGACTTTGATTTATGTATATAGATTATTAAGTAGCTAATTAAAAAATAAAAGAAATTACTTACCGCACAACTGCCTTCCCCGTACAAACTCACAAACACGAGAACGAAATATAAATATATCACAGACATTTCAGCCTTTCCGTGCACTGTCAAAAGTTAGACTACAGTTCGAGCGCTAGGTCGATCATACAGAACCAGGGCCGTCCAACTACGGCCCGCATCCGACCCGCGGTCCTCTGATCCATACCGCAGTCGACGGCACAATACAATATCTCTTTATTGGGTAAGGCTGAAAAATTGGGCTTATGTAACATAAAAGTAACTAAAAATATATGTTACTGAGTAACTTAAAAGTTACATAAAAGTATTCTAAAGGGATATTCACAATGTCTACAATACAAACACTTTTTGTACTAAGTGTTTATTTAAGAGATCAAATAGGTATATAAGGTCCTAATTTATTAGTTGCAGATATTTTTACAGCTGATAGTAATCGGTCTCTGGAGTATATTAAAGCATGAAACATTATAGCTTTTACGTTGTTTTTTTGGAGAAAAAGGAAAAACAAATTTGCTACGTAATAACACCCTGTTAATGTGATTACTAAATGAAAACTCATTGAAAAGATTCTAGTAGCTCTTTTACGTACCACTTAACTGTAACTGGCCACTTCACGTAGATAAATTAAAAGACATTTGCAGTTTTCCCGCCGAACCGTTACGACATTTACGACAACAAATTGTTGATATGACAGATAGTGTTATTGTGACATGTGATAATGCACATGATGATTTATTTAGACGAAATTATAATAAATTTTATTGTTAGGTAAATGAAATCAGAAAAGTTATATGAAAAGATTTCTGAATTTCTTTCTATTTAAAGTTAATTATTTTAATGTAAAGTATAATGTGTTAAAATATCTGCAACTAATAAATTAGGACCTTATATACTTTGGTACATTTTTGAACAAAGATGAATAAGTAATTAAAGGCTGATAGCCACACAAAAGCTGTCTTCACAAATAAAATTAAATCATGATTTTTCCCCGGATTACTTGTTATAATCATTGTAAAATTATGTAAAATAAAATAAAAAACACGTTACTCTTCTTTGTGTTGCGCAGTTGGGTATAAAAATTAAAACAAACCAAATATTTTAAACTCAAAAACCCGACTGCAAGAACTTGTAACTGAAGAGAAAGCGTGAACAAAGCTTTACTTTACTTTTATGTTACGTAACTTAAAAATAAATTAAAATGGTAACATAAGTAACTTACAAGTAACATAAAAGTTAACCTCTATTCACTTTCATTTGCATTATATAGAACAATAACAAACATATTAACTCGAACACGACACCTAGCTATAAACTAATATGAAGATTATATTAATAATGTATTACGTAATACAAAACAGAACAAATTTACCATGAAATTCACTCGTAACTTTTAAATTCCATAAAAAATCCTCGGCACAAGTTGAATCGACGCACTGAACTACCCACAAAATTGCCGACCAGTGAGAGGTATACCAAGACTAAAGAATAAATAGTGTTGCCGTTATAATGAAATCAAATTCCGCAAATCAACTGCTAAAATAGCAAGACAGAACGGTTACTTAAATTAAGTAACTTAAAAGCTTCAATATGTTGACTTGTCTTATGTTACACGTAAATTATTATTTTAAATGGGCAGTGCTAATGTTAAAGCTCGAAAAACGTTGCATTAATATATGACAGTTATAAAAAAAACTCCAACATATCAGTATAATATCACAAAACTAAAAAACGATAATTACAATCTTTCAGGAACATTTTTGGGACATTTTTATTTGTATGGAAATCGATGTAATTGCATAGAAGAAAAAAAAATTGGAATACAAACACAGAGATTTACATTTGTTAGTGGACTAGAACTAGTAGAAAAAGTTTTGTATTTTGCACGGAAAATTAAAAAAGTAAAATTTTGTAATTACTTTTCGTAAAAACAATGCCGGACGCTTACAAGTCACGAAATCATCCCTTTTTTACGGCCTTACCCTATTGAAGACCAAAAAATTACAGAGATCCTTAAATAAACAAGATATTAAAAACTATTGGTAGACAACAGGCACAGATATGTTCACCACAGAAATATATCGAGGTAGAAGCATGTATTATGCGACCTCCACAGTACCTCGCGTGCTAAAAAGAAGTGGCGGCGATTTGTAAATCCAAATAACTGGCCAAGAGCATGTCGGACCATGCTCAGGTAAAAAATACGATGTAAAAAAAGTACAACAACAAAAGAGCGTATCTTCATAGCAATTACGTCCTTTTGTTGAGAAGCGCAGTTTATCGGCAATAACTCAAAAATGGTTAATTCGATCTTGTTGAAAATAATTTTAGTTGAAAGTATTAATTAAGCGTTACCTTCGTGATTTTTTTCATATTTTTCGGACGCACAGTTTAGAAAATAGAGGGGGGGGGGACACAATTTACACAACTTTCGGAGCGATTATTTCCAAATACATTCACTTAATCAAAAACATTACTTAGGAACCTTATAATGTTTTTTAAAGAGCTGTCGAACTATGTACCACACGTTGATATTTGCTGGAAAAATTTTTTTTACTGTCTTTAACATGTATGGAGTGCCCCCTCTAAAAATATTTATTTTAATTATTTATATACCAAACTAAGTAGCGGCTCATAAAACACACCTATATTCCAAATTTCATCAATATCCATCATGTAGTTTCTGAGTAAAATGCCTGTGACATACGGACAGACAGACAGACAGACGGACGGACATGACGAAACTATAAGGGTTCCGTTTTTGCTATTTTGGCTACGGAACCCTAAAAGCTGAGCTGTTAAACAAAATATTTCCTATCATCGGTAAGTATCGGTCCTAAAATATCCGTAATGATTTATAAAATAATTTATTTTGTTGCTCCGTAACAATTTCGCCTAAAACGGTAAAAGTCATTTATGTTTTCCATCACTAAATTACACTTTTTGCGTCAAACGCCAAGCGAAAAACGTTACACGCTTGGTTCCATCTATCTCGATACATTTCTGTGATGTACACAGTTATCGACCTTATATCATTGGAATAAGGTTGAAATGTGTAGAAATATTCGTGCCGTCAATTGTACGGGGCTCTCTCTATTTGGCATTGTCAAAGTCAAAGTTCTTATTCTTCAATTTAGTCATACTAAACTCGGCGAATACTTTTTCAAGACAGTCATACACTCTGTTATGTCATAACTTAATGACTACTTCACAGTTTTTTTTGTTTGCACAGGTGTTTTGTATTACGCCATGGACAAATAAAATGATGCCAAACCTCAGCCCATGCTTCATTTTATAATTATTTCCTTTACTTGATCCATTTAAGTGAATATTATTCTGGCCTTCTCTTCCTTTAATCTTACTTTTCATGATGGTCCGTTTTTCGCATGCAAATTTCTGTTTGGCCCAGCGGTTAACTGGTAGAGAATGCCAAGAATGGCATATGGCATTAAGTTCGCCGTTTGTACTTTTCTGTATTGTGCAATAAAGTCTAAATAAATAAATCTTCCTCTTCACGATGGTTCGTTTTTCGCGTGCAAATTTGCGGCCCTCAAGCCAAACAGTTTGGAGAGCCCTGACACAGAATCATACCGCCGTGCAATCAAAAGACAAATTATGTTTAAATTCCATGGTTTGTTATGACTATTTTCCTCTAACCAGCTTATTAATACTTTACTAAAAAGATCATAAGTTCTAAGAAAAATGTCGCTTACGCCGTTTGAAACTGTAGTCATCGTCGTTCAAATCGGCCACCTAACTGTATGCGAAAGTGAAGCTTACAGTTTCTTACGTCAAGGTATTAAAGGTTATAATAGTTTGACAATAAGGTCCTTTTGTGGTAATGTAAGTGTCTGGTCTCATTAGCGATCCGCTCCTCTTATTCACTTGAACGCTTCCTCGTATGGAACTTCTGGAATATCTATTATTATATTTCGGGTAATAGCGTTTTACGTCAGACGGGCTGAAAGTAGCTAAGTATTTTTAACACTAGACGTAAGAATAAGTAGAGATAATGTTAAAGCTTTCCTTAACGCGAGTAACGTACTACAGTGACAGTGACATCACATCATCAGCTTAAGGCATCGTCCTAATAGATCGCGAATGCGCGATCATCGTAAGTTCGCGCGAATTTTACTCGTACGAAGGCGCGATCAAACATATTGAACTCGAATAGGTGTCCTAACTGACAATCGCGCGACGGACACCTGACGGTTGACGGCTTGCGCCATAGTCGCATTCGCGTGTTCGCGCGACAATCGCGTATTCGCGCTTCGATAGGATGACGCCTAATACTTGCTGCTCTGGTGCGATAAATTTCTTCGAGACCGGCAACGCATAGATAATGCAATAGTGTTGCTAATGTCTATCGGCGGCGGTGACCACTTTCTATCAGGTGCCAATCAGTTTGTAAGGCAATGAAAAAAAAGACGAAGCGACGGACCGACATAAATTGACCCCCTTTTTAGGGTTCCGTACTTCAAAAAGAAAAAACGGAACCGTCATAGGATCACTTTGTCCGTCTGTCTGTCTCTCCGTCTGTCTGTCAAGAAGTCAAGACCCTTTATCTCCCTCTCCTTCTCCTTCTCCTTTATCGAAGCAGGAGGTCCTGGGTTGGAATCCCGGTAAGGGCATTTATTTGTGTGATGAGCACGAATATTTGTTCCTGGATGTTTTCTATGTATTTAAGTATTTGTATCTATTAAATATATCGTCGTCTAGTTATCCATAATACAAGCCTTATTGAGCTTACTATGGGGCTAGTTCGATTTGTGTAAGATTGTCCCCTAATATTTATTTATTTATTTTATTTTTATTTATTTATCTCGGGAACGCGTGGAGGAGGTATCGAGTTGAAAGTTGTGAAAAAATCAAACTTCTAAGTTAGGTAACGTAAAAAAAACCGGTCAAGTGCGAGTCGGACTCGCTCACCGAGGGTTCCGTACAAACTCGTAAGTAGATACGTGAATAGTTCAACAAAAACTGTATGGCCGTTAGCTTAGTAGGAGCAAATAAGTATGAGTACGATTTTTGAAAATTTCTAAAAAACGATGCAATTTAGCAAAACCGTTTTATTTTTCCTGTAATATTTAGGATGATATTAATAATTGGTAATTATTACAGATTTTTCTGTTCAGTAACTTCGAAGATAATAGGGGGGGAATGGTATTTTTTTGAACGTTTTTGGTCATAAATCAAAAAGTACAAAATTAAGAAAAAAAACAAAAATGGTTTTGGAATCTACAAATTAAGCCCTTTCATTTGATATCCCACTCGATATAATAGCTCTACTTTTCTTTTTCCACATCCCATTTCGGACCCCTTTAAAAAAAAAGTAAAAAAGGTATAAGATTTTTTTTCTATCCAATAGGCTCGGGTCAGCGACTTTTAACACTATTCCAAGTTTCAAGTCGATAGCATCAGTAGATCCTGAGATATCTTGCTGTGACAGACGGACAGACAGACAGACAGACAGACAGACAGACAGACAGACAGACAGAGTCGCACCATAAGGGTTCCTTTTTTACCATTTTGGTACGGAACCCTAAAAAGATATGGCCGTTTATGCCGCAAAAAACGTACATTTCGACTCTCTCTAGGAAACCAATATTTATAGTTAAAGGGTATTTCCCGTTGACCTAGAACTATGAAATTTAGCAAGTGATACAGTCTTATACTACGAGTACAGGGAAAAATCTGAAAACTATACATTGGTAATTAAATCATAAAAATATAGTCTTTAAAAATAGTACATTACACAACTAGGGTGGTTTATACAAAGAAAGGCCGAGATCGCAGAAGTTTTCGGCCCGAGCTGCAAGCGAGGGACGTAAATATGCGATCGAGGGCTTTCATTATTACCTCCCGTGTTGTGTACATCATTTTATGTCTACACTTGGCCAGAAAGCGGCTTTTTCCGTACGCGCAGCGTGCGGAAAAAGCCAGGCCAGGTGGCCAGGTGTGGCATAAAAATATATTTAAAGTACTTGTACGGAACCCTCGGTGGGCGAGTCCGACTCGCGCTTGTTTGGTTTTTTATACTATAATGACGAACTGTTATTACTAGTTCTTGGGTAAAATTATATTTGAGACGAGATTGAGTATGAAGATTAAATTAGGTACTACTCTGAATTTACTGCACGTATTTGTATAAAATGTTAAAGCCCGTAAATCTTTAGTGGAAATAACACGAAATTTTAAAAATGCTTAAATCTAGGCTGTAGAATAGGTATACCTACAACAAAAACATCGCGTATAATACGCCGATCGAAATGGTAAATGTGAACGGACCTTTTTAACTTTCGCTGATACAATAATAAAGCCTTAAGATGACTCCAGCTTCCTACTTAGCTGTCCATACAAACGAAAAGAGGGTTAACAATCTACTTTACTGTCATAAATTGTGTCTCAATGACCATGTTTTTGCATTTTTGTATTTTTTGGGACTTCTCAAGTTATTTGTGCAGACAAAATGTAGTAAAGTATGAAATAAAGTACATTTCAAGCAAACTTAATGTGGTTTCAAGTAAATTATTAACCCTTTTCATTTGTATGAAGAACTGGGCTACTCTAATCTTAATGCTTCTTAACGGTAAATATAATTGATTACGGCATATTATTATCACTGGTTTTGGCACATTTGTTATAAACTAGGTTACTTTTTTAGCGGGTTTAAGTTTCTTTAGCAGTTTTTTGTGATATGTACTTAGATAACCTATAATCCAAGTAGCACACATTATAGCGCTCAAATAGGAGGTATGATGACAGAATATGTAATAGTACTTAGAAATTGCTCTTTCTAACAAAACTAACATTGGGGTTCGACCACCGGACGGAACGCCCCGCATCCGACCATCTCTCTCTATCGCATATCGCATAACGCGTGCTCTTTCTAGTCGCTGGCCCTTTGTGGGTTTTTTAATTTTTAGGGTTCCGTAGCCAAAATGGCTAAAAAGGAACCCTTATAGTTTCGTCATGTCCGTCCGTCCGTCCGTCCGTATGTCACAGGCATTTTACTCAAAAACTACAAGACGTATACTGATGTAATTAATATAGATGTCTTGTAGATGCCGCTACTAAGTTTGGTAGTTAAATAATAAAAATAAAAAAATCTAGGGGGGGCACTCCATACATGTAACAGAATATTTTTTTTTTCAGCAAACATCAACGCGAGGTACATAATTCGATAGTTCTTTTAAAAACATTATAAGGCTTTTATTTACTATTTTTTGATTAAGTGAATACTTTCGGAAATAATCGCTCCGAAAGTTGCATAAATTGTGTCCCCCCCCCTTTAACTTTTAAACCGTAAATCCAAAAAATATGAAAAAAATCAGGAAGGTAAGGCTTAATAAATACATTAAACGAAAATTATTTTGAATAGTAACGAATCAACCTCTACCAAAAGGTTTTAAGTGCCATTGATATACACGGCAATTAAGACCTTTTGTCAGTTGTATATTTTTAGCTTTATTTTTATCTAGCACATTTCCTTATATATACGGCTATGGAACCCTACACTGAGCATGGTCCGACATGCTCTTGGCCAGTTATTTATTTAATAATTAGGGGTTAGGCACGATGATTGGTGGATTCATTCTTCGCTCATCGCTTAGCTACCTCGCAAAAATCTGGTGGAAACCCAGTCTTATGTCTCTGTAATACGTAGATCTTTGATCAGACCGGGACACTATTTTACAATCGTTTTATGCGCAATATAAAATAGTACTTACACACGTGGTTCAACCATAATTATTGTTGTACTACGCTACCGCTCATAGTCGTGACGAATCACTAAATGTCAGTTTGTATATAGAGCGACCATTAAAATAGCGGCCTAATTGTATGCAAGAGATGCATGCAGAACGAAGGCTAAACTTATTATAAAATAACTTACATCATCGTAACTTATATAGGCTTAAGCTTTAAAAACAGGTGGCTTCTTAAAGGATATGATTAGGTTCACTATTTGGTAGGTTCTTTGCTTCGGTAATTTTATCTATCTATCAGTCACAGACGTCCACTGCTGGACATAGGCCTCCCCCATAGATCGCTACAAAGTGCGGTTTGAGCAGACCGCATCCACAGACTCCCCGCTACCTTCATGAGGTCATCTCTGTCCACTAGGCTTGTGTAGTACATGTATTAAGTACTAAAAATAATGAATTCCGCTCACTTTACTAGAACGAAATATTCCGTTTCGTTTCCGCTCTTTTAGTACATTAAATTAACCGATCAAGTCCGATCAACCGCCGCGCCGATCGACATAATATGACATGTAAGAGCTCTGAATGAAAGAGAAAATGGAACGCAACAGCACAGTGCTAGAATAGATCGGTCGGTCTGATCCCGATCGGACAGAGCGGAACAGTACAGAACAAAACGGGAGCAACGCTTAGATAGAAACAGTAGTGTACTAGTGAACTAAATGAACTAAAAGACAGTGTCCACCGAGTCTGGGGCCGTCCCGCTCTGCGCTTACCTACCTATCCATGGGACTAGATCTAGATCGATTCGTGCAAGACTGTCTCGGATATTTATTTCAGTAGGTATGTAGATAAATATTATAAACGGTAGAATGATTGCCAAGTATTTTCACCATGTTGCCATATGATATTTTAAATAAAACCTCTTTGCGTCCTCTGCAGACTTAGTTTAGATAGGCTTTAAGTCCGTAAGTAGGTACGTAGTAAGCGTTATTCATAATTTATGATTCATTTATTGCTTTTGTACAAGGGTCTAGGTAAATTTAATGTCCAAAACATGAACCCAGCACAGCAAAATACAAGTAGGTATTCATTTCTTTAAAATAGAAGTAAAATAACAGTTTTATATATTTACAAATTTATTACAAAATCAACATTAACCACTAAACTGAACACATACTGGCCATTAAGTACAGTCAACCACAAAACTTGAGTATAAAAGTACAAAAAACTTATAAAACTAAAAAAATACATTTTGTTCTCGACTGTACATTATGTTCGTAAAGTGATAACTTAAATGTATGTTTGTTTGTTAGTACCCAGTCTTGTCGGCGTCGTAACTGCTCCTCTGGCTTTCGTAATGAGCTGAAAAACGAAAAATTATATAAACATAATAATATTATTAGCGCCTATGCGTTTCGTCTCAGCAAATCTTGAAGGTTATGAATAAACTATAACTTTTTAGATGAGGTTTTAACAGGGAGATTCTTATAAACAATTTGGTTATGAGAACAAACAAGAGTATACCTGTGATTTTAAAGGTCTACTCTTGAATTGTCGACAAACATTTCATCGAATGCCTTATTTCATCGACTTACTTACCTCATAATTGAAAACATTTTCTTTGAAACAGACTTAAAAAGAAACTATGTATTGCCACAAAAAAAGTTACACAACAGGCAGGCACAAGTACAAAAATCAATGCGACTCAAATAGTGGTAACAGGCTCAGGTCTCAGCATATGCTGGGAGCTTAGCTGCACAGCGCTGTTTTTCAGCCTGCATCTGACTTAGCAAACACTTACTAAGAGGAACTTGTTCTTGGGATTAATAGTAAACCAGTCTAATCGTCCCTTTCCAAAATGGAGTCCTGTTTAAAAGTCATAATATCGATACCTTTGGGTTCAATTGGCGTAAAGGACAAAACGCTGGTTTTGAGGAGAAGCAAAAAACCATTTTATTTTACAAAAAATGGCTATAGTTTTTTTGTTTCTCGACCTATACTTTCGACATGTAAATGAAAAATATTTGAAATGCCCGTATCTTTAACCTGTGATGGTAGTTCTAGCTGTAAACAATGTATTATGGAAGTTAGATGTCCTTTACAACTGGTAAAAATGTTATCAATGTCATTTACACCCGTGACTTTTTTGGGCATTTGGAAATGATGGGGTTGTAAATGACAATCTCAGATGACTTTGTTCCAATTTTGGGGCGTAAAGTTAACAGCTATGTAATAAAAATTGACAGTTTTCAACTAAGTTTACCTTAAAGAGACTTGAAAAATGTATAAAAAGATGATGAATTCAGCTAGGCATAATAACTACTATTAACGACGGGATATTTACCATGTATGTTTGTTTTTGTGAGTTCCCGATATTTCGGCACTGTTGCAAGCGCCATTATCACGGAGTAACTGACATGCAGCGAGTTTTTAGTTGTAGTCTACCCACACACCATAGCGATCTACCCTCTTTCGGGTTCGCTTCGCGTTATTCATACTACTACCGTCCGCATTCTCACTTGGAACTCGATCACGTTCACGACACACAACACTTACAGTATCACTTCGCGTATTTACTCCTGAACATGTCTTTTTTCCCTTGGAGAACTTACGGATCACTGGATACCAGATGCTCGACAGTTGAAACCCGTCTTCCTGGTTGAAATTTTTATACTTGAGGATTTCAATAGCTTCCTTAACCATTCTGGGTATATAGTGTTTTTCTGTCGAGCGAGAGGATCTATGGGTTGTGCAACTCAATCCAATCGTTTCCGCGTTCAGAAGATGTTCAGCGATTGCCGATTTCCGAGGTTCGTTGTTTTTAAACATTCGGATGTGCTCCTTTATACGGCATGAGATAGTGCGCTTATTCTGACCTATGTAAGAGTTACCACAGCTGCAGTCAATTTTGTAAATACCTGGGCATTCAAGCGGAAAACGGTCCCTTGGCGTACGTAGATATTGTGCCAGTTTTCTGTGGGGAGTGAAGACAGTCTTCACCAAGAACTTCTTTAAAATATTGGCAACTTTATCTGTCACTCCCTTTACATTTATGGTAGGTACGCCGGTTGTCGTTCAACTTTATAGTCCAGGTGCTTAGGCAAAACGGTGCGTCTAGGTGGTATAATCCGCCCATTATAACCATTTCTCTGTAGAACGTTCTTTAAATGTGTCAATTCACTACCCAAATGATCCTCGTCACATAAATTGGGTGGTGGGATCATTTGGGTAGTGAATTGACATTTTAACGCAGGGCAGCTTGTGGCGAGCTGTTGGGGAGTAGCGACCCCACGTACCCGAGTGCTCCTGGGGTTCCTTAGGGAGGGTTCATGGGTAAGAGTGTAAGGACCTCCGCCTCTGGCTTGCCTTAACCGGCCGTCCAGAGTGGAGTCGCGAGAGCTATATGCTCCAGGCGTGGAAGTGTTAAAGGGCATAACGCCGCGAGTACCCTCGGAGAAAGCGCAGCACACCTCTCGACACCCTGCAGTCCTCGGCACCGGTGTTGCCCCTAGCTAGGCCATTGCTCATATGTCGCTATTTATTTAACAGGGGCCCATCAGCGGAGGGCAAGTCACGGTCTGTCAGTGCCACGAAAGCCACGAGACACTTTTCCTGACAGGCGCCGTCATGTCTCAATCCATAACCCAGTATTTAGTCCATATTTCCACCGCCATAGCCCAGCAGAGTTAGATTCCATCAATCAACAATAGTCCTTGCATTCTTTGCATCTGGCGGGGGCTGTCTCTGCGTGCGTCCCATGACACGGGCAGGGACAGCATCCGCTGGGTGTATACTTTGCCTTTCATTAAATTGTCGAAAAGGCCTCTACGCGTTGGCTCCGGCTCCGCGCACGCCTCCCAAACGGCCGGGACACCATTGTCTCATGTACGGGAAAGACATACAAATAATAATTTATTTATTTCCGGCATCAAAGGCCCATAGATAAATACCTTACAAACTAACATACATATCACATTACAAAATAAACTTAACAACTTAATAATGTCCTACTAGTGTTTTACTCTCTTCCAATAGCACTAAATCATAATAATGGAAGTGACATAGTGGCTAATGATTATCGACATTAGGATGTCAATCATAAGGACGAGTACGTAGTGAGTAAAACACTGTTAATGTAAACAATAAGTAAAATGGTATGAAAAATAATGAATTCATCATCTTTTTCTACATTTTTCAAGTCTCTTTAAGGTAAATTAAGTTGAACACTGTCAATTTTTATTACATAGCTCTTAACTTTACGCCCCGAAATTGGAACAAAGTCATCTGAGACCGTCATTTACAACCCCATCATTTCCAAATGTCTAAAAAAGTCACGGGTGTAAATGACATTGATAGCATTTTTACCAGTTGTAAAGGACATCTAACTTCCATAATACATTGTTTACAGCTAGAACTGCCATCACAGGTTAAAGATACGGGCATTTCAAATATTTTTCATATACATGTCGAAAGTATAGGTCGAGAAACCAAAATACTGTAGCCATTTTTTGTTAAATAAAACTGTTTTTTGCTTCTCCTCAAAACCAGCGTTTTGTCCTTTACGCCAATTGAACCCAATTAAAGGTATCGATAGTTTAGACCTTTACGATTACGTAAATTGCTTTTATTTCAGAATTTAGACACACATTTGTGGCAATAAATGCCAAAAATAAAGGCTAATCCCTATACAACCCTGCTCTTCTTTAAAAAATGTGCTATAATTAGATTTAAGGCAGGTCTTAAAGGACAAATAAAAGACTACTTGCCCTTTAAAGCCCTGTTCAATTTATCAAATTACGGTATGTAAACAAGTATAATAATTTGAAGGCAGGTCGTAAAGGACGTGTAAAAGAATACATGCCCTTTACAACCTCCTTAATTCTATCAAATAATGGTGTAATCATTTTTTAAGCAGGTCGTAAAGGACGTGTAAAATAATACCTGGCCTTTACAACCTTATTCGGTTTATCAAATTACGGTATTATAATTTAAAAGCAGGTCGTAAAGGACAAGTAAAAGAAAACATGTCCTTAACGCCCACCTCGACTATGCGCTTATGGAAAGTAATCATGAGAAATGAAGGGCTTAAAGGACAACAAGAAAAAAATAGGTCATATACGACAGTATTCATATTTACCGGCGTACTTTACGATACACCTTTTAATTCGTATTTTATAACTTGACACTTACGTCCCTTAACCTGAGCTAGTTTTGCGAATACGATGAATAAAAACTGGGTCGTAAAGGCACTTTTTTTAAAGATATCGAAATTTTAACTACACAGAACGGTAGGGCTTGAAATTCTGAACAAAACTGTATATATAACTCATTTTCGCCAAAATGTCCTTTACGCCAATTGAACCCAAAGGTATCGATATAATTCGATTTTCCAAGGTGCATGGTATCTGCCGACATACGAGTAGAAACCAGAGATCTTGAGCAAGATTTCTTTAGGCATTGGAATAACTAATTCGTTTATAACACTTACCACCATTTCCAGCGGTGAGCTGCAAGCTCTTCAGTATCGCCTCGGGGATCGGAGGGGGGGTGGGGAGGTGGTCGCCCTCCGCGTGGTATCCGTTCTCGTCGGCGGTGTACGTGAGCGAGTAGGTCTGTCCGTCGTCACCGACGTACGAGTAGGATCCCGAGACCTGGAGCGAGCCTTCCTCGGGTTTGGCGCCGGGGATGACGCGACCTGGAGATAAATGGATTTTTAAGTCGATCTTAAGTGCTGTGGCCCCCACCTAGTCCGGCCATCTCAAAGTGGACCGGGACTAGCGACCTGGTTCGATCCCAGGCGCCCTCGGCCCCCACCTAGTCCGATCCACTTAAGGTAGTCCGGCCAGCGACCTGGTTCGACCCCAGGGAACGCCACGGCCCCCATCTGGTTTTTTTGCAAGTCAGTCAGGCTTCAAAAAAAGGGATCTTTAAGTAGTGTCCGATCGAAACTGGTTTTTACGGCCGAAGCCAAAACCAAGTCAAAAAATAATGAAGATATATAGGTTATAGCCCGATAAAGTTCCGCGTGACGTCACGCTGTGGCTCTTTTTTGAAGCATAACTAACCTGCAAACCTTACTGGCTGTAGCCAAACGTCGTGGCTCAATTTTATCCACGTGGTAGCATTACGAGCCCCCACTCCCGAAATTTAACACGCTTCATCTTAAAGATAAAATGCGTGTTTAATATTTTCTGATAATCTAACTAACAGACTAATTATTAATTATGTTTTTTTTTTACCGAGCTCATGCCTATTGGCGTTAGGGACATTCATTTGTCAGTCTCTTACCGGAATTTACCTTACGGCTGACGATATGTTGCCCCTTACGTTTTTTCAAAGCAATGTTACACAGTTCAATACATTGCATTTTTTTTTCAATACCATCAAAGTATTTGTTGACAGCTGTCTAATCTTGATTTGATTAAGTGTTTATATTACTCTGAGTGTTTACGCTTGTATAACGAGAAGATTGTTCATGACGTAACGTTCAAATGTTGAAGAATAACGTGCTGAATAGTTATTGCCAAAGTGCTGGTTAGTTGGAAGACCAGCGCTGGCTCTAAGGTCGGCATTTTACTGAGGTGGGATCGTTTTGTAGCACAGCGTTCTACTTTTACCTTATACCTAATACTTTTTTTTGCCGTTTTCACATTTAGTGTTTTCATGAATAAATGTATTTTCTTTTCTTTCTTTCTTTCTATAGTAAGTAATGTATGTACACTGGCATCAACCGCATAAATAATCTCTCTATGTTGGTCTTGAACATCGACATAATCTCAAAAATGAAGTCTCTAAGCCAAGTATAAACCATATACGATATATCGTTAGTATCCTTGCTTCTAGAATGACCATAGATCGGTTCTAAGTTTCCATTAAACCAAGTCATCTGCCCCTTATGAGATTTGAGCTGGTGCCAAGAGTATATCACTCCGCGATTTCGCCGTAGAGGGGGCCTTAGCCAGCAACCAGAAAGAGCACGCGTTATGCGATAGAGAGAGACGGTCGGATCCGGTGCGTTCCGTCCGGTAGTCGAAGCCGAACGACAGTTTTGTTAGAGGCAGAGACTTCTGTACGTAGTACTATTACTTATTCTGTACTGGCATTAACTGGTCTGTCAATTAAATGAAGAGGGCGACGAACCTTCTTGCTCAGCCTTGGTGCCGTCGCTGGTCTCGTAGGCGTATCTGTAGCCTTCCTCGTTGATCTCGTTGTCGAACCTCAGGATCTGCGCCTGGCTGCTGGCGGATGCACTGGCTGAAGCGCTGGCTGAGGCCTGATAGCTTTGGGCTTGAGCGTTTGATCCTAGAAAAGTAGGTAAGTAAGTAAATATCGGGAAGTCCATCTAACAAATCCCTGTCCCATGACCACATATGGGTCACGCCAAGCCTTTACAAAGCCGTAAGATTTATAATTTAAAGTGGAACTGTGAACGTGTTAAAAAAAGGTATGAAGTTAAAACGTTTGTAGAAAACGTGACGCATTACCTGTATGCAACGTAAAACTTCAATGTGTTTGATCCTTTAGGTATTCATATTCATGCATTTAATTTTAGGTACGCAAAAAATAAAAACTACAATGATAATGGAAATGAATGACGATTGGAATAACGCTCTTTCAGTTCTTCATGTAGATGCAAAGCATCAACAACCCAACCTAGCATCCTTTCGCATCATCATAATAATATGAAGATTTCCGATTATTTTTTAACATGCAATTTACCTCCATGTCCACCTTGTGACGCTCCCTGGAAGCCGGAGCCTCCTTTAGGGGCTTGAAGACCAGCGCTGATGCCGCTCGAGGACCTGGCGTTGGGGGGGAGGTACACGTTGTCCAGGCGGGCTGCAGAGGCCACGGAAGCCAGGGCTAGTACGATGAACTGGAAAGACAAAGAGGGATGGTAATTATCTAGTCTTCCCCACGGGTAAAGCCGCAGACTCAAAATCCCGAAAGAATAATTTTCCGAAGTTCGCAATTCTAAAATCTTTCTTGCGCTGAATGATTTTTTTTCGGAAAATAAACTATCCTAATCAAACCTGATTATATGTATTTCGTATCAGTCCACCTACGGCAAAATCACCATTCCATGCAAAATAGTGTTTGGAATTATAAAATTTCGTAATAATAATTGTTTATTTGGAATTTTTGAATGTTCCCCTTTTGCCCTGCACAAAAAAAGATCTAACACAACGTCCCGAGGTTAATTCGATGAGTTTGAATTCATATTGAATTCTGTACTTATTCGATAGTTTTAGATTTAGATATGCTTTTTATGTAGAGAAAAAATCAATTGTTTAATATAAATATTTTCATGATCCTGGTCGCGGCACCAAACTGATATTTTGATAAGAAAAGTTTGGCTATAAACATCGACTATGTCACATAATTAAAGAAACAAGGCAATAAATCTGGTTATATCTTAGGTTACTGATATTTTCAGAAACGGATATAAGAGACATGTTATAATATAACTTGAATTATTTTCAGGGAGCACATATTCGACACAATAAAAATTACTTGATATAGACCATTCTAATGAAATAAACATGTGATTGAATCGTCATGGAACAGATCTCGTAAAAAACTTCACGTAAAATTTAGTGAGCACCGAGATGAATGGTAATTACACGCATGTTTATTTGGCTAATCCTCCGTTACCTAAGTGGCCATTAATGAACGGTTGTTTGATTGACAAGTGGCGGAGAGTGGTATATGGCTCCTTTCACATGTGAATTAATTGTAAATTTGCCATGATGTTTGAACAAATTAAATAGAAGTTCGCTTCTATTAAACTAATTAATAATCATCTATTGGTAATAATTAAATTTACAGGTCACAAAGTTTATTCAATAGGCTAGATGACTAATAAAAACTGTTTAGTCCGTCTGTTACATTATGAAAAAATATTGTACACGTATTTTTTGTTTTGTTTGACAAACAAAAACTGACGAGGATAGAGTGCTTAGAAGTTTCGAGTGACGTCACAAGCCCCCACTCCAGAAGTTTGATGATCTATAACTTTGTCGATTTTTAATATTTTGATAAACCAAAAAATACGTGTCCCATATTTTTCCATAATCTAACTGACGGACTAAATAGAATTACATATTTTTAACCCAGTCATCATCCCTATTCTGTGGATCTAGTGAAAAGGAGGACATAGTTACAAAGTACAAAGACGAACTGGTTCGTCTTTGTACTTTGTAACTAGGTCAACTTCGGCCGTTTAGGAGCGCGCGACACGTATTCACAGAGACGCACGATAACACGTCTGTGTGAGTGCGATCCATACTGGAGCATTCTTACGCATTTTTATTTCTTTGCTTGTAGTGCGTTCGTACACGGCGCGCACACATTCAAGCGCGCGATGTAGGTACCTTTTGTAGGAAGACAAATTACTGCTATAATACTGTGATAGTTACGTATAAAGTAGGTACAAACGGTCACATATCTATTGTAAGATTTAAGCTCCTTTCCACTTAGGGTATGTGACTTGAACCCATTTTCACTAGATCCACAGAATTAGAAATTAATGGACTAAATATACTCAGCTAATACCGTCAAACCCTCCAACTTTGCCCACCGCCCAATCTTTGCCCATGGGCTATTTCCTTCCTGCAGGAAGGAAATAGTATATTTTCATCCTGGGCAAAGATTGGACGGTGGGCAAAGTTGGAGGGTTTGACGTAGCAGTTTCTGGCTACAGGAAATAATACTAAACATTTAATTGTTAAATTTACCTACACTACAGGTTGAATTTTATTTTAATTATGTACTTGGTCTTGACTCCGATAATGCTAGTACCTTATAGGTATTCTTTATTGTAATTTACGATGGAAGTAACAAAGGTTCGTCCATTGCACTGCGTTACATATTCGCGATTCCATTGATTATCGCTCAATTTTTCAATGGCGAGATAGGTCGCGATCGATTCAATTTTTTTTTCAATAATCTAAATCGATCACCTTAAACGTCTAAGGGTCTCTCTTAAAAGCCTGCAAAATAAAATGAGCTCGTAATAGGCCAAACTGAAGGCCAAAGGAGTGATCTTACAGTTTAACTGTTACAATCTCCGCTGCCATGTCCCTGGCAATGCAGTACACTGAGCTCGTTACTTCAAGAATTCGCTCTCGACGTCGTAAATGGTTGTCCCATTTGGTGACAGAGGAACCGGTACCTATAAGTTATTAAATCTATATATATAAAACAAAGTGGTGTTAGTTACACCATTTATAACTCGAGAACGGGTAGACCGATTTTTATGATCCTTGATTTTTAGGGTTCCGTAGCCAAAATGGCAAAAACGGAACCCTTATAGTTTCGTCATGTCCGTCCGTCTGTCTGTCTGTCTGTCTGTCTGTCTGTCTGTCCGTATGTCACAGGCATTTTACTCAGAAACTACATGATGGATATTGATGAAATTTGGAATATAGGTGTGTTTTATGAGCCGCTACTTAGTTTGGTATATAAATAATTAAAATAAATATTTTTAGGGGGGGCACTCCATACATGTTAAAGACAGTAAAAAAAATGTTTTCAGCAAATATCAACGTGTGGTACATAGTTCGACAGCTCTTTAAAAAACACTATAAGATTCTTAAGTAATGTTTTTGATTAAGTGAATGTATTTGGAAATAATCGCTCCGAAAGTTGTGTAAATTGTGTCCCCCCCCCTCTATTTCCTATACAGTGCGTCCGAAAAATATGAAAAAAAAAATCACGAAAATAACGCTTAATTAATACTTTCAACGAAAATTATTTTCAACAAGATTGAATTAAACGTTTTTGAGTTATTGCCGATAAACTGCGCTTCTCAACAAAAGGACGTAATTGCTATGAAGATACGCTCTTTTGTTGTTGTACTTTTTTACATCGTATTTTTTACCTTATAGTTACGGCTATGGAACCCTACACTGAGCATGGTCTGACATGCTCTTGGGCAGTTATTTGTGTTTGTCTTTGTCCCGAGTAACAGAATATAACGTTTGAAATAGAAAAAATATAAATTCTGAGGCAGAACCAAGTTCGCCGGGACCACTATTAAAAAATAAATTTTCGGGGGCAATGTTACAGAATCGCCCTAATATCAATTTAATCAATTATTGTACCTACTGAAGGTACTTAAAAGACAAAAAATGCCTTCTCATAAACAAACAGGTAGAAGATATCAAGACTTGGGAACAATATTCGTGTTCATCACACACATATTTGCCCTTACCAGGATTTGAACCCGGGACCTCTGAATTAGTAAGCCGGGTACCTAGTTACTTAGGTTGTGAAAACAATTTGAATAGTGTAAAATAAATCTTTCAGAATAGGGTACTTTCCTGACAGATCAAATCAGTTACTTTTTATGAATTGTCAAAACGCTCGGATAGTATGAAGTTTCTATGAGAAAAAGCATAATGACGTCATTGTGCTCAAACATCAAATCATGTCCTCATTTATAGATTTTGGTCTTTTAAAAATCGTTTAAAACGTTAAATAGGTGAATTTTAGTTGATTTTTGCAAATTTTCGAAAGCAGATTTATAGGCTAGCGTGAAGTAATTTATAGTGACTACAGGCAAGTACACTATTGCAACACGCAACAAGATCTTAGAAAAAAAAACGCATCGAAAGTGCCTCGGTGCGTACGCATACTATGACCCTTGACCTTCACGGTAACGTAATTTCACAGTTTGTTTCAGTTAGTTGTGAAAAGTTTGTGAATTTTACGTATATCACAAGTCACAATTGAGGTTTTATTTCAAATGTGTGTATGTATCTCCTTGTGATTGTTTTTAGTTTGGCGGATTTTTATAATTTATTTTTTATATAATGTTTTCCGATTACTCGAAGACGGTTGGACAGAGTTTGAAAACCTTTTTTTTGTTTGAGAGGGTGTAAGCTTCCAGGTGGACTGTATGTAGTTAAATTAGGGTCTAAAGTGATATTATAGAAATACAGGAAAATCTTTAAATATTTCAGGCACACTTATAGCTATTTGCGTATTTCTTAAAGTAACTCGTGCCTTAGTTGCATTTTTTGGTGTGCAATAAAGTATGATTGTATTGTATTAGTTACTAAATAGATTCGTTTTGAAGTCGATGATTTCAATTTCATTTTGTGTTAAGTTGTAGCTGAAAAGCTAAAACGAATTTGACTAAAATTGCGTCTCGATACCAAAATCTGACACAAGATATCCTATAAACACTTAGCACTTAAATCGTGACAATCTACTGAAATCACACGCACTCACAACACAGAATAGAAAGGCAAATTGCTTAAACACAAATTACTGACGTATTTCATGGTGATGTGTGCTCGAAGGGAGATGACACTAAAATGTGTCTATTCTGCCGACACCCCGCATATTTATACTGTGCACTGTTCGATATTCGAATGATAGAGGATCGGTTGGAACTGTTACTCTCAAAACCTCTTATCTTACAGTCCTGTTACTCTAAAAAGAACCTTGATTATTAAAAAATAGAGCTCACATTTGGTTTCACCGCAAATATAATAAGATTTTCAGTAGAATAGAGTTTGGATATGTACGTTCAAATTTTCTCGTCCCTTTTACCGAGTTGACCTTTATATGTATTGAAATAAAGGCGAATTTAACTTTTGCGTAGCACCTACTTGTTATTAATGTGAGTGTAATTATTTCATGTTATTTTTAATTGGCTGGTTTTTAGAAAAATAATCTTAATGGGATGCAAATGTTGCGTAGTCTAAGATATCGACCTTTGACGTTGCATACTTTATAATATATATTTTTTATTTTGGTTACTTCTTCGTTTGTTTTTCGCTTATTTTCTACTGTACTTTGTCCGTCTTAAAAGTAGCGTAGTAAAACCGTGGTACCTACTTCGAAAGTGTCAAAGTAGTTAACAGTAACAAGGTCCCAAATTTGTCAAATTTGACAATTTTAACATTAGAAGTTAAATAATCCGAAAGCGCTCAACAAACACGATGTATTGTGCGGAATAAGTGATTGATCACGTTTTCAATTTATTAAATTAGCAAATTGGCTGGTACGAGTAAAAGTTTCATCAATCAAAATCAAGTACTTTTTCAATAGGATATTATAGTTTAATATTAATTATTAGTATAATATTTACGTCACACCTGGCCATAAATGGCAATAACCGCCCGCTACCCGTGCGGAAAATCCCACTTCATGCCTTGGGGGAGACGTAAAATTATGTACCTACTTACCACGGGCGGTAATACAGAAAGTGAGATCGCATATTTATCGCCCTTGCCTTCAGGTCGGTCATCAAATACCTGCGATCTGAGAAATTCTTTGTTTTACCGCCCTAGGTAACTAATGTACCATTTTGTCAAATATGCTTGGAAATGTTGGCATTATATTTTGACAGACGGAAACTCAAGTGCCTTTTTAACCGACTTCCAAACGAAGGACGGTTCTCAATTCGTCTGTATGTTTTTTTTGCAAGTGAACTTGCCTACGTCACCATGATGTTGCCATTGTATACCACTTTTAGTGGTCAGATTGAATAAATAATAAGCGAGTTTAATAATTAGAGGATCACACCCAATAACCGTTTTTACGTTAGAAACTCAGAGAAAATTAGTTAAACAGAAAAATCATGATTAAATCTATTTGATTGGTGAATAAGTTGACTTTTTATTATAATTATTGTGAGTTAAGAATTACCAGATCGAAAAGGAGATGGCGGGATGACCTGGACTCATTTTAAGTCGGGTGGCAGGAGGATGCATTAAACCGAGACGAGTGCCTGATAATCGGTGAACAAACACACAAAAAAAAAAACATACAGACGAATTGAGAACCGTCCTTCTTTTGGAAGTCGGTTAAAAAAAGGGGAGGCCACACAAACAGGCTAGAGAAAAAGAAGAATCTCTTACTAAATACCGACATATATCTGTGAAGAAATTCAAAAGTGTATGTGAAGTTCCCAATCCTCAGTGGGGTAGCGTAGGGACTACAACCCATTTACTCTCGTCTATGAGAGTAGACCTATGCCCATTTTTTTTTTAGAAACTGACAAACTATCTCCAGCCTTTGCCCAGTAGTGGGACGTATACATATAGGGAACGTGCACGAACTATGTAGGTGGCAGCACTAAACGACAAAAGAGACGCGGGCGGACAATAAAGGAAACTATCACCCCTGTCAAATCAAGCTGTCAATGTCAATGACAATATCTAGTGTCAATGTCAAATATAGTAAGTCGTAGCTACACTGACGTTAATCGTCCTTCATCAAAAATTAAGGGCCTTTTCGTCAATGAGGCCCCAGCATGAGAGGGTACATGATTTAGATTGGCAGCACCTTCGTCGTGCACGTTCCCTATAGGCTGACGATGTGTGTGATTTAATCATTTAAAATTCAGTTTAGTCAACATTGAAGTGATTTAATGTAATGAATTTTGAAATCATAAGTGTGAACATTGGCTTCAAAGTTTCCACAGGTGTGTGGTATTCCCTCATTTGATAGCACGAGTGTTTTTCTCTGAATGGCCAGCGGCCATGACAAAATGCATGGGATTGTAAAGTCTATTCGATTATGTATCGGGCTTGCCTAGTAAAGGCAAGACGACTGAAGATGAACGAGGATAGATTTTTCTGTCTCATGATTATGGATGGGTTCTCCTATTTTAGGGATCCATAAAAACCTAACATAAACGACACCCCTGTAAATGCCAATATAGCATATGTGATTCACAAGTTAGAGTCAAGGGTAGTTTCTCGAGAGTGCAATCACACTAATATTATAAATGTGAAAGTTTGTGAAAATGTTTGGATATTTGGATGTTTGTTACTAAATAACGGGGTAACAACGGGGTGAATTGAGCCGAAATTTGGCATACCAGTAGAACATAGTCATAGATTGAAACATAACATACTATCCTGGTAAAGAATTCCCTTGGGGCATTAACGGAAATAACGCGGGCGAACCCGCGGGTAAATGCTTGTGTTCCATATTTGTGTTCAAAATAATATTTATTTATTAATCTCAAGTCTCAACGCTCAATACGACAAACAAGACATATTTGGTACTAACCGTTACTGCCCCAAGGGAATTCTTTAGCTGCATAAAGTATCCTATGTTTCAATTCGGGAGTTGGTCTAGTTTTATGCCAAATTTCATGTCAATCCATTCACTTGCTACTGATTTATTTAGTTACAGACATCTAAACCTCCAAACATCTAAAGGTCTTCACAAACTTTCAAATTAATAACAGGTTAACCTATAACCTAATATTAATGTGAAAGTTTTTGACGACCTTAACCTTAACGCGGGCTTATTTTCTGCAACTCGACGACAAACATGCGCCTATTTTGCGTGATGGTTCGATGGCACTCTTCCCAACCCAACTCTACCAGAAAGCCTAGCAGACCCTTGACGTTGCCGACGACTTCTGGGAGTGACGGTGTTCCGAGGTGGTGAGCCCCACATTAATAATATGAGGTAGTAGGATAGTAGAATTATCTAGCAGACAACCAGAGCTAAACAGAAATAGTTGGTATCATTATCATCATAATTTTAACCTGCTGAACGTAGATCTCCTTCAAAAATTTCGACAACGGACGGACGGACGATTTTTACCTCAATTGACTTCCGGACTTAGATGGTATGATTAGGCATGCAATACGGGTTTTTTTGTATGTTAATACCAGGATCCCAGTATTGCCCCATAGATGTAATAGGGTTATTCTTCGGAAATATGTCTGCGATCACCTTATTCCGCTGGCCCTTTTTCATACTAAATGTATGGAGACAGAGGAATAAGTCGCAGACATATTTCTGAAGCAGAATAACCCAATGCCGGTATTGCAGGCCCTATGTGTGATAAATTAAATATTATTCTCGTACGGAACTCATTTTGCAAGTTGTAGTCGCTCCTGGCCATCTTTTTTATTAAGTGCTATTCAACTAGACTTAGATCAATCGAATGCGTCTTAATAAATATCGATTCATCCGTATATATTAATATTAATAAGGTACTGTTTTTTTTCTAAACAGTAGACACTAGTTATTTGAGTTTATTAAATAAGACATTAAGATTAGATAATATTATAGAGGTTGCCCAACTAGTAGAACCTGCATAATATGACGCTTGGAAATGAACGTAATTCTCCTTCGTTCTTGTTATTGATTTCCTTTTTAGGGTTCCGTAGCCAAAATGGCTAAAAAGGAACCCTTATAGTTTCGTCATGTCCGTCCGTCCGTCCGTACGTATGTCACAGGCATTTTACTCAAAAACTACAAGACCTATACTGATGAAATTTGGAATATAGATGTCTTGTAGATGCCGCAACTAAGTTTGTTGTTGTGAAAATAGTGTTCATTTTATAATATGCAGAGCAACGTCTACAGTAGATTTACTGGCTTTATATGGAGTTCCGCAAAGTGCACGTCACGTCTGCTTCCATAATCAGCCGCTATAATCCAAACAAACAATACCTATTATAAATGCGAAAATAACTCTGTCCATCTATCTGTTACCTTTCTACGCCTAAGCCGTCAAATTCCGTCACGCTCAGCAAGACTAGCACCTGTCAGTTCCCACAGTGTAATAGCAGTAATCTATCTTCTTCAAGAGGTATGTACATCGCGCGCTTGAATGTGTGCGAACACACTACAAGTTTTAAGAATGCGTAAGAATGCTCCAGTATGGATCGGACTCACACACATGTGTTATCGCGCGTCTGTGTGTCGCGCGATCCTAAACGGCCGAAGTTAGGGACTACTTGTCAGTTTTTATATTTTACAATCGGGACATATCTCACATGCAACACAGCAACGTCGTAGTCTAAAACGCGACTTTTTACTAAGAAAACTCATAGCAAAAAGTCGCGTTATGGGTTTTTATAAGGCCTCTACTTTGTAGTGTAAGAAATATATTATTTCTCACCACATTTTAACCTTTACATCTTTGAGGTATGGTTTAAAATCGACAATTTTTTTGCACACTTATGCCTTACAAAAGCTTAGACTATAACGGCAGAACAGCCAACATTGTGTACTAGTCATGTAGGTGACATGGCATTGACGGGTTAAACTGCTGAATATGAAATTTGGTAGACCCCGGGAAAGACATACCGGATAGATTTCATCCTGAAAACTATGCCTTAAGACAAGGGGGGTTGAAAATATTTACAGGAAATCAATAATTTCTCAAGTAAGGAACCTGGGCGACGCGAGCTTTCGCTCGCAGAAAAACACGCGATAACTTGAAAACACGTGTTTTTTCAGGGATAACACCAAGCTAGATCTATTGGTCGCCCTGAAAACCCGTACATAGCAAATTTCATCTAAATCGTTAGAGTCGATTGCAAGATCGTTGAAATAAATAAGTCAGTATAGGTACATTGCTCGTTTAAAGGTATTATAATATATTAGGTAATATTAGATAAAACTCTAATCCTACATAGATAAAGAAATAGAGAGTTACGGACAAAAGCTAGTTCAAAATAAATAACCATTTAAGGATCAGTCTCACGGATGATGAATCTAATAGTTGCTTTTAGAGTACCATCGAAACGGCGAGTGACCTTTAGCTCAAACTAGTTCAAGTGATTTACAATCTAGACCGGAGAAGATCCTAAGACACAGTTACTACGAAGGGAACAGTAACGCAAGACGCAAACTGAAGAAACATCAAGGCGAATATTCTGTACCATTACAAGACTAAAGGTCTCAGGTGCATACTACACCGTATCATACCATGATCGTTCTATGAACGTTTCAGGCAAAATAAATGTGACGTTCCGCAGGTAAAGGTACCTTATGGCGGGTAGGCGCTTACGCTGTTATTAACGGCACTCCTATATTAATTTGATGCTACACGACGTAAGTGCCGACCCTCCATAAGGTACCTTTTCCTGCGGAACGTCACAAATATTCTTTGTATTTAAAAGTATGAGACTGCCTACTAAAGTAAACGCTATAATTAGGCGAACTAGTTAGTCAGTTTCACTAGCAGAAATGTTGCCAGAGTTAGGCCAGTGATGTTTTGTCGATATAATAAAAATAAAGACTATAATTGTGACTTAATTTATAACCTAATAAATAAAGTTAGGTGACACAATAAATTCTTGAAAAGATTTAAAGATTACACGTTTCATGAATTTATTTTGTCTATATAGACCTATCCTGATGCGTGCATTTATTGTCGATAGTATTTTATCGATATTTGCCTATGACAATTTAATTTTCTGTGAGTTAGGCAACATTTTCATCTGTCAAACTAATTCGTCTAATTATGGCGTTTACTTTAGCACGTTCCGTCACCGATCGGCATTTGTCACACCGTGTCCGATACGTTCATAGTGCGGTCATGGTATGATACGTTGTATAATTGTATTGGACAGAGACCTTTAAGGCTTAAAAAAAGCTTTACCAGGGCCAAAAGTACTGTTTATTCTTAGCTACTGTGCTTGCACCTGCCTCAGCCCAGTACTCCGGCAGTAGCCTGATGACATGAGTACCTAGTTACGTTGTACTTATCTATAACTGTCTAAAGATGTAAATAATAGCCTATTTTCTCATGAGTCTGTGAGGTCATTGGTAGGTAATTTGTGAAGCTTCTAGATTTTAAGAATAAAAATTTGTGGAGTGGGAGTAAACTAATTAGGGTTGTTTTCCTACTTCGTACTTTTCTGGTTTATTTGTGTGTCAGTCCCGCTACCCAAAGGGTGTTTGGAAGAGATCGCTTTTTAGCGATAAGACCGCCTATTGTATACCTTTTTAAATTGTTTTAATTATGTAATGTCTTCTAAAAAACAAACCTATTGTTATGTGTTTTTCTGGTGAGCAACGTAGACAACGCAGTGTAGTTGTATATTAGCATTGTGTTAATCTGTATGATGTTTGAAATATGTACGATGTGGGTGTACTTGAGTCTTGAATAAACAAATTGTTGTTTGATACCGACCCTGAAATAGAGAGGTAGACCAGGAAAACAGCCATCTAACTTATCCGCCGCAACAATGTTGCGGGCTACCTCGCTAGCATAAAAAGTGCGAATATTTGACCTTGTGTGTAAATACTGTAAATGCTAGATTTTTCTCAATAGATGATAAAAAAGTTAGCACATTAAAGTAACAATAGTTTGCGGTCACTTGCAGTGGAATTAGTTAGCAAATCGGTTCTGAAACAACCTATACGTAGGTGTATCCACGAACAAATGTCGCCATATGTCGAATTGTGATCGAATGCGCTAAGTTTAGATACGGCGGGAAGGTCATTCGGAAAAAGTATAAAAATAGATAGATATATCATTTATTTCACGACAAAATAACAGTAATGAAAGCAATAAATGAACTGATAACTGATAAATAACAGTATAAATGTTTACAGACAAATTTTATCAGTTTCATGGCGTGAATTGTCAAAAACAAAAATACAAAATGAGGATAAAGGTAATAATGTCAAAAGATTTTAAAAATATAAATTACAATTAATAATATTATCAGGATCGTCATCACAATTACTGAACATACTTAGGTCGCCACTCGTCAGACAATGTTGTTGGGGCCGACCTACGCAGCCCTATAAATGAAGCCCTATTTACATAAAAATGCTTGATACTGATAGATACAGCGAGTTTAAAAATAGGATAACAACTGAATTAAAACAATTTCCCTTCAATTTGTTAAATAACATGAAAGAAAGTCATGTAAACTGGAAATAGGGGAGATATAGGTAGCATTATAGACAAACAAAACAGAATAAATCTAAATGACCAGTCAAGTGCGAGTCGGACTCGACTCGGTTCGGAAACGCTGACCTATACCGATCCACGAATGAAATGTCACGATGATCGAAAGCGTTAAATATAGATGCGACTTTTGAATATAAATCAGATCTAACAAAAGAACCCGTTGAGCTAGTAGTTTGTTATATGTATTTTCAAAGAAGTGGCGACATCTCTGTTCATAAGAGGTGCAACTTTCGTTTACGCTCTAATAAGTATGGCTTATTTTGGTCCCTACTATTTATCACTGTGTAAAGTGGCTTACTTACATCATAAAATGGCCAAGATATCATGATAACTATTACATACGGCTAACAGAGTTCAATATTCAACGTTCTCATAGTTTAAGAAGTTAAATTATGAGCGGTAGAGTCTGTGCGGAAAGAGAATAGGATTAATTTTGGGGGGCGCTGTAATGCTTTTCTATCGTATGTGCCGTATTTTTGGTTCTGTGCCCATACTGGTTAGGTTAGTTCCGTTTTTCGCCACGCCTATTCTCTTTCCGCACAGACTCTAGTAGTAATATTTTGAACACAAGGTCAAGACTCGATTTGAAGTAAAGAAAAATCCGATTAGATACCACGGTAGTGTACCTAGGACGTTTTGCACTCAGATTATAGGACATAAAACAATCGGGTCAACGTCAATTAAAAACTAGGGCTTGAATGGGTTAGGTTCAAGGATCTTTATTTCTCATAAGGATATGACATATTTACTTACATAAGACATGCTTTAAAATACAATTATTTTAAACGGTTCCAGCAAGGATCTTTAAATAAATAGCCGGACGTAGCCTCACTAACAAATTGAAGCACCTCTAGTGAGCCGGCCGCTTAACGCTGGTTGGCCAGGTCAATGTGTGCATGCTGCTCGTAGTAGGCTACTTCGCTTGTTGATGTGTGCGTGCAGTTCATAAGTACAAAGCGACCGGCTCACTAGAGGTATTTCAGTTATCTATTAGCGAGGTTACCCCGCACCTCCACCATATGTGAAGGTGGACCAGGAAATGATAAAGGGATTTATATTTGATAACTTATGTTTATTCAAGTACTCTGTACTAGAGCTAATGTAATACTAAAACATCTGTTCTAAAACTAGAGCGAGACAGACTGAATTCGAATATATTTGAATAGTTCCAAAAGCTGCAAGTCCATCACGCAGACGGCTATTTGTTTTAAAGTCCTTGGGTTCCAGTAAATATACTTGGCCTAATAAACTGTAATCGACACATGCACAAAATCATAGGAATATGCCGTATCTACTCGACAATGCATCTATGCATCAAAATAACGATTTCGGTGCCAAAAAGCGCACGTTTCAGTTGTTAACAATTACCATTTCTTATTATCCTTCCCACCGACCCATTGCAATATCAACCTTATTCCAAAGTTTTTGAGTCCACATTCGTATAAATTCCTCACTCTTTGAAATTGATAGCAGAGCGTTTGAAAATAGACTTTAAACGTTTGTGTTAAAGGTGTTTTTTGTTTGGTTGTGGATGTTAGATGGTCTTTTAGATAGGATTTGGAGCACATAGTTGGGTTCAGTCCGGAACCACGGATAATAAGTCTTTGCTGATGCAATCCACAGCTATGTGACTGTCCTAGATGAATAAATAAAGTCACATCACCAGATATAGAAGTTTTTGTAGCACAAATAAAATTATCCTAGGGACTTCCCAACCATATTAATGTATCGATAAATTGTACTTTCTTACAACAGTTTGACTATGAGATAACGTATAATATTTTTACACAAAAACTTCTTTTAATGCTATTTAATCGGATTCCATACAAAGTAAACGGAAACAAAGAGAGCCTTGCAACGAGGGCCAATTTAGGTAAATTGGATGACATTGTGTAGCATAATAGGTATGCAAGTTGCATATTCATGAATAACAAGGCTCTCTTTGTTTCAGTTTACATTGTATGGAATCCGATTTTTGTATAAAAACTGATGTTTTTTTTAAATTTTAAAATTCCCTAAATTAGTTATCTCAATTATTAGTTCACTCGTGTATCTGTCTGTCACAGCCAATTTGCTCCGAAAGTACTCCGGTTGAGTTGAAATTTGGTACAAAAGTTAATGACCCGAACACGGACTTGTCACGAAAATATAGGAATTTTAATCATGGGGGCCACATGTGGGAGCCCCCACATGTGGCCCCCATGATTAAAACTGGAAAATTAAAAAAAAAGTTAGATAACTGTAATATAATCAGAGAAAAAGAAAATCATGGAACATGAAAGTTTGTGTTGTATGCATAGCCTTCGACCCCAGCTCTCGTATCACGGATCCCTATGGGGTCCATGGACCACAATTTAAGAAACCCACCCTACACAAAATCTTTCTTTTCGTTTCTACTGACACTACTAAGGTTTCTTCAATAGCCAGATGTTACAGTAGTGCACTGTTTGTCTTTCACAAGCTTAAATCATATCATCACGCGCCGGCAGAGGTCACCCCGGCCTAATGAGGCCGATCTGTTTATTGAAATTAATCGCCATTACTGTATCGGAATCAAATTGGCTGATGTATGGTCCAAAGTATGACAGTTAAAAATAGCATTCACATTATAGGTGCTAGTGAGGAATCATAAAGATTTTTTTCTACTCCTGTACTGTTATCTGTCTTTTACTTGGTCACGAACACTAATATAAGAACATACATAATATGAGTTCAGAGAAGTCTATACTCTATTCCCCATAACAGCACTAGTGTCGTTATAGTCACTTTACGTTATTGCTAGCATCCACAGACTTCTAAATCTACGTTAAACTTAGGTCAAGGATTAAGCGCTCAATTCTAACTTCACGATAAAAATTCACAACTACCAACTTAACAAACAATTAAATTCCTACGATTCATAAGAAAAACAAAACTTTCCGAATTAAATTAATTGATGCCAACATAAAAAAAAAGTATTTTAATTATCGTCACATCGTGTCACCAGCCATATCAAAAAAAAGTTTACCATAGACACAACTGTCATGCCGGTTGTACACACTCGGAGAGACCGGACGAGACACGCGTGACGTCCATGTATTTTATATTTTAACATAGTCGTAGAAAAAGTATTGTATGCAACGTTGTATAATTAAGTCAAAAAACGCTCATTGCGTCTCTATTTGCGATACTCGCCGCATTCGCGGCTCGTATCGCAACTCACGCAATTCGCATTTTTTGAACCTTCTTATACAACTGTTGCATAAAATACTATAACCACGCATTCTTGAGATCATTAGGAGTAAAAATTTTATATAACATAATGCAAAAACACAAGAAAAAAGTTACAAGGATTTTTTTGATTGATTTTTATACAGTAATTTTTTTTTATACTGTCGAATTTTACATTTTGGTTTCCTTACAAGCACTTTCGAGAAACGCGACATGGTTAAAACCACGAAATCTACAGAAACCAATAAAAAAATATCATGGTATCAAGAAAATATTTTTTTTGGCGGTTTTGTCATAATGTCAAAACATAACATTTTTTCTTCCAATAATGTGTTAGTTATAACAGTTATTATTAAGACTCAAAATTAAATTTGCAACTGACTTGGACTTTCACCATACACCATGAACCCGCTACGCAAAGATGCCAACGAGAGCACGCGCTGCAACTCATCAACGCTCATCCTGGATGCTCTATCCCGTCTCTCCCATTTTCCAATATTGGCTAAAGGTTGCATAATCGGTCGATTGAGGCCGACCGGCTGCGGCTAGTCGGCCTTCCCCTCCCATCCCAGAGCGTGTCACTCCCTACAAAATCTGTGCCCCCTGGTGTATCCGGCTGATTCGGGTAAGGCAACGTCCTGGCTGGGTGTGGTACCTATGTTCATGTGACTTAGGTTTCAACCATACGTTGTCGATTTACCAATTACTCGCACAAAGCGCTTTGCTTCCACTCTCCTTAATAGGACATCTGACTTATCTTTTTCCATAATCTTATGCCTTAAAACCCCCAAGGTCGCGGGTAGCGGCTGTCATAGGCTCATTACGGGCTCTTAATCACGCTGCTTAGTGTTTGGCAACCGGCGGCTGCGCCCGCGCTGTTTTATTTTTGACAGTTATGTGCTAATCAAAGATTCACACATTTTGGTTAGGAACGGCTGCTTTAGAGTGAATTTTGCAGTCTTTGTTTTATAGAAATAGTTAGGTATTTTCGTTTGAGTAATATAGGACGATTGAATATAAATTTTCTTTTAAAATATGAATAAATAAATATTAGGGGACGATCTTTACACAAATCGAACTAGCCCCGTAGTAAGCTCAATAAGGCTTGTGTTATGGATACTAGACGAAGATATATTTAATAGATACAAATACTTAAATACATAGAAAACATCCATGACTCAGGAACAAATATTCGTGCTCATCACACTAATAAATGCCCTTACCGGGATTCGAACCCAGGACCTCTTGCTTCGTAGGCAGGGTCACTACCAACTAAGCTAAAGCGGTCTATATTTTTGTTTACGTGTAGTATTTGATTTTATTATAGGTATTAAATTATTTGACTTTAAAATATTATGGTAAGTAAATATTTTGTAGCAGAAATCTATTAAAACATTCGGAGACCATTCTGTAAATAAGGAACTCGGAGTCAACGCAGGCTTAAACCATTATGCCATTAATATGGGTGCCTGAGTCGTCAAATTTTCAAAATGTATCATGATATTTTTTAGACTTTTTCTCAGCCGTGCGTCCACTGCTGAATATAAAATCTCAAAATCTTTTGTTCATCAGAAGGCCAAATACTCCGAAGCACTAGTATAATCAGACCTGTAAAACAACCCTTGAGGCGTACTTGCAAAAGTAAATTATTTGATTTGAAGATTAAATGATGATGATTTTTCGTTTAGAGATTTCGTAAGCCGACGTTTTGCTTTAACAACGTTTCCTTACGACACAAATCTGTGAAGTTGTGGTTGTGAGTAACTTTGATTTCTTTCTTAATGCAGCAGCCGTCCTAGCTATCTGTGCCCCGTGAACGATGAGCATAAGTGTTAGTTTGGCAACTTGATGGGCCTTTCTTTTTGTAATCTTTATGTAACATTCTAATCCGATAACGAATGAACTTTACTGTCACTGCGTGAGTTGCGAGAGGTACCTACTGACTACTTGATATGTGCTTGGATCTGTCAGAGGTTACATTCATCAGATTGACGCATAAATCTGACCTGATCTCTGAAAACCAGCGCTGGGCCTCCCCGCCCAGCATTCGCTGAGATTGGTACCCATTGCCAAAAATAGTAATATAAAGAAAGGCCAAGATCGCAGAAGTTTGCGGCCTGAGCTGCAAGCGAGGGACGTAAATATGCGATAGAGGGCTTTCTTTATTACCTCCCGTGTTGTGTACATCATTTTATGTCTGCACTTGGCCAGGAAGCGGCTTTTTCCGTACGCACAGCGTGCGGAAAAAGCCACTTTATGGCCAGGTGTGGCATAAAATATATAAGTTCCTTTTTTCTTTTTTTACTTGTTTCTTTGTTTGTAGTTTTTAGGTTATTCATGTTTTTATTATTTTTGTTGTAACATATTTTTTTTATGGCAATAAATATTTTCTAATTTCTAATCTATTCGGACCCCTTTCCCATAAAGCTATAAGTTAAGTTATAAGTGTATTGTTAGTCATAATTATCGAAAGTCAAAAAGTATTTGTGTCTCTAAAACGGTACCTAATATTTTTAGGATATTTTAAAACGTTAGCATATAAAAAATAATAGGTTAGGTTAGGTTTGTTTTATAGCAATTCTGAAAACTTAAAGAAAAGTCCTGTGTTAAACTGTAAGCTAAAAATACGTTTTTTGCTCTTGTATTCCACTATCAATAAAACTAAATATATTCCACCCTATCACAGTATAATAGCAGTGATTTTTCTTCTAACGAAAGGTACATCGCGCGCTTGAATGTGTGCGCGCCGTGTACGAACGCACTACAAGCAAGGAAATAACAATGCGTAAGAATGCTCCAGTATGGATGACTCTCAGACTCACACACAATACATAAGGACACTAAACTGTAGCTGTCATAAAAGTCGTTAATTTTCCTATTTTGTTATCTTTTTTTTAACGATAAACACTATTATTGATTATTTTTCATAACTTTTTTATACTTAAGCTATTGCTTGAATTTATTAATTCATTTATTTAATAATGCAAATTACAAATAAAATATAATTACTTACTAAACTAAAGTAAATAATAAACTAAGCCTAAGAAAATAAACCTTACCAATACCAATTTCATGATTAAGATTCTATTAGGAATACTTTTCCCTAACTATCCAAATTAATCAAAGCATCAACCAATAAATAATAAATAATCATCAAAAATATTGGTAGCAGAATAGGAACCAATTAAGGATTAATTTAATGATGTACAAACGTTTTCAAAATGCTCATTCAACGCCTTAAAGAACTTGGATCGTCATAAGGGTGACGGAAGATTGATCGGCAGCGAGCTCTTGAACTACTTTAGCACGAAAATGATATTTACGCGTAATGCGTCTAAATAACGCGCGGTTAAGGTCGCGGGGAAGTGCTTGATAGCGTCATACAGGGTGTGAAAATATTTTAATTTAATCGTTTTGTATTCGAGGAAAAGGGGAAGGCCCAGAAGAACATACATGGGGCAAATAAAAGAAAAATAAATGTTTCATCGTATTAGAGAAGTGAAAGAAAAGGCAGAATGTAGATTAAGCTGGTAATTACTCTACGGACAAGACCCAAGCTCTTCAGTCGTCATATCTGTCGGACTCTCTTTAGTTTGTACAATAAGATAGATTATCTTATTGTTCCCTCGTGACTAAGGATCGTGGTCATCATCAGATGATTTATGTTGTGTCTCATATTCTGGACCGCTCGATCGAATAACTCGCCATGACGTCACTTCTGTCTGATTCCACCGGAAGACCAGCGCCAGCTCTAGACTTGGCATTATGCTGCGGTGGTACCTTTTTGTGGTAGCGAGATTTCTTTTTCTTTTCTACTTAAGTACTTACCGTCTTTGTTTGTTGTCTTTTTTTTTATTTATGATAGCACACTATCATAAATAAATGTATTTTCTTTCTATAGCTACATATAATAAAATCGTAGAAAGACCATGTTTATACAGGCTGGCCCATTTCGATCGGTCAGTATGGGAAAGTCTGAAACTATAAGACATACGAAGATCTGTTCTTAAGAACCATGTCATTGATGGACAAGAAAAACTGCATACATAGATTTGAATTGCAACTGGGTCCATTATTACACTCACGGACTTTAATTGTTGAGCTATATACTATCATAGATTGTGTATTAAACGACAAAATTAGACTGAACCCTAAATGGCTCAGCAAGTACAGACCCCGACCGCACACAATAAGTATGTAGGTATCAGTAGCGTGGCGTCCAAAGAACTGGATTCCTACCGGCTTGCCTAATATCAGGCATTTGAGCACTTTATTCTAGAGCTCTTAAGTAAAATGTACGCCTAATCTGCACCGGCTTGCCCAAGAATCTACAAGTATGAACATCCTGTATACGCGGGTGTGATGTTCTACATTAAGCTGCACCGCGCCTGCGCGTCTCAATGTCACTGCACTCTCCATTGTTAAACGATGACAAGTGTCAGATTAACCGACCTGTCAACACTTCTTTTAGGCCTTGAGAAAATTTATAGTACCTAATAGCAAAGTGTACAGACAGCAGTGGCGTGGCGTTCAAAGAACTCGATTCCTACCGGCTTGCCAAATTGCCTACGGGCATTTGCCCGACTTATTCTACAGCTCTTATGGAAAATGTATGCCATAACTGCACCGGCTTGCCCAAGGATATATCTTTACGCCACGCCACTGACAGACAGACAAGTAAGTACGTAAGGAAGAAAAGTATTTCGGCCGTTTAGTAGCACCCGTTAACTGTCAAGGTCGAGGCCCAGACAGTGCGATGCGTACTGGAGCATTCTTAAGCTAAGTTTACAATTTGTTAAGTCGCAAGTGCGAGTGCGAAGTGTAAGTGTAAAGTGATTAGTAAAATGTAGGTGTAAACGGTCACGCTGTTAAGTGACAAGTGCGAGTGCGAAGTGCGAGTGCGAAGTAAAGTGAATAGACGCTCGGTCTATTTTGGCTGTCAAGTAGCTACCCCGTCACACCCGCATACTCCCCGCGCTCGCCGTCACGGCGGGTTAAATGCATAGTATGGACACGAACGGTACAAAAATGAGGTGGACTGAGGAGCAAACGTTGAATTTAATACCTCATTTACGATTTCTGAAGCAATGACCGCGACTATCCTTTTTAAAATATTTCGTAATTCCAATCGTTGTTCGTCGTCCATTTTATGGCTTTGCACCTGCACTAAACAATGTGTAAACGATTTCTTAACACTTAACGCTTAACATCCAAAAAACCTGTTAACTAATCACTTCGCACTCGCACTTGCACTTAACAAAGTGTAAACTTAGCTTTACACATTCGTAAAACTTTGCTTGTAGTGCGTTCGTACACGGCGCGCACACATACAAGCGCGCGATGTACCTTTTGTAGGAAAAAAATTACTGCTATTATACTATGATTTTCTTTCTCGTACACGAGACAATAGTGTCCCGGCCCTTTGGGAGGCGTGCGCGGAGCCGAAGCCAACGCGTATAGCGACCCTTTCGACAATTTAATGAAAGGCAACGTGTACACCCAGTGGATGCTGTCCCTGCCGGTGTCACGGGACGCACGCAGTGACAGCCCCCGCCAGATGCAAGGATTCCAGGATGCCAGATGGAAGGTTGATTGATGGAATCTAACTTTACTGGGTTATGGTGGTGGAATTATGGACTAGATACTGGGCTATGGATTGAGACATGACGGTGCCTGTCAGGAAAAGTGTCTCATGGCTTTCGCGGCACTGACAGACCGTGACTTGCCCTCCGCTGATGGGCGCCTGTTAAATAGCGAAATTATGAACAATGGCCCAGGGGCAACACCGCTGCCGAGGGCTGCAGGGTGTCGAGAGGTGTGCTGCGCTTTCTCCGAGGGTACTCGCGGCGTTATGCCCTTTAACACTTCCACGCTTGGAGCATATAGCTGTCGCGACTCCACTCTGGACGGCCGGTTAAGGCAAGCCAGAGGCGGAGGTCCTTTCACTAAATCCCATGACCCTCCCTAAGGACCCCCCGGAGCACTCGGGTACGTGGGGTCGCTACTCCCTAACAGCTCGCCACAAGCTGCCCTGCGTTAATATGATACTATGATAATTATTATAATATTAATAAGTTTATGAATCTAATTTAGATAATTAGCGTAGAATAAATTTATCTTGTTACAGGAAACTACTCTAATAAGCTAGATAAGAAAGAGCATAGCGCATAGCATTATATCCCTACATGACTATAAAACTGTTTCGTTTGGTTAGTCCGATACAAACATAGATAAATAATACATACAGATATAATTCATAAATCATAGAGAAATATAACGGTTTTTAATGTTCCTTCTAATCGCATGACTTGCCGACATTAATCCAAAATTAATAAACTGACAGCCGTCCATGTAATCTTTGTGAAACGCCTGTAACCTGCGGGGTGATTCACAACTTGCCGGCAATATCGATCTTAAGGCGCGGTAGGACCTGGCTCGCATTTCACATACAAACTAGGGTCGGGCGGAATGCAGATTATTGCAGATTATCTTCGATTTCTAACATAAAAGTATACGTTATCAACCCAAACATGAGAGGATGCCCTGCATGACTGTGAAATCATGATTGTCAGGTATTAATTTTGTCAGAAAAGGTAACTGGTGATGAACAAAATGAAAAAAAATGAAAAAAATACTTTATTTTATAGTGTTTTCGCGCTACTTTTCTATCGAGCGAAGTGTTCGCTATCGTGTTCTAAGTGAGAGGAAGCCCTAGATACAGTTCTGAATATTATTATATA
Organism: Eudemis profundana; assembly: GCA_947034925.1. Taxonomy (NCBI): domain Eukaryota; kingdom Metazoa; phylum Arthropoda; class Insecta; order Lepidoptera; family Tortricidae; genus Eudemis; species Eudemis profundana. The sequence continues at coordinate 1,963,533 of OX344811.1, forward strand.
TGTTTTACAGTGACCTAAGAGTCAAATAAGTGCTCTAAAAATGATTTGGAAACTAGGCTTCCGTGCCCGATTCTGGTCTCACCTCGCCTTAATATAATATCCATGAACTAGTAGTAGGTTATAAGCAGGCATCGGAAATTTGGATGCAGGATGGATGACGGATTTGGATGTTGGATGCAGGCATATCAAAACCACAGAAATATATCGAGGAGGAAAAAGTGTATGCACCTCGCGTGGTTCACTATCGTCTCGCAGAATTTTTTTGGTCGATTCATCATTTGGCAGAATTCGAATCATCATTTGGTAGGATTCATCATTTCGCATAATGCATTTTCTTAAACTTTTCAGGATTGTTATAAAACAAACCTAACCTAACCTACTTAACCTTAAAAAGTCCTGAAAATTCAGTCAGTTTCAGTTTCAGAAAAAATGCATTATGATGCCAAAATGATGAATTCTGCCAAATGATGATTCGACCAAAAAAGATTCTGCAACATGAGGGTAACCCACCTCGCGTGCTAAAAAGGATTGGCGATGACCTACTTTGCACGCCGTCAACTTCAGTTTCCGTCAATATTACTATCAAATTTGAAAATTTGACAATAATGGTACAGGTAATTGCTAAAATACCAAATACCACCGAATGAAATGAAAAAATTATGTTTTCCATCACTAAATTACACTTTTGGCGTCAAACAACAAGCGAAAAACGTTACACGCATGGTTCCCATACAAATCGACGAACTATTTTCAATCTCGATATATTTTTGTGATCTAAACTTTGGCCCTGGCGTCGATGTTGAGTTGTATGGATTGGAGGCGGACTGTATTTAATTTTATTATTAAATTACCTGGGAGTTCAAATTTTTTTTACTAGGCTAATACAACCAGAATGCCATATTTGGCATACATATACACATATTACACACACATATAGTTATATATAGTTAACGACCCGAACCCGACGAAGTGTTGGCAGGCCTCCCACAAGGTGGACCGACGATCTGGTGAAAACCGCGGGAAGCCGCTGGATAATAGCAGCACAAAGCCGACAATCGTGGAGATCCTTGGGGAAGGCCTATGTCCAGCAGTGGACGTCTTTTGGCTGAAATGATGATGATGATGATGATGAACGACCCGAACATACATCACTATGTTTTTATCATATACTTAGGTCTAGAAGTAGAAGAGTAGGGTTATTTGCCTATAGGGGTCCATCTAGAAAATTAGGCTTAAAAAGCCCCTAATTTTGTGATGTGCGCAAGAAAAACGCTAACACTTAACTCATACTACAAAATCTGTAGGACCCATTAGGTATTTAAATGAACTATTTGCAGTTATTTTCCATGTTGAAATCACTTAAAAATAGCCGCAATCTGAACGTATTCGCGAGATACTACATTATCGTGACATTTAGGAAACATTTATTACATATAGGAAAATATAGGTCTACTATTTTAGTAATTGTAGCTTTGTAAGCTTACAAGCTAAGATATTTTGTAATGTTATTTAAGACTGTTTGTTTATTTAAATCAATGGGCTTGTGCAATCGCGAAATCCCGGAACTTACATTATTCTAATGATTTTTTTAAGCAGCCGATTCCATAATTATTTGCTCAGCTTTTACCGGGATTTTGGCTACTTTAGGTTTTATACCAGCATCGGAATTTTGATAGATAAATAGATTACGTGACGGATATCAAAATATGTCACTCAGTTATTACTAGTTCACGGGTGAAATTATGTTAGAGACGTTATTGACGGTCGAGCTGTGAATAGCTGTACTGTTATATAACCGTTATGAAGTAACCTATTGACCTGACGGTTATGTATGAAAGCTTTAATCCTAATCTTTCACCTTTTAGTTTTGGGCACTATGTCCAAGTATGTTATTAATTGCTAGCATATACCCGCTGTATGTGGAGTCGGGTGGTTTTAATCCATAGAACTCAATATACTTGGTCATGGTTGTATACACCCTTCCTCCACTATACTCTAGTTATGTTCTCCCTTAAGATACAATACAATGACTATACCGGGCGTTGCCTATAACAGAAACAAATAATTAAAACGTAGATTCTACTCATCAAACAATAAAATTTTCGTTCACAACTTTTAAAGATTACGTAATCTTTAGATTTTATCTTTTTCATACAAATAAAATAGTATTTTCAATGTACGTTAATATCAGTCTAATTGACGTCCCTTGTCACGCTACAAACATAATTAACATCGCAATACATTGCGGCTTCAAATAAGCTTTGTAGTGTACTAAAAACCATAACATAAGTTATTTTTCAATGTCACTGAACAAATGTTGTTCAGTCTGAGGAGGAAAACCTTAGTTTTAATTATTTGTTCCTAGTACAGGCAACACGTTGTATATGTCGCCCTCAACTAGCTTAATTAGCCATTTAGTTAACTGCCTAGCCTATTCATGAAAATTTTAGGTTAGGTTTGATAGTTAGCTTGTGTCCCTCAGATCAGAAATAGAAGCCCCGCGTAGCGGGGCTTCGTCGACCTGCTGGCGGGTCATAATTTAGTGGAAATGCTAGGCATTTAACCAAATGGCTGATTAAACCAGTTAGCTGCGACATATATATTACTAACTCATGAGAGGAATGTGTAGATTAGAGTGTTTGTCTATCACACCGCGGTTTCCCTCGCGTTATTCCCGTTTATATCCCAAGGGAACCTTTATCGGGATATAAAGTATCCTATGTTTCAATCCAGGACTTTTGGTATCAACGCGTCAAACTCTAAGACGTTTACTTTATACTTAATTATTTGCTTGATTCGTTCCCAGACTAACTAGATTGCAACTTAAAATAGCAATTACAATAATTAAGAACATCGTGCAGTAGCAGTACCCGTAATTCATAAAACAAAATGACGTTTCTCAGAAAAACCGTGTGACCTACGCCCTTTTGCCCCGAGAAGGCGCAGTAGTGTTGTAACAATCGTGTCGATACTCCCGATCCGAGTGACGACTAAATCGATACTTATATGATTAAGCGATAGGGATGGATATTAGATAATGTTATCGATTAGTGAATTAATTTAAATTTAATATTTTGGCAGCTTAGCAGCCTAGTTATAATTTACTATCCGCATATCGACTAACTTTTTTGCAGAATTTGACAATTTAATCGTATCGGATCGTATTTAAAAGTTGCGATACATAATCTAAATTCTAATTTAAGATAAGTACCTTCATTTATACCTACCTACGCTCAAAACACAGCTAATTTAATTATAGTACTGAGTAATAAATAAAATTAGCAGTTAATTTGAGTTCGATATAGAACTTTATTGGAATTAGAACAAAAATAACAAATAAATTAAAATAAGCTCATTCGTAAATTGCAAAAATACGTATAAGTATAATTAAATCTACTAACAACTCAAAATTTCGTCAACAGCTCATAACTACTACCGGTTCAATTGGTAATCAAACAGATTTCTATGTTATAAGTATCTATTTATTTTATTTATTTATTAAATACATATTAGTTCTTACTTCTAAGGCAGTTTCCTGCTAAACTGTATAAACAGTTTGACAGCAGGTTATCTATTTAAATTTGCAATGAATGGTAATAACTCTGATCTTCTAGTTAATTTAATTTTCTATCGATATATCGATGAACCAGAACTCATCTCCGGCGCATCTCTATAGTCTGACCTTTCACATGCAGCGGTCGAGAACATTTTATTGATGTTATTTATTTTATGCACGCATTTAAAACGGTAATAAGCATAAAATAATTTAACATTGCTGGATAATACTTAACTTTAACAGTCTAAATTACGTTGTTTAATTTGCTGGAACGTGACCTGTGGAATAGGCATCTATTTTATATTTAATACACATTGAAAATTATGAATAATCATCGCATAATTCTTTGGCTGACTGTTATAAAATAATAAAATATGTTATATACCTATACAAGTATACATAGGCCACTTAAAAATCAATTATATTATCTGCAAACTATCCATTATAATAAATAGAAAATTGTATGAAATATTACATAGAAACGATATAAAAACATAAAACGTCATATTTGGATCGCATATGCCTAAATAAATTGAACACCTAAGTCCCGTTAATTTGTTATCCTTACTTTTTGTAAAAACTTGATTGTGACTTTTTGTCACTAATCTCAAGTACAGTGATGTTCATGAAGTGATTGAAGGTCACGGTCAAAGGCTATGACCGGTTCAGTACAAAGAACTCTGTATGTATGTACACGAGCAGTCTACAAATTAAATTAAATTTTATTCGTTTATGAATTGAAATTAGTTATCTGATGCAGTAATACGACAATAAGGATGTGGTTTATAAATAGATAAATGAACACCGATATATAAGAAACTATACTTAGCTGTTATCGTGTTTTTTTTTAAATAACAACCCGGCTATTGACCTGATGAAAAGGAGTACGAGGACAAATTTGTTGCTTGCTGACTCAGTAACAGATCCATTATTCACTTTTGTCTGAAAAGAAATGAAATTCTTAGTGTTACAAACAAACAACTTTTGCAAACTATAATTTTACAATAAAATACAAAAAATATAAGTATCCTTTATTTCACACCAGAAAGATGCATTAGAAGAGGTACGTCATGTACTTCTTGTATGTATTGTTATTTAAATAATTAAAACAATATAAAAAGGTACAGACGGATCGGAGAAACAGACGATATTATCGGGGCCGTTTTCAAAAAAGATGTAAACTATTTCGTTTGTGTAACGAAAGTTAACGATATAAATTGTATGGTAATTTTCGTTACGAAAAACACCAAGATGAACACCTTGTTTGATAAAGCCCTAACAACAGACATCATTTTTTTTGAAAACGACCCATCGCTGAAAAGCGATAATGCTTTTGACGTGACAACGTCTTATAAATTGGTTTGCCGGGTGACACTTCAAGAAACTGCGTTACGCTCCGCTCACGTTATGCGCTCACAATGAGAGCGAGTGAGAGGCACGCGTCCCTTCCACTCGGGCATGGTTAGTCGTTGTCACGTAAAACTTTCGCCCGTATACCGACTTTACAGGCAACCAATTTTTTTTTGAATGCTTATTATTAACAGTTTTCTTAAAATTCATATCTATATTTAATTTACCATAACTTTTTACATATTCCAACCTCAATAATAATTTTAACCACAAATTTTTATTTTTAGAGCCGAATAAAATGGTTCTCGATCGCTGCCCGTTAGTCTATCGCCAGCTGTTCGCAACATTTGGGGCACGAGTTCAAGTGTTACATCAAGCACTTACTATCACTTGACACTAGACGTGCGCGAAATGTTGCTAAAAATAACCAAATATTGCGCTAACAGGAAAATGACTGTATGAATATTGATTGTCAGTATTTACTGAAGTGCCTTGGATTTTTGACATGAAATTTTTTTGGTCAGTTGGGTAATTAACAACTTCATTGACAATTTCATCTCTTACAGTATAATGGACTTATAAATAATGACTTACCTGCAGCTTAATGAGGGTGTTTAAAAATCATAAATCCACCAGGTGGCAGCAGGGTGGCGAATGGTCTATTTGGCAGTAGATGTCAAAATCAGGTGATGTGATTGGTGGATTTTGACACCTACTGTCAAAAAGACCATTCGCCACCCTGCTGCCACCTGGTGGATTTATGATTTTTAAACACCCTCATTGAAAATAAATGGATAGATAACAACTTATAATGAACTAAAAACGGATCAGATACGTCGTAAATGGCTGAAAAAATTTCGACATGTTTCGAATGTAGGTATCCGGCATTCATAATCATGAGTATTTGCAACCATACACCGACCGTACATTTACAAATTTACACTGTATGCAATCCATTTTTAATAAATATGACTGGGTGTCATGGTAATTTTCTAAAAAAAATAATAATAAATCATTTATTTCTCCATTTCAATTAAATTAAAATTAAACTATACTTGCAAAATTAAAACGTAAATTATGATAACCACTTATTACGTATTTCGATAATCGCGCACTTTACAGCAAAATTATGTTAAAATTGATTAAAACCGCGTGTTCTGTGAGTTACGAACCGGTTCTATATCACGAAGTTATTTAATTATCGTTTTAATTTCGCGATTCGCATCTGTATCGTTGCAAAACGTTTGAGGATTCCACATTACAGTTACCGGGATGCTGGTTAAACGTCGGCCATTTTGTAAAACTCCTTAGACACATGCCTGGGCGTGACCGTATATGAATTATTAAAGAAGGACTAAGCTCAATTTTGTATGGTCACTTTGGTATAAAGGTGAAAATGAAAAGGTGAAAAGTTAGACCTAGGTCAAAGCAATACTCGTATGTCAGGCTATTTATGTAGATAGCAATTCCCACAATGTAATAAAGCCATTGTTTGCCAAGTGTTGCAACCTGCTTGTTATTTTTCATGTTATTCGACTTGCTAATGATAGCTCAAAGGTTATTGCTGCAGATGGTAGTTTTGTGGAAGCGTTATGTGCCTAATTTCATTGCTCTCTGTGAGGCAAATAAGAAAACAGAAAGGTTTCTATAAAAAGGATGACTGGTAGAGAATACCTACCTTACGGCAGTAAGTCCGCATATTGTACTATTTTGTTATTGTAAAATAAAAATAAAATATTAATAAAAAGGGCCGCCGGTGGTGATTATATTTGGTTTTCAGAAACGGAGATGTTCAATCTATAGTTTTAATTTTGTTTACTTTAGTTTTAACCTTAATTGCTTGTTTAGTTAATGGGTTATAAAGAATTTGTAGTATGAGTTAAATGTACGCGTCTTTCCTCTGGACATCACAAAATTAGTGGCTTTATAAGCCTAATTTTCTAGCTGCACCCCTATAGGCAAATAACCCTACTCGTCTACTTCTAGGCCTATATGATAAAAACATAGTGACGTGTATTCGGGTCGTTAACTATCATTGTTTTGTCCACAGGATTTTTTTTTGACATCTGTATGATTCTAATACTGCTTTATATAACGTTAATATCAGACCGACAGTTACATGTGATCTGAGACATTTCTTACATTACTGCCCTCGGTACGTAATGTACCTGTAGGTATAAAATGTTTACAGTTGCAGGCGTCTGTCCTGTCTTCCACGATACTCGTTCTTTGAGTAAGTGAAGGTTAACATTACTAAGGTCGCCGCAGAGGTTCGAGATGCGATGAAAATGCGGGCTATTAGAAAACAATCAAAATCTTTACCGACTGGAATGACAAGGTCGCATGTACATAACATTTGGTATGATGTTGTGTTCTTGTTAGTACATTCAAAGATGATATAGTTATTATTAAACGTGTAACAAAAGAAGAACGGGTCTTAATTCGTCTGTATGTATTTTTTATACGTTTGTTTCGCGATTAAGTACTTGAAGACAGCTGGACCGATTTGAAAAAATATTTTTCTGCCGAAAAGCGTCACCTTGCCGGCCGCTGCGCTAAGCGAAGATGCTTTCTGGCACCGTCGAACAGAAAAATAGTATACAAACCTTGGCCAGTAAATAAGAAAGCCTCAGATCACATTACATGTGATCTGAGGCTTTCTAAGTAGTCCAATTTCGGTCGTACTGTCGTCTGTGTGAGTGCGTCCCGTACTGGAGCAAGCATTCTTACGCATTCTTAAAACTTTGACTTATTCTGTGTTTGTGGAGCGTTCGCACACGGCGCGCACACATTCAAGCGCGCGATGTACCATTTGTGGGAAGAAAACTTACTGCTATTATACTGTGGTCGCGGTGGTCGCGGCTAGTAAGCCTCCACTTGGTCAGGATTCCTATCAGAGTCAGTAGGCCTCATCGGTCAAGTCAGATTCTAAAAAAATTTTGAGAGAGAGAGATGAACACATGTATGCAACATAGTTGCAAAGGTTTGGTATAGCTAAACTCATCAGTATTCCTTGGACGACATTAATTATATTCTAGCATCTTAATCGCTTATCTGTACGTTCGACCTTTATAAGTTTTAATTGAAGTATCTAGACGATCTGAAGATTAACTAACAGTGTTTTCTTATTGACGTTTGAAGCTGTGCCGGGAGGATTATAATCTGACCCCCAGTATTTTTTTCTATAACAAGTGATAATCCAGGGGATTGATGATATTAAGTAGATAATTGCAACAGAAGAAGCATCTCAAAGACTGCTATCCTGTAAGGCTACGTTTCCACCGCCTCCAAGCCATGGTATACGGTAGTTTTTATTCCAAAAAAAGGTACATCGGGAGCGCGTGTGTTCGCGCCGTGTACGGACGCACCACAGGCAAGCATTTGGACCTGCGCGGGCCTGCCACAGTTTGGAGTTCGCTCACACAGACGCGCGTCAACTGCCGAAGTCGTACTACTTGGTTGTCTTTATACTTTGACCAAGCGGTGTGCGAGGAAAAAATCCACCAATTAACTTGCCCAGCCTCGCTCAGCGAGGCCCGGCAGTTCCACGCACACCGCTCCGCTATCTCTTACAGCTCTGGTGGAAACGCAGCCTAAGTGTTTTTTTTTAATAAAACCTACATTGAGCGTCCATTTATCACGCGATGTTTATAGCGTTAGGCTGAAAAACCCTCTCGTGAATAAAAGCTGCCTCTTTAAATGCTGTTAATACACATAAAATTTGACTTCAATCATTATCATAATTCTGATACAGCGACAAACGCGTAAGACTAAATAACACTGTCAACAAAAACCTAGTCTAAAAATGTACGTTTTAGCAAAACATGTTTAATCTATCCGTCTTGCATTTGACGTCCGTTCCATGTTATATTTTTATTTATCGTTTTAAACTATTAAATAGGAACAAAATTAACTACACCTTATGGACTAAGGTCGTCTTTAGTTAATTGGATAAAACCATTTGAGAAAAATAAAAGGCGAGCAATTGAGATTAAAAACACCAACTGAGCTAGTTGTGTTTAAGGTCGTCATTTATGAATTGTGTTTTTAGGAATCGGTAAAAACGGGAATCATTTTATTACCACTTTGTTGACCACAACTGATCATGATTTGACTGATAGGGCAATTTCATGAAAATGAAACGGAAGTTACCATTTCATTGCGGGTTTATTTATTTATGGTGTAAATTTAGGTATTAATTTTAATCTAGAGAAGTATAACTTTTAAATAAAAATAAAATAAAAAAAAGCCTTTTATTTCTTATAGAAAAAAAACAAAGATATTACAATTTTACATGAAAGAAACATTTTTGTCTCTTTATTGGTTTAATGCGGGTAAGGTAAAAAAAAATAAAAACTATTTTTTATTTTTGTCCAAACCAAGAGGATTCCAGGCTTGAAATCTGGTAAAATGATATCTTATAATAAGACAAATAAAAGCTCCTAAGAAACCTACACATTTCAGCCAGGGGCAGTTTCACTATAGGATTGCGGCTAGACCCTTTACACCACATTTCTATGTTACATATATAGATACAAGAAATCCAAAGTGCCATTTAATTTTTCTATGTACTTTGATTTCTTGTATCTATATATGTAACATAGAAATGTGGTGTAAATTACCCACATTAAACCAATAAAGAGACAAAAATGTTTCTTTCATGTAAAAGTATTAATAGTGGCGCCATCTCTCGCTCGATCGTCGTACCTGTAACAAGGTTCGCGTTGTATCCGGAAGGATGCACATTGGGGTGGGAACCTGTGTAATGCAGTTCTCATAGATGGCGTTTAGGTTAATTCTTATTAAAACAGAATGGTGCGGGAAGTCAAAGTAGATGGCAAATTTGAAGGCGTTTTCTGAGTGTACGGTGGACGAATGGTTGAGTCACTGGGCCGGAAATCCAGAGGTACCAGGTTCCATTCCCGGTCTGTACACAGGCGAGTGCCATTTAATTTTTCTATGTACTTTGATTTCTTGTATCTATATATGTAATATTACAATTTGTTGATTGTTGAAGGCTTAAAACTAAAAAAAGAAAAAAAACTTAAACTATTTATTAGTAGTAAGCTGTTCTGCAAGAACCCCCGGGCGGGTAAAGGCCTCCTCGAAAGATGACCATACTTCTCTATCCTGTGCCACTTCCTTCCAAAGTGGGCCAGCTGTCCTCCTGATCTCGTCTTCCCAGCGTGTCAAAGGTCTTCCCCTACTCCGATTGCCTGGTGGGCCGCGCCATAGAGTCGTTCTTATAGACCATCTCTGGTCTGTTAACCTCGCAACATGGCCAGCCCATTTCCACTTAAGTTTTTGAGCGTGGGTGAGAGCATATTTGTTGATTTTGTTATGGCTCTTATTTTTGTAAGCCGTATTTTGTCCATTTTCCTGATGTTAAGCATACTGCGCTCTATTCCCCGTTGACAAGTGTTAATTTTATTTTTTATTTTTGTCGTGAATTTCCACGTTTGGCAGCCATAAGTCAAACACGGTAAGAGGCTAGAGTTCATGACTTTTGTTTTTATCGTTATTGGTGAGCATCTTTTAAATATTTCTTTTAAACTCCAGTACTTGTTCCATGTGTTTTGTATCCTTCGTTTTACTTCCAATTCGTTTCTTTGTTTTTCAAAACTAATTCTTTTTCCGAGATAGATATAGCTGTCTGTATAGGGTGGCTTATTATTGACTTTTATTGGTCGAAGTATAACTTTTATCCCTAGATATATTGACACCTGTATTTGCACCATCAATGAAGAAACACGCGAGAAACTGGTAACTTACGTTATTCTCTGTCATGTTTAAACTTATTACCCGATATTGAAAGTTGCTCAGTAGTAGCTAAACATTGACGTATCATAGAAGCCATTTTTGCAAAGGCTAATAAGTGTGGGAGGACAATATACCTAACACTCTTTATTGCAAACTAAAAATGTCGAGAACCTTAAATTAAGACGAGGTTATAAAAACGAATTGTAAACAACAGTACTTTGTTTTTGTTTTCTATAAGTATATTTATAATTTTAGGCAGTACCGGGAATTCCCGGTGCTGCCATACTAAAATTTCCCGGTACTGCACGCTCTAGTGCTGGGTCGATTTCAAAAAATGATGTCCGTAGTCAGGGCTTTATCAAATAAGGTGTTCATCTTGGTGTTTTGCGTAACGAAAATTACCATACAATTTATATCGTTAACTTTCGTTACACTGGTGGTTGTGGTGGTTTAATAAAGCCCTAACTACGGACATCTTTTTTTGAAAACGACCCTATCGCTGTGGCACATGCACAACTAAAGTGCTGCCAACTGGTGCCGCCAATCCGAATCTTGTACACTATCACGATGGGGCCACATTAACGGGAAATGCCGATATCGTGATGCTGGACGATTAACGTTAGTGTGGCCACGGCTTAATATACTTGACATTCACATTTATAACCAGTATTTTTTTAGGGCTCATAAGTTTCCTTTTCTAACCGCATAGTGTCTCTTTTTACCCGACTGCGGCGAAGCCCAAAAGGAGAGTTATTAGTGCTACCTATATAGGGCATGCTCCCGGTACTGGATTTCCATACAAATACGGTACCGGAACCGGGAATTCCCGGTTCTCGCCATACAAACTCAGTACCGGGAGCATGCCCTATACCTATAGCTCCTATAGAAACCGTGAAATGAAGAAAACTTCTTTTGCACGAGGATAATGCTGCACGCAAAGTCTGCTCGGACCCGGACTCATCTTCAAAACTGTGAACGTAGTCGTTCTTATTTCGAATGATATAGGAATGTTTTTTAACAATAGTACATTACTGCAGAGGCCGGGAAGTGAGGGGTTGCCGGCCGAGTACATATAGCTGGCCGAGCGAAGCGAGGCCAGATAGTTACGAGGCTGGCAACCCCATTTCCCGCCGAGGTATGTATAGTGCTTTTCTCAAATATGCAATGAAATAAATAAACTTACTATAATAACCTTACATAATATTTTATAACACAAACTGGCTGTCAGAAAGTGACATTAGTGACATATTATATCCATAGACAATGCAAAAGCTGTTTCAGTTCACATTTTTACCGCGAATATTTAGATGAAATATTTTAAATGTGTATTCGTGTAATTAAAATTGCAATATAAAATTGTTTATGTGTTATTTGTTATGTTCATGTCAATTTGAAATAAATAAAACTGCAAAATATAGCAAACATCGTTTTTTTGTTTTTTTAATGGCTGAATGCCGTGATGCTGTGGCCCAAATAAATGTGGAATGGAAATTAAAAGAAAAATACATTGCCGGCCTAGGCCTATGAAATTCCATTACGTGCCAAGTGTCAAGCCGCACCGGAAACGAGGTACTTTGCGGCCTATTTTTAGGCACGTAATGTCAACATTTCATGCCATGTTTGAGAAAAATATCTTTTATATATTTTCTTCCTGTTTATTTTTTACCCAACACCGGCGACGCCCGAAAGGAGGGTTATGTGTTTGACCTGTATATAAGTATGTATGTACATATCAGTGGCGTGGCGTCAAATATATTCTTAGTAAAGCCGGAGCAGATTTGGATTACCTACTTTTTGTTCAGGAATAGTAGATACTCCGGTCAATTATGTTTTAAAATAGGCAAGCCGGTGGGAACCGGGTTCTATGGATGGCACGCCACAGGTATTACATATGTATGTATGTCCGTTCCTATGTCCGCTCGGAACTACTCAACGACACACCCGATTTTGATAAATGATGCATCATTAGATGGTTTACTATTGGATCGCATAAATTTAAAAGGCATAATGCATCATTTTGCATAATTCATCATTTGGCATAATGCTTTTTTTTCTGAACACGTAATTTTTTCAGGATTATTATAACGCAAACCTACCTAACCTGACTTATTTAACAGGATGAGGCCTTAAAGAGTCCTGAAAATTCTACAGTTTAAGAAAAAAATGCATTATGCCGAATGATGAATTATGCCAAATGATGCATTATGCCTTTTAAATTTATGCGATCCAATAGGTTCCCTCATTGGATTCGTCTTAATTGAGTACGTAAACTCGTAAAACAAAATGTAATTTATGCACTTTAATGCACGGTATTTTTTGCATCGCGGTCGGGTTTTTTATTTCACCCTGTATATTGTTTTTTCAATAAAATCATTAGATACTAATGACACTATGCTTTATTTTAACGCGTTCATTTGGATTGACTCATAAAGAAATAAGTATTTCGATCACCATCTGACATTTAACTGAGTCAATTCTAATCGGCCGTTAATAAATCAAACCTTAAAATTACTTCCAAATCCAACGCAATTAGGAATCGAAAACATAAAAAAATGTTACATTTCCGTACGTCAAAGTCAATGCGAAGATACCGAGCAGTCGACCTTTATGCCCAAAATAATGACGCCGTAAATATACAGAGTGTTTTTTTGATAATGCATTTAAGTCGATATTTGAAGGAGGTAGGTATACTAATTCAATTCAATACTTTTATTTTGGAATTAATCAGTCGGACAATTAAGACTTATCACTAGGTTAGTAGTACTACTTACTTAATTATCTACGCACATTACATGGAATTCCTAATTGAGTTACATGAGGTGTCCGTAAAAAATCCTTTATTTTTTATCAAATAAAATATAAGTAAGTATTTTAAAATTGAGAGCTCCTTTCAATGTTATTTTAGGTTTCCTATTTAATGTAGTATTTGTTAAAGTGTAAGATGTATCAGGAACAAAATTAAACACAACACAACATAATATTCCTTAAATTATTGGATTTGATTTGTGGAGACGTTAATACGAGACCTTATAAACATTCAGCTAATTTTGCTTTATAGTATATTTTGCCTTTGTGTACGATACAAACATTCAACCTGTATAATGAGTATCGTATTTAAATTCTAGGTTTTCTTTTGAATGGAAATATTCTTTTTTAATAGTAATAAGTCATAAGTGCCATCAAAACTACGACACAGCTTTGCTCTTTTAATTCTAGCAAGGCTTCATCCAAATGGTTTGCCTCAAATGGTCAGTAATTAAGAAGTGATTATTATTGAATTTGAATTTGTATTATAAATTATCGTTATGTGTCGGATTCCTTTGCTGTTTTGCTATAAAGAAGGGCAAGTAATGATGTCGCGTGAGGACATGTTGGACTAAGAAAAGCGAGAGGGGAAAGCGGAATATAATTTTCCTAAACGGTTTATGATTTCTCGCGTCTAGGTTTATTAAGCAGTGTATTTTAGTTTAGGATAAATTTTAAGTCATTTTACGTTTTCTATGATCTTGTTATTCTTTGTATTGCCAATGTGCGAGATGTAAGATAGTTTTTTTGAGATAACATAATAAAGTTAGTATAGACAGTGGGGAAATATGTAGACAGTAGTTATGTCCCTTAATTTACTCCTCTATTTTTATCTTACGTTTAGTGATTTCCAAAAAATGTTAATCAGGTAAATTTAGTCTTAGAATTATAGCAAAATCAAACAGTGAAAAAAAAAGTTTTTGATGGGATTTTTTATTTGCTAGTTTAGAATTAAATAAAACACCACCTTACTGTAGTATTTTATTTATCATGTTCCGTTTGCCAGACATATTACAATTATTTTGGTCAAATAAAAAAGTAATATAATAAGTAGGGGAGCGGGGGCTAGTTTTAACAGAGGTAGGTATTGACTGCTGACTTTTTTTTAAATGCTTCTTTCTCCGAACCGAAATGTACAATTTAAACAAAAATATTTTTTTGTTTAAATTGTTTCATTTCGGAGTTAAGAATATGAAAAATGAATAAATGGTTGTCGTACTCGTCATGGAACTTAACAAAGAAAAACATTAAGCTTTTAAATTTAAAAAATACATGCATTAGTTTTGTAACAGTTAATACAAATGCCCCCCGTTAGTTTAGTTGCTCTAATGTAACAATAATCAGCCTGTAATGATCCTTTTTGTAATATATATTCTGGTACCAAAAATTGTGTTTTCTTATCTATCCCTCTTACTTAAAGACTTTTATAATATAGCGTGTAAATCCAATACAAGCAAAGAATTAAACTAGGCGCAGGGTTTAGCAGTGTAATCATTACTATTGTATATTTGTATCATTAACTTTGCTCAAAATAACGAATTAGTTTATCACGGAGCACAGAGTATTATCAATATCGTGTATAATACAACACTCAAAGTCACTCACTTCTTTAATTGGAAGGTAAATATAAATATCATAATATCTATTGCAAGTGTTCTTTATGATAGTTTACAGTTGTAAGGCATCATTTAGGCATATAAAGTCAAACCGGTGCGGATTTATATTTTTTTTTATAATATAATGCTCATAAAACCTTACAACTAGCAAGATAATGGGAATCGGTTTTTTAGCTGCCACGCCACTGGTAATGTATTTATTAAAGTCCTCCGCTCCGCTTGTCACGGTGGCCGCAGCCTGTGCGTAAATATGCAACTGGAGCAACTTCGAGCGCCATCTCCGCTAAATGTCACAGCCTTGCGTGTGCGCATCACGAACGCTGAGAACTTCTTCTAAAACATCGTTTGTTTAATATTTCAAAATGTATTATTTATGTACGCTACGCGTACGAAAAAAGCCTCTTTCTGACCAAGTGTAGACATAAAATGATGTACACAACACCCCCGATCGCATATTTACGTCCCTAGCTTGCAGCTCGGGCCGTCAATGTCTGCGATCTTGGCCTTTCTTTGTTTTATCACCCTAGTTGTCGACACTGGAAATTTCAAATGTCGTAAGGGACATTTTGTCGTAAGTACACTAAATATACCATTGGAATCAGTATTTTTTTCTCTATCGATCTGTTCGATTGAAATTTTGATAACCCGTCAAATAAAAAAGTTATGAGAAGATTAAATTTTGTCGTAACTTCCTAAAATTTAAAGTTGACCCATACAACATAGTGCCATATAAATTTAGTATACAAATTTATATTTTCATACATTTTATGGTTACTTACTTCATTAACCTGGAAACCATAAATATAACTTACAACAGAAATGCGCAGTGTACAAATACGCTTTTGGTAGTTACGACAATATGATAATATTTTTAAGAAAAAAACGGGTTATTTCAGATTCGTAACGGACATTTTCGTCTTAAATTCACTGCGTAAGGGACACTATTTCCTAAACTATTAAGGTTATAGATTTCCAATAATTAGTTCGGTGTAGATAAAGTTATTTGAAAATTATAAATCTGAGAATCATCCTAATCGGTTAAGAAACGACCGAGTTACGATTTTTTTTAAATTGAATTTTCTTTTTTTGGCTCTCCTGAAAAGTCGACCTTTGTCCCTTACGACATTTGAAATTTCCAGTGTCGTTGTGTAATGTACTATTATACATTCTTTATATTAACTTTCTTTAATGGCCAGAAAAACTAAAGTGCCTGCAAGAAATAGGGTTCCTTTTAATCAATTGAACACTGTATCTTGTTAACGTTTTTATCGAGGTGAAATCTTAATTCTAAAATAAAAAATAATATAGTGTTAGTTATTTATTTAATATGAGAGATGAAAAGTAAAAATATTATAGGCTATATGTCGGTTACATATAAATGTACGAGTATAATATGCCCAATATAGGCTACATAATGTGTGATTGTACAATAAATACAATTTAAATTGACATGTCGTTTGATATTATACAAAAAGCAAGTTAAGTAGGAAATAAAAGGCTTGTCTCGTTTTTTTGTAAGGAAACTTACCCATTATTTTATTTAAGTTCTGTAGGCGTATGATGCTACTCACGTTCTGACAAATAGAAGTCTGTGAGAGTGACGGAAAGCATCCATGCTTTATCATTTATTTATCGCGCGACAAAGCGTAACATCATAAGCATATTGCATTGCTTAAGTCCACAGTTTCAGTGCACGCAATAATCTTCACAGTTGATACATTTACATCAAAGCAGACGGTTCACGGATACATTTTTTGTGCCGTCTAAAGTTCATACGAAATGAAAATCGTTGTTTCTGCTAAGGGAAAACCGCCTCTATCCCAGACCAATAAGGTATTAGGGGGTTCCCAAAGTTCAGGGCCTGCATTCTTTTATTGTTTTGTTTATTTTTAGCCAATCTCAAAGGGAGGAGTTCTCAGTTAAACGCAGTATATTTCTTAGGGTTCCGTACCTCAAAAAGGAAAAAATGAATCCTTACATGATCACTCTCTAGTCCGTGTATCTGTCTGTCCGTCGGTCTGCCTGTCAAGACCCTTTACCTCGGGGACGCGTAGAGGTATTGAGTTGAAAATAAAACAATATACTGAGGTCTACGGTTTCTTGAAACTGTAAAAAAATCAAACTTCTAAATTAACCTAAAAAAAAACCGGTTGTCTGTAAAGTCGGTTTACTGACGATAGTTGAACGTGACAACGTCATAAGAAAATAAACAATTGACAATGGAACGCCTCAGAGCGAGGTAACGCCGCATACGTCATGTTTTTTCGTGCGTGCAGCCGGCTCCATCGAATTATAAGACGTTGTCACGTCAAAAAGATATGGCCGTTTATGCCGCAAAAACTCTATATTTTGGCACTCTCAAGGAAATCGAGATTTATAGAGGGTACTTTCCGTTGACCAAGAACTATGAAATTTGATAAGTAAATATCGTCTTATACTACATATATATAGGGAAACATCTGAAAACTATACATTTGTAATTAAATCATAAAAAGTATAGTCTTTACTTAAAGTATTTGTACGGAACCCTCAGTGGGCGAGTCCGACTCGTACTTGTCCAGTTTTTATTTTTATGTATGTTCCCCGATTACTTGAAGACGTTAGGACCAATTTGGAAAATAGATTTTATGCCACACCTGGCCATAAAGTGGCTTTTTCCGCACGCTGCGCATACGGAAAAAGCCGCTTTCTGGCCAGGTGTAGACATAAAATGATGTACACAACACGGGAGGTAATAAAGAAAGCATAGTATGTTCTTTAAGTGCTTAATATGTCGTAAACATAAAATCACGCATGAAAGTGGTATAAAATAAATCCTAGAAAAATATTGGTGACGGTTCGCGGTTTATTGGTAAAGGTTGTCGCTTGCGTTGTCGCTCTGTTACTATAAGACATAAAGATAGAAGGTCGCAAGCGACAACCTCCATAAGGTACCTATACCTGCGAAACGTCACATTTTTTAGGCTATTTAACTCCTACATATAAATTGGGGGTGATTAAAGTGAATGTTTACGGAAATAATCACTCTGAAAGTATAAAAAATGTGTCCTCCAAACCTAACGTTTGAACAGTCGGTTTAAAAAAGATGAAAAAAAAAACGTCAAAGTAGGTGATGCAGATGAAAACTGTTGTGAACATGATCGGTTTAGTACATTACATAACTAGGGTGGTAATACAAAGAAAGGGCGAGATCGCAGAATTTTGGGGCCCGAGCTGGGACGTAAATATGCGATCGAGGGCTTTCTTTATTACCTCCCGTGTTGTGTACATTATTTTATGTCTACATTGGCCAGGAAGCGGCTTTTTCCGTACGCGCAGCATGTGGAAAAAGTCACTTTATGGCCAGGTGTGGCATAAAAGGAGTTTTTAGTTTTTGGCCAAAATTATCCTTTCTACAAGGAAGGATGTTAGCTACGCGGAGATGCTGCCTTTTACTTGTTAGACCATTATCCAATCTTTAACCCAATATTATGTACATAGTATCAAACAAAAAGCCCTCTTTTTCCGCCTATTCTGAATTTTTTGTAATGATGACCACTTTCGATTTAGCACTGACTAATTTACCAAGTCTGCCAAGCGAGACAAGAATTATCATAACACTGACGGTCTACTGTAAATATTCCTCTTCTATTATTTAATTCGAACGAACTTAAAACTAACTTTTTCACTAGAAACGACAGTTATTACGATTTATTTAGATTAAACACTTATTGTTGTAGGAATTTCACCGAGTTACTTAACACCGCACAACAAAATTATATCATATACAAATTACACAATTATGCTGAACTACCGTAACCAAAGTCCAGTACCTACATGTTTAGGAGGGAAATTATAACCATTTAGTTAATAGAGTATAAAATGAATACACGCTAGTGTTTTTTTTATGTTAAGTATAAGTTATTAAGTAACAAACGAACATACGAGCCACCTGATGAAAAGTAGTTATCGTCGCCCATAAATATCTGCAACACCAGATGAAGTTGTGTTACACGCTTCTGAAAGTCGCTCTGTTTTGTTATGATTATTTAAAAATTTTAAAATATTTCGGCCCCTCGCCAGTGTACAGTTTTATAGAAAATATTATTTGTTGATTTAGCGGTCAGATTGTGAAAATTTCAAGTGCGCGTTACTGATGACTGACTGATAGACGCACAGTCAGCAACGAAGTAATGGGGTTGGCAGTCTTCAGGCCTCAAAAATGTTCGGTGCATATCAAGGACCCTCAAATAAATAGCCGGACAGAGCATCACTAACAAAGAACTGAAGCACGTCTAATCGGCCGGCTACCTATCTGTGTGTGTTGCTCGCAATAGAAAAAAACTAGTTGATGTGTGCGTGCGGCTCGTACGTACAAGCAGCCGGCGCATTCGAAATGGCTTCAGTTCTCTGTTGGCGAGCCTCCGTCCGGCTATTTATTTTAAGGTCCTTGGTGCATATACTTCCGTTAAATTGTCCACGTGTCATTGTGTTTTACAGATTGTATCATGGGGAATGTGCACAAGAACTCTATGCACTGATCCCGCCTGCTCCTTTCCATCATCGGATATCTAGACGCATTGCAGGTTATCAACTCGTAGCTATGGCTATACCCACTTGTCGTACAAAGTGGTATGCTTCTACATTTGTAATGCGAACTGCTAAAGTACGGAACTCCCTTCCAGCGTTGGTATTTCCGACTTATTATAATCCGGACGTTTTTAGAACATGAGGGAATACATATATAGGCATCTTTTGAGTACGCTCCATTCATTGTCGGCTCCATCAGGCATGATCGGTGTCGAGTCGTTGAGGTGTCGAGCAGGCCGATTTATTATAAAAAAATACTGTCTATTAAGCTGTCACTTTCTGATCCACCGAAGACACCTTACTTAACAGGTCTGGGGCGCATTCGAAAAACTATTAAATATGACTGTGTTTAAACCGAGATATTCCACACACGAGTCGTATGAAGTACATCGGTCAAAGATCGAGCGTTTAAACCGCCTCACTACTGTGGATACATTTTAGTAGAGATCCCTGCAAATTTTTGTTGCGTTTTAATCTATTTGGCAGTGATTGCGGACTTCTAATAAATAGCTCTATCTATCTGATATCCCATTAAAATCAGCAGGCATTTCGACCGTGGATCGAGGAACACATTTTATAAGTAGTTCTCAAATAAAGAACCCTTCACGGGTAAATAATAGGCAAGTCGGCGGAAATCGGGTTCTGTGGACACCCCACTGGTACTGACTTGATTTAACATTCAATCTCAAACCTTTTTTCTTGTAGAAGAACTGCGTTGCGAGACTTGCATATTTTTACATGTTGTAATGTTTTTGATGGGATTTACATTTTCACTTACACATTCCTGGACCAAAATATAATTTGCAATTATAATATTATGAGCTTACGACACACCATTTTGGAGGCAATTAAGAATAAGCACAGTTCGGTAAACGCGTGTTACACTCGTCACGCCCCGCAGCGCCTCTCTAAAGTATAAACTAACTACTAACATTGTCTGGAAAGAGTCATTAAATTCGCTGGATAAAATTGTTAAGTCTGGCATTAAAACTGGCTATAAAATATGTTTTCTAAGTCTGTATGTGTGTTCAACTGCTCGGCAAAGGCTTTTCCTTTTGGCCACCCGTCCTGGCTTCATCGAAATACATTAAGTATGAAAGCGTAACGATGCTTAAAATCGGCCTCACGAACTGCGTGCTAACGGGGGCGGAGCTAGAATAGAATAGAATAGGATAGGATAGGATAGGATAGGATAGGATAGGATAGGATAGGATAGGATAGCATAGAATCGAATATAATAGAATAGAATAGCTTTATTTGCACAGAATATGTATGTACAGTGAGAGTCCTTAGGTGTAGTACAGACAATTTGTGGCTTATTCTGCTATATGTATTAGTGTAATACTAGCATGCAAAATATATAAAACATTTTTACACATATTTTATATTGTGTTCTGGGTCAGAAAATCTTTGATGTAATAGTAATACCAGTTTTTAGTGAGTGGGCTACTGTAGACTTACATAAACGTAGACAGGAATTGTATGCCTTGTATGAAGAACGGCGGTTCAATTCGTATTGAACCGCCGTTCTTCATACAAGTGATGAATTTAAAGAGCATGTGAAACAATATTCGAAGAAATTTAAGATAGATTGTCATTTAGCTAAGCGTAATTACTTAAGCCAGAAAATAAGAAATAGTTCTGATATTATTAAAACAACCTGGAAAGTAATTAATGTGGAGACTGGTCGATCGAAGCACTCAGTAAACGATCTTAAACTAAAAATTGATGGCAAAATTGTAGATTCCAATTTAGAAGTAGCAACAGAATTTGAAAAGTTTTTTACCGAGATACCAGTATCCACAACTAAGCATTTAAATTCATCACCTTCGGCTGCCGTTACACTGTTAAAAGATAACGCCCCAGAATGTAGTAAAGACTTTCATTTTGAACATGTTAGTACTTCAGATGTAGTAAAGGCGTTTAAATCAATTAATGTCAAAAAAACTAGTGACCTTTGGGGAGTCTCTGTCCATGCTGTTAAATCCCTAATAGAAATCATAGCGCCTGACTTGGTAGTCGTGTTTAATAACTGTGTTGATTGCGGTGAGTTTCCTGATCTAATGAAATATAGTAAAATAACACCTTTATTCAAATCAGGTAGCACTACTGACCCCACTAACTTTAGACCAATATCTGTGCTACCAACTTTTAGTAAAATTTTTGAGAAATTAGTTTTGTCCCAATTAATGAAACATTTTAATACGAATAACTTAATGCATAATAAGCAATTTGGTTTTACTCGGGGTCGCTCGACAACCGACGCTGGTGTCGAGCTAATTAAACATATTTTCGATACCTGGGAGGAGTCATGTGATGCTTTAGGTATTTTCTGTGATTTATCCAAGGCATTTGACTGCGTATGTCATGAAACATTGATCGGGAAGCTGCACTACTATGGAGTCAGAGAATCGGCACTGAATTTATTTAAGTCATACTTACAAGGTAGAATACAAAGGGTTGACGTGAATGGACAGCACTCACCGGGGTCATTGGTCTCGATGAGTGTACCGCAGGGATCAATATTGGGACCATTCCTGTTCCTTATTTACATAAATGACTTGCCATACCTCGTTAAGACCCACCATGATATAGTATTGTTTGCAGACGACACCTCACTTATCTTCAAAGTCAAGCGACAGCAGCAAGCTTACAATGATGTAAACAATGCTATATCTAAAGTAGTGAATTGGTTCAATGTTAACAATTTACTGTTAAATGAAAGAAAGACTAAATGTATAAACTTTGTCACGCGTAACGTAAATCGCGAGCAAGCAAGTGTCATTGTGAAGGATGAGGAATTGGAACTAGTTGATAGTACAGTCTTTCTTGGTATAACATTGGATTCTAAACTCCAGTGGGGTTCCCATATTGGTAATCTCTCGAATAGACTAAGTTCTGCAGCGTTTGCAGTCAACAAGATCCGACAATTAACAGACATAAAAACAGCTCGATTAGTATATTTTAGTTACTTCCACAGTATTATGTCGTATGGTATTCTGCTGTGGGGCAGTGCTAGTGCTTCAGAGCTTAATACTATATTTGTTCTGCAGAAGAGGGCTATTCGAGCGATATATAAGATGAATTATCGAGACTCACTTAGAGATAAGTTTAAGGACATTAATGTAATGACATTGCATTGTCAATACATCTATGAGAATATTATGTATGTACATAAAAATATCATGAATTTTAAGAAGAACTGTGACATACATAATATTAATACTAGGAATAAACATAAGCTCGCAGTGCCCACCACTCGGCTCCATAAAATAAAAACATCATTCATGGGTAATTGTGTAAGGTTTTATAATAAGCTGCCAAGGAATATAACTGAATTATCAATTAACAAATTTAAGAATTGTGTAAAGCGTAAACTCATGTCTAAGGCTTATTACAGCACACAAGACTACATGAATGATGAAACACCGTGGGATTAACTGCGACTGGAAATAGATATATTTTAAAAACAATGTTTGATTAGTTGTCTTTTTCTGTTTTTGTACTTGCCAATTGTTTTGACACTTAGAGACCATTTACATCTCTAAGAAAAAATGGACTTAATTTAGTAAATAAGTATTTTCAATTTGTATTTTGACGTTTGGAGATCCTTTACACCTCCAAAACATAATATTTTGACAACGGAGACTCTTTACATCTCCATTAATTCTAGTATCAATTTATTTTCTATTTTTTATTTGTCTTGTTTGGACGCATAGAGAGACCCTTTACATCTCTATAAATGTAGTTTTTAAGGTAATGTAATGTATATTAAATTATTAAAAGAGAAACTGGTGAGTTTCTTCCGGCGCTTCTTCTCACCAGAAGGTCATTACCCGAAGCGCCAAAAAGAAAAGAAGACAAAGAATGTAAGACATGTAAAAGAGCCCTTGAGGGCCTACTTACAGAAATAAATTATTTTATTTTATTTTATTTTTATTTTAATATTTCTCCGTTAAGTGACTAGTTCGTGCTATTTTGAATTTGTTAAGCGGGAACTCGCGCATTTGTTTCGGCAGGTTGTTAAATATTTTCATGCACATTACGTAACACTGCTTCTTGTACAATGCCGACCTTGGATACAATGAACTTTAGAAGACGATCATGGACTAAACGTCCTGTGTTCCTTGTGCTATTTGGAAATACAACTTTTGCTGACTTGACTATAGGGTCAAATAAATTTCTCACGTCGGTAGGTCTGTTCAATCACAGGGTTTTGGTCTCTTAAGGTGGGTTGCACCATCTAACTTTTACTATGACCAAACGGTTAAATCATTGTTCAACCGGATTCAAACAATGATTTAACGGTTTGGTCATAGTACAAGTTAGATGGTGTAACCCACGCTTAAACTATATTATGCAACCTATCCGAAAATGTCGTCCACTCAAATTTTATATGAATATTTGTCATAAATGGCTTTAATATTATTAAGTGTAATTGCATGCTGTTTGTTTCCCATTACAATAAAAAAAATATATATATATTAACACTACTTGATACATAAGACGTATTGATTGTAAAAAGTGGGCGCTCTGGGGCAAATAACATCAGTTTTGTTAGGTGTTATAGTTCCATAAATTATATCGCGTTGGTAGGCTAGGGCAAAGACTACAATATTATACTAGGTTATAGACAGGCAACTCGGCCAAATTTCTAATCATCGTACTTGTGCTGCCATCTATCCTTCATTACACGTCAACAAATCTACACACACATATACACCCACACCCACACACATACATACACGCATACACACATATATATAGCTACGTATATATAGGTAATTATAGTTTGGCATGGTATGACACATCTTAGAAGTTACGTTGAAATAAGTTTCTAATTACAATCACCAAGTTTAAATAAAATGCGCCCAATAAAGCAAATTAATTTAAATTTAGTGACCTCAACTAAAAACTTATTTCTACGTAACTTCTAAAACGTGCCACACTGCATAGTTTGAAAGAGGATTACTAAAGAGCAGTGTAAATAAAAACACCAGTTTCCGTTTTTTAGTTTTACTTATACCTACTTATCATCTTTCCCTTAAATAAAAGTCAGATCCACAACTGTGCTTCGATATTTTAAATTTTTCTGGATTGCTAGCAGGATTCCGAAATCTATGCAATTGGATCCCTGAAAAAGATAAAGTATTAAAGATGATATCAACGCCGAAATACGCAAACCTATTTAGTACCACGAAACATTTATTATAGAATTGGTAAAAGGTTCACTTTGTTGGATATTCATAGGCGATTTCAATTCCGTGATTACCGTGTCTAAATTATAGTAGACCAGTAAGCTTATGATGCTACGTTTTATCACGCGATAAATAAATGATAAAGCATCCGTCACGTTCTAACTAATAGTGTGCGAGAGTGACGGATGTTTTATCAGTGATAAACTATCACTTATTTATCGCGTGACAAAACGTAGCATCATAAGCTTACAGCTTTGATAAAAACCCATAACATTATAATTACCTTCTCCGTCACGAACTTTGCGGCCGGGTAGTCAGAAAATTCTGACCGACATTTTGTTTAAAACAGAACTTAACACAGCAAAAGGGTAACAGCACATACAACGGGGGAATTAATGCTCAACTCGACGTTGAAATGAAATAAATAATGGAAAATACTGCACTCGATAAAATTCCCGACATTTTTTATTTGATTGATGTCAAGCAGCACCGATTTCTTTTTTTTGGGAATGTTATGGCCAACCAGCACCGCCTTGACAGACTATTGTTGCCATGTAACAAACAATAAATAATATCATGAGTGGTTAATTTTAATCAATTGAAATTAAAATTAAAATATATTTTTAGATTCACACGATTTTTATATGTATTATCTGGTATATATCATGTTTATTTAATTACATTCACATCATTACGTATGTTAAAAGAAGGCCAAGTGGTACGTGTAATGTAAGGTAGATGGCAATCAAAGCAAAGCGGTTCACTTTTTTTCTATTGAGTTACCGGGGCATGGGCTAGGGTCATCACCTCCGACTTAAAATGAGTCCAGTGCCTGGGTAAACGTCAAGCGTTACAGCCGCTCAATAAAATGTCATTCATCATCATCAGCCCGTAGTCGTCCACTGCTGGCCATAGGTCTGCCCCAGTTCGCGCCACCATACCTGTTCCTCAACTCTACGCGTCCAACCGCTTCCCGCTACTCTCTTTAGGTCGTTATCCACCTGGCGGGGAGTCATCACACAGGGCGAGTCGTTCGCGGACTCATCTTCAGAAAAGTCATTACCGCTGCGTATTTATAAATAACACTAATTTATATTGGATTTAACTGTAGTACTGTAGCTAAGCACATTTATCATATTAAGATTTATTGTAACATCTACATCATTTGATGTTGACATCATCATTAAGTTTAACCATTCTATAAAATCGATTGAGTCGCTAAATAAGGCTTGATTGACCTGTAGCTATTTGTAAGAAATTCACCCATCTACGTGCAAGCATCAGGCTTGGGTCAAGTATAAATCATCAATTATTAAAGGCTGATTGTAAATGGTGGTCAAACGAACCCAAATATCAAAAGTAGGTATGTTTTTTGCTCAAGTGCGATGACATTTGTAATCCTGATTACAAAGTAAAGGATCTGACCTTGCAATCCGAAAAACTGCATTTTATTTTGGTATTGATTTATAATATTTCACAAGCAGTCCGTATTATTACGTATTGGCAAGAATAAAAAATAAATCAGAGGTCATGAGGTACCCGCCTATTTCTACAAAAGATCTTATGGTTCACAGCTCTATGTAGTAGATATTCAAACGGGCATTTCTCCGGTGATTTTCATTCATGGCATTGGCACTATTGCCATCATTAATGTCTTGGCAGGATATTATTGAGTATTTGATAAACAACCTCGACGTCTACCCAATATCGACAGTAAAGAAGCCACTAAAGTCAATACCACGAAAATCACCAAAGAAACGCCCAGTTGAATATGTAGGTACCAGAGGAAAAAAAATGCCAATGGGCTGCCCTGAAAGAAGCTAGGCACCTATCAATACTCAGGGCCGATACAGACGGACTGCAACCCAACTGCAACTCCCTACGATTTGTATGGGAACTGCATCACAACTGCGTAGTCGGCGTGCAGTTGTGATGCAGTTCCCATACAAATCGTAGGGAGTTGCAGTTGGGTTGCAGTCCGTCTGTATCGGCCCTAAGTGTACGCTGCACAAAACCCTTTGACGCTGCCCGCCACGCTGCCGGCCCCGCCGAACGCAACGCTGGACGTTCGCCACTCAGGCTTTACACTTGTTAGTGTAAAGAAGCCAAAATGCAAGAGTGGCACACTCAACATCGTATTTCCACAAAAACATACGAAATACTTATCACTAATCGATGGTTCTGCTAATACAGTAACGAACACAAGTCGCGCAAGTAGCTTCTAAATAAAAAAAAAACTTTAAGGAAACAAAAAAAGTAATCTAAAAACTAAAACACACCGATTTGCTATATCCACAACGCAGGTTTCGTCAGAAGTACAAAATGAGTATCCACAAAAAATCCTCTTATTTAAAACATAAAACTAACACAAGAAACGATCCGCAACATGCTTCGTCAAAATCTGCTTCGTCTTATTTTTCTTTTTTTTTCAATCAATCTTTTTCAAAATCGCCCTAACAAGAAATTGAATTTTGACTCAAACAGTAAGTAACAACTGAATCGGACAATTATTTATGATCGCATAGATTTGACTCATCTCCACCCATCTCATCCCATCGTGATTAAGTCTACACATGTCTTTAAGAAAACAAAGGCGTATGCGACTATGAATCTTACAACAGTATTTAATTAAAAAGTCATAAGAGCTTCGGAACAGCGAACATAGATAAGCCTTTTCAAACCGAAGCCTTTGCAATATAGAACTAATAGGTTGTATGGGCGTGCCGCAAGGAACATTTCTAGGTCTCTTTGTATTGATGTTGAATATGTGGTGTTTTGATTTTAAGCAGTACAATGACTACATCAGCCCCCACACGCATTGTTCTTCCTGCCCATTAATGTTGCGGACGGACAAATTACACCTGTTCAATGTGACTGACGTGATGGATATGATTAAGTATTCAATAATGTGTATTTTGTTGTTTATGTTAATTTATGATGGTGTAATGACATGTAGGATTATGATTGTTGTATGTGGAGATTTTAATAAGGGTTATTATTTTGAATGGAACAGTTTGCTTGTGACTTCCACACGGGTTTTTGCGTTAGACTGGTCACCATTCCATAGTACAACCTTCATATATCTAGAAGAAAATATCACCTAACGACGACCTTCCCTCATTCTTTTTCTTAATGAACAAAAATGTCTATGCCATTTGACATAATGATAGAAATAATTCGCTAGGGTTGCCCCCCCATCCCCCCAAGTACCCTGTCAAATGTGGGTGAACTGACATTTCCCCATAGTAAAAGTAATGTGTCTAAATGTTTGCTTAATTTTTTTACTAACCTAATATGGTAGGTATAATCTTATAGCACACATGACGACATTATGTTGCATATGCAAAAATTGGCCGATTTAAGCTTGGCGCGATTAAGAGGTTAAATTTTTAAATCTGATTCACGGTATTCTGATCAAAAATTAATTTGGCGTCTTTTTAATATTGATTGGCATAATTTTTTTCTGATAGATGACGTTGATTTTATTGTTATCTATTATGTCAGTGGCATCGTAATAATTAAACAGATTGAACTGATTTATTCAAAGTTACTGTTTAACCTAGTTAGTGCCAGTGATCAATTGATCATTTGTAAGTATTGTTTGCTATTGAATTCTCGACAAAGACTGATAGATATCAATAGTCTTATGTAAACAAAGGAAGTTATTTGGGACAAGTTTTTTTACATCAATTACATAAACGTTATTTACAATGCAAATGATTTTAGTTATGCCTACTTAAGAAGCCTTACAAATTTTAAAATGTGTCCAATCAAAACTGTTTTTTTTTTACCTTGTGGATATGCATTACGTTACGCATACCCCCCAGGCATTACCAGGCCCTTTCCCAGGCCCTTAAAAGTACCCTTCGGGGAGGGTATGTCATACTCACCCCTCAGATCTGTCAAGCTAACAGAGATTGAGTGTGGGAGAGTAGCCTAGACTTATTATGGCCTGGCTACTCGGATTTGAGCTCGTTGGTACTTAGTTAGTCGAATGAGGGGGTTGAATCTACTGACTATATTATAATGACTGAAGTATTGATAATCAAACAACTGACTGAAGTATATAATACTTGTTTACGAGTTTTAATCGGTGGGGGGCTAATAGGTATTTGATTTCATGGCGTTTAGTGGAAAACAAAAGTAAAAATTTGATTTGGCAATTTAAATTTTAGACTGATGTTTAAATCTACATTTCTTAATAAATAATAAACAGCTCTGAACACAAAAGTAGCGTCAAAAAAATATTAAGACTCAACATTTTAAACGTCTAAAACTTTTTACTTATTTACTTAACAAAGCCCATCACATAATACAGCATAATGCCTATAATCCCTATATAATCAAAAATAATCATTCATCTCGGTACAAAATAACATCATACATAACATACATACATAACATAAGTTATGTTTCATCATAAATTATATTAGTATACTACCTAGTTTATTTCTGTAGTTTAAGCAATGCACAGCGCGTGCACTATTCATAAATGTTACGACCGACCCTCATAAAGGGGCCAAACTGAAAATCAGCGCTGGACTTACGCCCAGCACATGCTGAGTTTGGTGCCTTTGACCAACATGCTGCTACTTTCTGTTTATGTAAACTTAGGATATTTAGTTTTAAGTCAAAACCCTCTAGTGTCTACTCTGTTGCTAAATATGTTACCGTGCCATGTTGTGTCAATAAATGTATTTTCATTTCATTTCATTTTCATAAAAAAATCTCTTAAAAAATTCAAATTTTGCTCTTTTTGGGTAATTTCGATTGTTATTTCGTGATAGCAACAAAGTCGTATATTTTGATTTTACTTTATTTCATCATCTTGTTTTTTTAGAATATTACTTAGTTAAAAGGTATAATCAACAGTCATAATATTATAATTTTTACCTTTCAATGCCAAAAATATGCATTTCTATTGAATCGTGTAACAATAGTTAATTATAGCGTGGCCTGCACCCACGCATACAAGGATACGTGAATCATAGAGCTTTTGAAAATACTTACTATTCTCATAGCTTTACAAAAGTGAACCGTATTCATCGGAACTTAAAGTCAAATTTAGAAGGAGATCTGCGAATGACATGGGATTGATTGAAACACTTGTGAATTGAAGATGGTGTTGGTTTGTAATAAAATATTTGGCATACAGAAATCATGAGGATCATTCTGTTTATGAGATATCTTGTTTCATTCAAATATAGATGTTTCTCAACTTTTTATTACCATAATTTCGATTCAGAGACTACTGACAAAGATTATTGTAAAACACAGGTCTCCCTTAAACTTACACAACAAACGGTAGCAGGGTCATACACGTTCAGGAAAACGGGCGTCTTTTCTGTGGACAATACGAAAGTTAACGACTTGGGTTTTAAGAAAAAGACGGTTTGTATTAGTACATTGTGTATCAAGGGCGGTAGGTAAGGAATTACAAACGAGTGTTTGTTACAAGGCCGAGGCGAAGCCGAGGGCTTTAATAACACGAGTTTGTAATTCCTTTACCGCCCGTGGCACACACAATGTTTTTCATCACACTTGTGAGGAAATCTAATTAAAATTAACCTTACTTAACCTAAATAAAATTGTAAAACTGACAGTGACATTAGTGACATATCCATAGACAATGCGCAACGTTCGGAAACCATAGCGGTACAGACCTAAAACGGTTGATTTTATAATTGCAAAATACTGAAATACACTATTGAAACATTTAATTAATGTTACAGAAATATGTGTTTAGGTACATGTATTTGCAATACCAGTTCTCTTTAAATAAATATTTCAGTGATAAAAGTTAAAAAAGTAAGTTGGCGTTTCCTTTGAACATGACAAATAAGAGTAAAACAGAACCAGCGTTTCAAATTTAAAAAGAAAACCATTACGCCCTAGGGCGTAATAGCTCATTTACGGCCCGCAAAACCTACGTGTAATGCACCATTTTCGAGCAAGTGTGATGAAAAAGTCTATGAGGATCCAGTAAGAAAATTAAGCTTTAAAGCCTAACAATTTTATAATGTCCACAGGAAAGACGAACCTTAACTTAACTTAACTCATACTTAAAATATTTATAACCCAGCACGGTTTTTACAAGCTTTTATTTAACTTGCAAAATTCGTATGCAAGTTTGTTTGTAAGTATGTATGTAAGATGTGGATTAAAAACGTGCAAACCATTTCTAACCCAGTTCCTGGTACCTGTTACCATACTTATGTAAGTTTACGTTGTCGCTATAGCTTGGCAACTTCGTTGGTGACACTCACATGCGTGTTTTTTGTTATGTTTAGCCGTAACTACTTACCCAAGTTACCACCAACACGAACGGCGACCAACAGAGGCAGCCTCCGCAGGCAGCCGTTCGTGTTGGCGGTAACTTGTGTAAGTAGTTACGGCTGTACATAACAAAAAGCACACATGTGAGTGTCACCAACGAAGTTGCCAAGCTATAACTTGCAAAATTCGTATGCAAGTTTATTTGTAAGTATGTATGTAAGATGTGGATTAAAAACGTGCAAACCATTTCTAACCCAGTTCCTGGTACCTATTACCATACTTATGTAAGTTTACGTTGTCGCTATAGCTTGGCAACTTCGTTGGTGACACTCACATGCGTGTTTTTTGTTATGTTTAGCCGTAACTACTTACCCAAGTTACCACCAACACGAACGGCGACCAACAGAGGCAGCCTCCGCAGGCAGCCGTTCGTGTTGGCGGTAACTTGTGTAAGTAGTTACGGCTGTACAAACAGCAACACACTTAACTGCCCATTAAAGACAGAGCAGAGAGAAAATGATAACGAATGAAAGAGATATATATATTTGTATTATGTCAACTTCAAATCAAATAACGTTTGCGTATGTGTAATGTGCCTTTAAGCTTTGACATTGTAGTTGTTTGGGCAAAGTTTTTTTTTCCATACTGTAAATAAAGGTTTTATTTCAACAAGACAGGTGAATTTGTCAAAATTATGATTTAGCTTTCAGACGAACGTTGGGATGAAATAAACTAATTATATTGCTAATGCTTTTATTGGTGCTTCATATTTTTGATATGATGCACCAATATAATGTAATTTATATTTATTATTCATTCATTATTTTCCACGAATTCAATAATATAATATGGCATTAATGTTAATAATGACGTTGGATCAGCCATAAAAGAAAAATTATTGTTTCAAAACTCTTTTGAATAATAGCCAATTTATACTCATAAACACACGCACACATGCATAACACGACGCCTTCAAGTGCGATTCTCTTTCTTGCAGTATTTCCCATTTTTGAAGTGTATAGTTAACTGTGTTGCTGTTTGTACATAACAAAAAGCACACATGTGAGTGTCACCAACGAAGTTGCCAAGCTATAACTTGCAAAATTCGTATGCAAGTTTATTTGTAAGTATGTATGTAAGATGTGGATTAAAAACGTGCAAACCATTTCTAACCCAGTTCCTGGTACCTATTACCATACTTATGTAAGTTTACGTTGTCGCTATAGCTTGGCAACTTCGTTGGTGACACTCACATGCGTGTTTTTTGTTATGTTTAGCCGTAACTACTTACCCAAGTTACTAACCCTAACCCAGTTCCTGGTAGCTATCCATCCGATTGAGCATACTTATGTAAGTTTACGTTGTCGCTTACTAGCTATTACATTGTCATAGTCTTCACTGGTATACCAAATTTCAAGCCAAAACTAGAACACGGTCAGTTATGACTCGCACAAGATTTGCTCATAAACTTTGCACTTTGTTACAGTATTGTGTTATTTTAGAAGTGTCTGAAATCTTGTTCTATCTTTAAACACCGTGACATACATAAACACCGTGACATACACACACACACAGGAACAGTAATGTCGCATATAGGTATAAGTTAATCATGTATAAATAGGTAGGTGTAAGAATCTCTTTGAAATTAATTGTTTACATTCAATCATAGCAGATTATCATTTCTATAAAACCTTTAGCTGATTTATATGTCGTCATTTATCAATGATAATTGTCTAAACAAAACCTATGTAAAATCCAATCATACAAGTATATAGAATAAGCTATTTTATTAAACGCATCCAAACAAGGTTTGTTTCACTAAACGCGAGGAATCGAAGTATTTACGTATCCCCACTCCATCGTGGTACTTCGTCTCCGCGCACCCCGCGCACCGCGACTTCTGATTGGTAGAAATAACAGGCGTATGATTGGTCGAAATAATGTTTCCTAAATATTTTATACTTTTACAATTCTTATTGGAATTCTTGATTAATGTTTGTGTATAATTATGTGTCTATGATTGTAACCTGATTTATAACTGTGTTTATTCAATAAATAAAAGTTGGTTAGATTCCACCTAATTACACGGCGCCTGCGCGTCCTACGCAGTGCCTTCCCGCGCATGCGCGAACGCATTGCGCAACAGATCACACACACAGGTATAGAATCAGCTGATTGACTCTTATAAAACAAGCAATCAAACGATTCTAAATTCATTCACTTTACACGGCTCAGTAGAGCAGTTTACCAACTTTAAATATGTAAACAAGTTCTTCTTATTTAAATCCTATTAGGATGACCTTTTTAAAATACAGTCTGCACTCAACAATTGGACCTTCGAGCTACCGGATCCAGAGCGACGATCACTAAGGCGCTCAAGATTTAGAGGACCAGGGGCTCAAACAAACAGCAAGAAAGAAACACGTACGCGCTGAATGATTGAGTTCAGTATCTTCGTGAAATTAATTTTTCACTGTACTCGGTTTACCGATTGTACGCCAGCTTTCGCTGAAGAGGTGCCGCCTCGAGTCTCTCGGCGGTTACCTATCAGGATTCTGGATCTTTCGGGACCCGCTTCCTGCAACGCGTCGTGTTTGGACCTTAAGGCTTAAGTGCCTTGGTCTTTTGGTGACTTTAGTCACGAAGAACGCCAGCTTAACTGAGCACGCAGTTTCTAGTCAGCCACCTAGCGGTGTTAACGGGCTGACCAAGTCTCTGCGCATCGAAGGATCTACGCCACTGCGAGTGAATCAACTTAGGGTTAGGGTTAAAATCAGTGTTAAATTCAGTGTTAATGATAGGATTAGGTATTGTGTTAGTGTTAGGTATTTGTTAGTGTTAGGTTTGTGTTAGTTTTGTTAGTGTTAGTTTCATGTTAGTTTGTTAGGGTTAGGGTCCCCCACGTGCGATATGTCAGAAACGAAGAATCTACGTTCCAAGGGACCGGTTCCCGAGGGAGAGGAGACTCCGTCCCAGGGAGAAACCACTAGCTCAGATACGACAACATGGAGCAAAGGCACCGGCCAATCCGCAGACACAGGCAGTACCGCTAAACAATCCGTCGCGAGTAAAAGCAGCGCGAAAAAATCCGTCACTAAAAAACCCGCCGCGAAAAATCCCGCGCTTCAAGAAGAAGAGGAGGAGGTAGACGACCAGGAAGGTAGCACGCATACGTTAATAAACGCGAACGAGGATAGGGTCGCGAGCAGTAGGTTAGCAGTACTTATGGCCGAACTGAACATGCGTAAAGCCGAACTAGAATTAGCTGAGCGGGCCGCGGCCGCCGCCAAGAGTAGATT
This sequence comes from Eudemis profundana, assembly GCA_947034925.1. Lineage (NCBI taxonomy): Eukaryota > Metazoa > Arthropoda > Insecta > Lepidoptera > Tortricidae > Eudemis > Eudemis profundana. Next base: position 1,997,962 of record OX344811.1, read on the forward strand.
AGAGATTGTTCAGCTCGAGGCCGAACAATCTACCTCAGGCGCCGGCGCCCCCTTAGTACCGGAAAATAGAATTCTAGGTTGGGTAGCACAACAGAACAGCTCTAGACCTGCGAGCCGCAACCCCGAACCGCCGCGTAGGGTAGATCGTGCGTATCATAACGCGGACATGCTAGGTAGGCAGTTATACGCGCCGGTAGCACCGCGAAACATTCCTGACCTCCCGACCTTCGACGGGTCAATTTTAGACTGGGTAGCGTTTAAGGCCGAGTTCGAAGACACGGCCCCCTTATGTACGGACATAAATAACGTCAGCAGGATACGTAGGGCACTCCGAGGAGAGGCACGCATCGCAGTCAAATCGATTATGTACACAGTGTCGGATCCATATATAATAATGGATGCATTGGAAAAACACTTCGGCGACCCCGAAGAAATCGTTTTGACTGAGATTTATCAAGTTAAAAAGATGCCGCGCCTGGCCGAGGATAGCTCTAATATCATAACATTCGCGGGTCACGTGGCCAACGTAGTGGCCACAATAAAGTCTCTTCGACAGGAAAAATACCTATACGCCCCGGAATTAGTAAACAAAATTGTAGACAAATTAAATTTAATCGTACGGTACGAATGGGCAAAGTACAAAAACGCGCATCAAAACGAGCCCGATTTAGTTGCGATGTCTACATTTTTGAGTGAGATAGGTAGTGCGGCTCGGAAAACACACGGTAGGCATCCTAGAACGCGAGCTCACGTACACACAGTGAGTCACGAATACGATAATCGCGATCTTTCACCACCGTGCGAAAAAGCGTTTTCCCGACCGCGACCTACACCACGACCTCGCGATTATAGCAATAGTAGCTGTTCGGACAGTGAATCGTATAGGAATCCCATTAGGACGGTCGCGCAAGTAAATCAACGTCCTAGTAAGAAACCCGCTACTGCGCACAAACCACGCCCCCGCCCGACATTTGAGGCCCCCGCGCCGACTGCGGCGGTACAGTGCGTGAATTGTAAGAAAAATCACAATTTGAGTGCGTGTGCGGATTTTATTAAGACGTCGATTGCGGAACGATGGGAAATTGCGAGAAAACTGAAATTATGCTTCAGGTGTTTAGGAATTGCGCATAAACGCCCGAATAAATGTAAATATCAGCCATGCGGTGTGGCTCAGTGTGAAGCGGGTCATCACAAACTTTTACATGGTTTGATTGCAGCGGCGACGCCCGCAAAAATTAATGTTAGCAGCGTTAATTGCATTTCGCGTTCGAATACCTTTCTTAAAGTAGTCCCGGTGGAACTGACAGGCCCTTTAGGCACCGTTACGTCTCACGCGTTGTTGGACGAAGGAGCAAGCGTAACTTTGATTCAACGCGATATAGCCGACCAAATAGCGCCGCGACACAATAACGAACCACTTATGATAGAAGGGGTAGGTGGTCATATCATGAACGATAAGGATTCGTGTAAAATCAAGCTAAATATTCGCGGATTTTGTAGTAGAAATCTAGAAAGCCTAAACGCACATACCATTGCTCACCTACATTTGTCTCCGCAAGAGGTTTCACGTGATATGGTGGAAAAATGCGAGCATTTGAAGGACATAGTAGAGGAGCTGTGTTATGAGCAGGCTACACCTACAATCCTTATCGGCCAGGATAATTGGGAGCTTATAGTGTCGCGACAAATTATAGCGGGAAAGAAAAATTTACCAGTAGCTAGTTTGACGCGCCTCGGCTGGGCGCTACACGGGACGTACGTAGCGCCCAAGCACGGCATAGCCACGGTTAATCACGTAAAAACACTCACACCGGAGAGTGAAATTCTTTCGACTATGAAGGAACACTTCAGCATAGAATCGTTAGGGGTAGAAAGTCGTACGCAGAAATCCGACCCGAACCAACGCGCGTTGGACGTTCTGAACGCAACTTGCACTAAGATACCCGATGAGAATAGGTACGAGGCAGGTCTGTTATGGCGTTCGGACAACGAGACACTACCCGACAATAGGAATCACGCGTTACGCCGTCTTTATAGCCTAGAAAGAAGGCTCGATAAAGACGAAAAATTAAATAAAGAATATACCGCGCAGATCGATAACTTGTTAAAAAAAGGTTACGCAGAGGAGGTAAATTCGGATCCGCCGGCGGACGCGCCTAGATTATGGTACCTACCGCATTTTCCAACTATTCATCCGCAAAAGGGAAAAATGAGGTCGGTATTCGACGCTAAGTCTCAAGCCTTCGGAACCAGTCTTAACGACAAATTACTAGCAGGCCCCGACTATTTAGAGTCGTTGTTCGGGGTAGTTGTTAGGTTCCGCGAGGGAAAAACGGCCATAATAGCGGATGTTAGAGAAATGTTTTTGCAAGTAGGCGTAATAGAAGCTGACCGTGACGCATTACGTTTTTTGTGGAGGGGGGAGGACAGGACGAACCCGCCTAAAGAATTCAGAATGAAAAGGCTGATTTTCGGTGCGGCGTCATCCCCGACCACGGCATTATACGTGAAAAACAAAAATGCAATGCATCACAAGGACGAGTTCCCTAAGGCAGCCGAAATTACAATCAAAAACACGTACATGGACGACATGTTGATTGCACTTGACGAAAACGAAACCGAAGTAAAAAAAATTGTTAACGAAACTTACGAGCTTAATCTCAAAGCATCTTTCGAATTGCGCGGTTTCGCATCGAATAACCCAAATGTCTTAAGCGACGTCATTGCAAGCAACACGGACTCCTCCGTAATAGGAAAAAATGAAACCGAACGGACGTTAGGTCTTATATGGAATCATAAAAAAGACACGTTAGGTTTCAACGTTAGTTTACGCAACACGCCGGAAAACGTGTTAAACGGTTCAGTATTGCCTACGAAACGGCAGGTGACAAGTAGCGCAATGTCGATTTTCGATCCTATAGGGTACATCAGCCCGATATCGGTCTTAGGAAAGGCGTTAATGCAAACCGTTTGGAGGACAGGTATAGGCTGGGATGATCAAATCACCCCAGAATGTCAACCGGCGTGGTTGTCGTTTATAGAAAATATACAGCAACTGCGAAACTTAGAAATACCGCGTTACGTATTTTCCAGCCAACGGAAAGGCTGTTTGCATATATTCTGCGACGCATCGGAGAAAATTTACGCTACCGCGGTATATTTCGTAAGCAACGACGCGCTCGGGCAAAAAGTATCCACGCTAGTAGCCGCCAAAGCGAGAGTAGCGCCTCTCAAAACGATTTCTATACCGCGTTTAGAGCTACAGAGCTGCGTACTAGGTACCCGCTTAGGTAGTACGGTAGCCAAAGAAACAAGTTACGAAATCGAGAAAAGCTATTATTGGTCCGACTCGCGCACCGTATTAGCATGGATTAAGGCCGACCCGCGTACGTTTAAGAGCTTCGTTGCTCACAGATTGGCGGAAATAGAAGATACCACAACGCCAGCCGACTGGCGCTGGGTACCGAGTGCGTTAAACGTCGCCGACGACGCCACTAAGGATATTCCGACCCAATTTGATAAGAACCACCGATGGTTCCACGGCCCTGATTTTATTAGGCAAAATCAGGAAAATTGGCCTAAAGAAAAATCGCCACCGACGGCGATAGCGCTCACCGGCGAAGAGCGAATCGTAAAAAGCGTGCATACCGCGAACGTAAAAAAATCCGACGACAATTTAGCGTTTCTGCCTAACGTAGATAGATTTTCTAAATTTACGCGATTGGTTCGCGCGTCTGCCTGTGTCTTGGTTGCGGCTGAGGTATTTAAAGCCAAAATGCTAAAGAGAAATCACGAAACAGATATGAAAAACGAGCATATAAAAATGGCGGAGATACTACTAATGAAAAGAAGCCAGCAAGCATCATTTTCCGAAGACTACAGACACTTGGAAGCTGGGCGGCCGCTACCGAAAAAGTCACCACTGCACAAGATCGCATTGAGAATAGATAATGCGGGCCTGATGACACTGGACAGCAGGATTGATCGAGACGTATCCAGCATCCCGGTACTTCACGCCAAAGAAAAGTTCACCCGACTACTGATTCAGCACTACCACGAACGTTTCAACCACGGTAACCATGCCACCGTAATAAACGAGCTGAAACAGAGATACTTCATAATCGGATTACGCAACACAATTCGATATATTTGCAACAAGTGCCAATGGTGTCGGACCTATAAAGGGACTACCCTCAAGGTCCCCGTAGGCGACTTACCAGCTGAGAGGCTCAAATGCAATCAACCACCTTTTACTGCCACGGCCTCTGACCTATTTGGGCCTATGACAGTAACGATTGGACGCCGACATGAAAAACGATGGGGCGTATTATTTACGTGCCTCACAACCCGAGCCGTTCACCTCGAGCTAGCCGCGTCACTATCGGCTTCCTCACTCATACTCGCACTACGTCGTATGATGGCAAGACGCGGAAATCCAACCATTCTCTACACTGACAACGCGACCAACTACGTCGGATCAGAAAAAGAATTAAATGAAGCTCGAAACACGCTCACAGAAACAATAAAAGTCTTCGCGCCGGCCCGCAACATAATATGGAAAAAAATCCCGCCCGGAAACCCAGCAGCTGGAGGCGCCTGGGAAAGGATGGTCGGCTGCGTCAAGGCAGCGTTAAGAATAACATTACGAGATCGAGCACCGCACGAGGAGGTCCTTCACACACTCATTTTGGAGGCGGAGCACATAATCAACTCTCGACCTCTGACCCCCGTCAACCCCGATCTCGAGCAAGAATCGCTAACCCCAAATCATTTCCTGCTACTGCGATCCAATGCCATGAACCCATTCGGCACCTTTAAAGACGAGAAAATGTCTCTGAGCTCTTGGAAAACAGCGCAAGCACTAGCAGACGTATTTTGGAAACGATGGATAAGCGAATATAGACCGACCTTAATGCCCCGCGCCAGTATGAACCCGAATAACTACAAGTTACAAGAAGACGACGTCGTAATCATAGCTGACAACACTATGCCGCGCGGATTATGGCCTAGAGGCATTGTAGCAAAAACCTATCACGGCCCTGACGGCCACGTTAGGCAGGCCGATATCCGCACGCGAGCAGGCACATTCCGCCGCCCAGCTTCCCGTCTAATAGTTATATGCTCCAAAAACGGAGGTGCTATCGCACGTGGGGGAGACTGTCGCATATAGGTATAAGTTAATCATGTATAAATAGGTAGGTGTAAGAATCTCTTTGAAATTAATTGTTTACATTCAATCATAGCAGATTATCATTTCTATAAAACCTTTAGCTGATTTATATGTCGTCATTTATCAATGATAATTGTCTAAACAAAACCTATGTAAAATCCAATCATACAAGTATATAGAATAAGCTATTTTATTAAACGCATCCAAACAAGGTTTGTTTCACTAAACGCGAGGAATCGAAGTATTTACGTATCCCCACTCCATCGTGGTACTTCGTCTCCGCGCACCCCGCGCACCGCGACTTCTGATTGGTAGAAATAACAGGCGTATGATTGGTCGAAATAATGTTTCCTAAATATTTTATACTTTTACAATTCTTATTGGAATTCTTGATTAATGTTTGTGTATAATTATGTGTCTATGATTGTAACCTGATTTATAACTGTGTTTATTCAATAAATAAAAGTTGGTTACACTCCACCTAATTACACGGCGCCTGCGCGTCCTACGCAGTGCCTTCCCGCGCATGCGCGAACGCATTGCGCAACAGATCACACACACAGGTATAGAATCAGCTGATTGACTCTTATAAAACAAGCAATCAAACGATTCTAAATTCATTCACTTTACACGGCTCAGTAGAGCAGTTTACCAACTTTAAATATGTAAACAAGTTCTTCTTATTTAAATCCTATTAGGATGACCTTTTTAAAATACAGTCTGCACTCAACAAGTAACTTATCTAACTTGTGCACACATTATTTTTTATTGTAGCGCCAACGAATTGTAATATCTAGAAGCGTAGTTGCGCCTGTATTTATTGCCTGTATTCTAATAAAATATTTCGTACACACATGTATCAATGCACATCCCGCTTCAGGAATAAAGTCCATCATCACTTTTCAAATGCTAGGCCTCCAAAAACAAGTAGGCATCATGCTACAAACCGGCAAGACGCGTGGAATGAGCCTCCTGAGGTGATTCCAGAGCAGTATGACTTGGGGTACTTCATGAAGCGAGTAAACAGGGCACTGAAAGGTCGGCAACGTATGCAATTTTAAGGATAACTATGTATTGAAACCGCCAAGTAACTTTAAAACGTACTCAGGTAGATACTGAAATAAGAGAACTTAGTACAGTATTATTCATTGATATCATAGGGAAATGTAAAACGTGGATAAATATAATCGTTAATATTATAATGTAACTAGAATGAGACACGATTCCGAAGAGGATAGACATTTTGTCGTGTCATGTCCAATTGTTTTGAACTTCTTCACAATACAAACTACTGCTTCCTAATAACGTATTGTTCGTCTACCCGTCGCTTTAAAATTCGTTTGGTTCATCGAACAAAGGTCAGGTTACAAAGACGGTATTGCTCTCAAAGCATCTATGCCGTATAAGGAACAGTCGATGTCAATGTCAAAATTCTGTCTGGCCAAATACTACTGAGACCTTTAAACTGCCTACATTATGCTACCTGATTTAAATAACAGCGTAGCCTTAAGTAGTTAAACACCTAACTCTTGTGGTATAAAGAAGCTGACGTACCTTCAAATAGTAACTTCATACTTTATTACTGACATACACTTCATAATCATAAAACATACGTGAACCCTGAAAACATGGCCCCTTACACCCATACCCTTTTATGGGTAGTCGAGTAAAAGTAATAAATTATTATCCAAATAAACTGGTGATTTTTTTTGTTACTTACTCGTAGTTGACAAAAACTTTTTTTAACATTTGAACACAAAAATTGATAGACAGATTTTGCTACCCAAAAAATGATTGGAATAATTCCAATTTAGACGGCCTTAGCTCTTTAGACCTATATATTATAGATAGGTCTAAAGAGCTAAGGCCGCCTATTTTTTGTCACCATCCGTTGTATTACACACACATATATATCAATAAATCATCAGATAAGACACACCTTTGCATTCTATACTTTAGGTAGAGCGAGTAATTCACAATTCTGCCGTCAATTTCACCTCTAATATAACTTGACCCGTGACCTCGTAATAAAAGTTCGTAATCAGGGGTCACAATATGTCGTTCCGCTCAATGCTTGTTTTGACGGTCCACCGCAGCATAACCTGATTACGAACTGTTTATCACTAATATTGTCTTCAGTTTCCACGATTATCACACCCTTTTCAGCGTTCGTGGTCGCGGGTAGAGGTGTTTACCCGCGACTACGAATGCTGAAAAGGGTTTATTTTATTTTATTTTATTTATTTTAGGGATAAAAAACAACTATACAATGTATGTTACACTGAGACTTAAACTAAAATGATTTACAAAAAGTATAGCCAACAACATTATCCACGGGTTACTTTAAACAATTCACGGTTGCCGAACAGTCGCTGATGTGGATAATAACAACCAACAAAGATAATAATTAATAATGAATTTAATTATCGTTGTTAGTATTAAAACTATGGCTTTTCTATATCTAGGCATGCAAGTAGGTTATAAGGTAAGGTACAATTTTGTGACGCTACATTAAACATTTTTTTTTTTCTTTTTAAACATTTTTTAGGGCTTCTTTAACGGCATTTTTATATTTAGCGGTGGGTAGGTGGAATATATCGATTTGGGTAAAATATTGGTTGTACGTGTTAAGGAGCCGGCGCAGAGGCGCGCGCTTGCCGGCGTTGGTGCGGCACGGGGCCGTTGCGAACAGCTGGTAGTCGCGCGTCTCTCGTCGTACGACTCTTCGCGGAACGACGTAGTATATATCATTAATTAGTTGCGTACAGTCGATCCTGTTGTGATGGAGTCCGTGAAGAAACATAGCTTGTAAGAAGAGGCGTCTATTCTTGAGAGGAGACAATTTAAACTTATTTAGTAGTTTTTTATACGGCAGTCGTCCGTTCCTTGATAATTTAAAATTAATCGACTTTAAAAATTTGTATTGTATCCTCTCGATGGCATCGATATATTTTGTATATAGTGGGTCCCAAATAGCACTCGCGTATTCAAGTTGAGGGCGAACTAGGCTGTTATATAGATAGATATATGTTGAGGCTCCTTTAAAATCTTTGCATGCTCTAATGACAAAGTTATACATTTTGTAGCCCTTGGACACAATCAGATCAACATTCTGGTCTAGGTGAAGCTTGGAGTCCAGAAGTATTCCGAGGTCTCGCACTAGGTCTACTCGTTGTAGCTTCTCGTCGCATAACATGTAGTTATAACAGATTTTATTCCTATTTTTAGTAAAAGAAATAATGTTACACTTTGAGATGCTTAACTCTAGTTTATTTATGGAGCAATATTCTGACAAGCGGTCTAGGTCATCTTGAAGAGAGCGACAGTCCGATAGACTAGTGATTTTATTGAAAATTTTTAAGTCGTCTGCATAGAGTAAAATATTAGAGTTAAGAAAGCAGGCTTTTATATCATTAATAAAGATATTAAAGAGCAAAGGGCCCAGTATAGATCCCTGCGGGACACCGGAAGTAACCTCTATAACGTCCGAGTGAAACCCATTTATGACTACTCTTTGGGTTCTTTTAGAAACATACGACAAAAACCATCGGAGCAAGTTTCCACGAATACCATTAAATGCAATTTTATCTAGAAGGCGCCTGTGATCTACCCTGTCAAACGCCTTGCGAAAATCAGTGTACACCGTGTCAACCTGGGTGGCCCGGTCCATACTGTTGAAAAGATAGTCAGTGAATATCATCATGTTAGTGACAGTAGATCTTTGTCCTATGAAACCATGCTGCTCGGGTATAATTTGATCGTTGATGAAAGCGCTAACTGCAGCATGGATTATCTTTTCGAAAACTTTTGCCAACGCGCATAATATAGAAATAGGACGATAATTTTCAATGTCTTGTTTAGTGCCTTTTTTTAAGATAGGTATAATATTAGCCGTTTTCCAAATCGAGGGGAAAATCCCTTGATGCATGCATTTTGAGAATATTTTATGTAGTGGGTTACCCAATGACTCAGCAGTATATTTTAGAAAGACAGGGGGCAGGCCGTCTGGACCCGATCCTTTAGAGGGATCTAATGATTTCAGTAAACGTTTAATATTATTTATGGCGAAATGGACGTGTGAGATGACGTTGCAGGCATTGGAGTTTGCATTAGGAGGACACCAGGTGTTTATGTCGAGCGTGGAAGATTCGTATACCGAGTTAAAGAAAACAGAAAACATGTTGCAAATTTCTTCCGGGTTGTTAGAAGAATGATGTTTGTAATGCATTTCAGATGGAATGCCAGCTTTACCTTTGCGATTTTTCATATAGGTCCAGAAATATTTTACATTTTTACGTATACTATTTTCTACATTTTCCTTATATTTAATCAAACAGTTGTTACATTCGGTTTTGAATCTGTCTCTATATAGGGAAAATATTTGATAGTCGGAAAAGTTGCCGTATACCTTCCATTTTGCCCAAGCTTTGCTTTTGTTTTTATAGATGTGTATGAGAGATTTTGAGAACCATACTGGATAGTTGGAGTTTTTCGGCTTAGACTGCGGGACATTGTTTTTTATAATATGGTAAATTTTTTCATAAAAGTATTCTACAGCCTGTTCTGCGGGCAAGTCATCGAGTAGGGCATCCCAGTTTATTTTGTTGATTTCTAGGTTTAATAGCTTGTAGTCTGCTTTGTGATAATTATATTTAATTCCAGTGTTAGACTTCATGGGAGGGCCTGATTTTAAATCCATAGGTACAACTGTGTAGAATGGGGGGTGGTGTGGATCTACTGGCAATAAAGGGACACTCGCAGGAAATACCGTACATATATTATTGGATAAAAGAAGGTCTAATGTCCTATCGTTATGGTTTTTTATGTAATTGTATTGTTTAGACTCAAAGACTGACATAAAGTTACTGAGGACTGTGCATACAGCTGTGGAACTTGTAAGTACTAGGCCGTAATCGTCATTAGGTGTCCAGATAGCGGTAGGGATGTTATAGTCGCCAAACAAGAGGTAACTGTCTGTGTTAGGGTCGCTCAGGATATTGGAGAGTCTCTGGAAATGCGATTCATAGGTAGCTTTTGGAGAAGAGTTCAGTATATAAGCCGCACTTATAATATGGTGTTTACCTGAGTTTATAATAGGAATAGATATGACGACGTGTTCTATATTATGTGACAGATTGACATCAGGAGAGAGCGAAATAATGTTAGGTTTCAGATAACGCTTCAGGGCAATCAGAACTCCACCACCATCATCTTTTTGTGTTGATGTCCTATCCCTATCACAGCGGAATACTGTGTAACTGTGATCAATAAACTCACTATCATAAATTTCCGGCACCAACCAGGTCTCGGTGAGCACTATTATATCGTAATTATTAGATAAAATATTCATATGTAAAGTATGAAGTTTCGTGCGAATTCCGCGGCAATTCTGATAATAGATACTCAAGTTGTGGATGTGGGACATTTTGAAGCAGGTTTATCTACGTGTAGGGGATTTTGATAGCGTAGGTACTCGTTTGACAGAGCAGATACCCAGGACCAAGTGTGACTGTAGTGCCATTTACAATGTTTAAGAATACGAGATGTAACGTCGTTAAGATTATTTTTGTACAACCAAAGTGATACCCAGAAGCTAATACTAAGCAAAAGCAAAAAAATATATAAGATAAGGTTTTTAGACATAAAAAACAACAAGGCCATACTTATGCGTGCAAAATGAGTGAGAAAATTCTTAATTACTCGTGCTAGGGACTGACACATCACATATTTCAAGATTACTACGATTAGAATGTTCACGTGTTTCACCATTAGACTCCTCCCTATTCCGAATCTTTTCAATGTCTTTTTCTGTATGAATCGCGATGATAGGTGAGTTATCTGATGCTCGTACGAGTATAGTTGCGTTAGAGACCCATTTGTACTTGTAGTTAGCTTGTTTTGCAGCTTCACGAGCGGCGCGAAAAAGTTTTTTCCTGCGCAAGGTTAGGTGTTCATTGACGTAAAGAGTGTGTTTTGATCCAGGTATACCCAGCTCCGCGGAGGTCAGGCCGCGCTTGGCGCGGCTCGCGGCTAGAACGTTGTCCCGCAGCACGCGCGAGCAGAGTTTGGCGACGACGTGCTTCGGTTTGTTGTTCTCCGTCGCGTGCCGAACGCGATGGACGCTAACTATGTCATGACGATTGATTGTGCATTTAATTTTTTCGCCTAACGTTACTATTAAATCGACTAGGTTTTCATTATTTTTTTCGGGAAGGTTTTGAATTTCTATGTTGCATTGTCTAGCTTGTTGTTCTAACGCGTCTATTTTGGATTCCAGAGATATGATGGAGCCTTCGTAATCTGAGCTGCGGGATTGTGTAGTACACTCTGTCACCGCCTTTCTAAGTTCGTCATGTTGGTCGGACATAAATTGGGTACTAACTTGTAAATTGTTAACCTCACTTGTGAGGTCACGGAGTTCCTTTTTTATTTTAGTTTGTTCCGCACGTAGATGTGCCATTTCCTTTTTCATGATTGTCTGGTAGCTCTCTAGGTCATTTTTTACTGTTGAAATGCTGCTGGAGACATTATCAATCTTTGTACCAAGATCAGATCGTAGTTCATGAAGGACTGCGGTGAAGTTTGACTGCATTGATGTGATGGCAGCCATCAGTTCACAATCTGGCTGTTTACGCTTGGATCTCTTTGCAATATGTGAACTGTCATCTTGTGTAGTAGTGAGGTCCGGATTCGAAGCGTATTGTATGCTTGGCGAATGAGACATTGTTCAGATTTATTAATTTTCAAATACACACCACAAATTGTAAAGTTCAGAAGTCCAGAAGTCAGAAAGACTCGAAAGCTATCCCTTTACCACGTAGTTACACAATCGTATATTGATGCAAAACTGTCGCTAAATTATCGCTAGTCGCTTGGTACGGGGTAGCAGCAGATAGCGGTCCGTAGATTCGACGCGGTGACGTCGCGCTTGCTTGGCCCAGCGGTCAAGCGCCCGGCGCACGGCCCGCACAAGCACCGATGTCGAGAGTTCGAATCCTGCGCCCGGCACCAAAAATATTGCAACTTGAATTTGGATGGATTTAATGATCGTCAACACTGTAGCGTCACTTCACTGTCGTGTACGTCACCCATGAGCCAAACTGAGAGAGGGATACACTTTCCAATATGGCCGCTGCACTATATGGCAGGTCACACAAGATAGTAAAGGAGGGACCGAGAACTTGCACTTGTAATAGGAATAAAATCAGCAAAATAAATTAAATAACTGCGGAGCGGCAAGACAACACGTCCGCCCTCGGCAACCGCTCACGAAGAAAAAAAAAGGGTTACTAAACGTCAGGACTCAGGGCGTAAAAATCAAGTAATATACGCGATTTAATCTGTTTAAGTTGTTTTATTACAATGTTTATTACCAGTTAATGGGTCAAATTATACTGTAGACGACATTGACGGTCACATTTTGAATTACCCCACTTATGTGTCACAACTTGTCGGTACTAAATACCTATGTATGTTAGAAAGCCAACCCAACTTATGAGTATCCTTTTGCTGAATTCCCAAAGTGTTTTGGTCCAGTCCTAGTTAACTTTTTCCTTATACATTCATACAAGCAATAGTGGTAACATTTGTGTTGTTAACATCTGAGTCTCCTTACAATAGTGCAATGAAATGAGGTATATTCTTGCCATGAAAGTTGATTTTTTTAGCCTAATTGTGTGACCCACTGCTGGGCAGAGGTCTCCCCTTTTTTCAGCCACTCGTCTCGGTTTAATTCGTGCTCCTGCCGCCCGACTTGAAATGAGTCCAGGTCATCCCGCCATCTCCTTTTCGGTCTACCTCTGTGTCTGTAGGTCCCGCGGAGTCTCAAAAATTGGCAAAGCAAATTTGGCCAGCATAATGACCATTTTGGACAATCGGAAGTGAACTCTTGCTCGGAAGGAGACAGGCACAGGATGTTAAAGCTATTCTCTTGATTTACTTTTACTTCTATAAAAAGAGGAACGGGATATTTACCATGTATGTTTGTTTTTGTGAGTTCCCGATATTTCGGCACTGTCGCAAGCGCCATCATCACCGAGTAACTGACGTGCTGCGTGAAGCGAACCCGAAAGAGGGTAGATCGCTATGGTGTGTGGGTAGACTACAACTAAAAACTCGCAGCACGTCAGTTACTGTGACGATGGCGCTTGCAACAGTGCCGAAATATCGGGACCTCACAGAAACGGTATTCCCTTGACTTGTCTAAAAATTTTTTGTCTAATTTCAGTTTGTCTAACAACTTTTACTATAATGAATTTTTTGTCTAAAGTCAATATGTATAAATTCATTTTTCATAATTATTGTTTTGTCGAAACTCGTTTTACCTAAATTATCATTTGCATAACTCTTGTTTTGTCGAATATTATTTTATCTAAAACTCACTTTGTCGATTCTTATTTTAACTAATAATTATATAGCCGAATATCATTTTAACTAAATTTTTTTTGTCTAAAAACTCAATACAAAGGTTACATTAAGCAAAAAGTAGGTTAGGTTAGGTTAGAACTGCGTCCCCCAACAAAAACAAACTGCTGTCAGAAAAGTAGGTTAGGTTAGGTTTGAACTGCGTCCCCCAACAAAAACGAACTGCTGTCAGAAAAGTAGGTTAGGTAAGGTTTGAACTGCGTCTAATACTAATAATATTATACAAAACCATAAATAATATTTTTACAGCAGCCCATAAAGCCACTCTGCTTGGGTAAATTATTAGGGCGTAGAACGAAAAGGGGGGACGGGGGGGCGGAGCCCCCCACAAGGGGGGCTCGGGGGGCGAAGCCCCCCGCATTAAAAAAAACTCAAACCATAAGTTCAATTAGGTTAGGTTAGGTTAGGTTAGGGTTCGAACTGCGTCCCCCAACAAAACCGAACTGCTGTCAGAAAAGTAGGTTAGGTTAGGTTTGAACTGCGTCCCCTAACAAAACCGAACTGCTGTCAGAAAAGTAGGTTAGGTTAGGTTTGAACTGCGTCCCCCAACAAAAACGAATTGCGGTCAGAAAAGTAGGTTAGGTTAGGTTAAATGAAACATTATACGAAATAAGTATAGAACAAACAAAATTATGCAAAATGTATGTTAGACAAAAAATAATTAGGTTAAACAAACATTATATAAATGTAGATTATACTAACTAAAAATTAGACAAAACAATATTAGACGAAATAAATTTAGGTAAAATAAGGATTATACAAAACGAGTTTCACTCAAATAAAAATTAGGCAAAATGAATAATTATGCAAAACAATATTAGTCAAAATGAAATTAGGCAAAACGAAAATAGGCAAAAAGTTGTTAGGCAAAACAACGTACAACCCACAGAAACAAACATACATGGTAAATATCCCGTTGTTAATAGTAGTTATTATTTCTGTGGTACATTCTTATAGAGATATAATGAACTAATATCATTGGTAGCTAAACTAAACTAAGATGGTGTAATTTTATTCAAATCATGTATGAACTTTTGTGCATATCAACTTGGTATTTAATGTTAACGCGAATCTACGTTAATTGCGTATTGAGCTTGGAATGAAAATATGTTTGAAATTTTACTGTTTGTGTCAAAGGTAGCAAATTAAAGTTTACGCGTATACGCGTATATCGCAATTAAAATGTTGAATACAGAGCAGAAATTAATTAAGATACAAATACTTAAATACATAGAAAACATCCATAATACTCAGGAACAAATATTCGTGCTCATCACACAAATAATTGCCCTTACCGGGATTCGAACCCAGGACCTCCTGCTTCCTAGGTAGGGTCACTACCAACTAAGCTAAAGCGGTCGTTTCGATTGCATTAGACGTGTATTTAGCTCGCGAGTGAGTGATTCAAAAGAGCTATATCAGTTGATCTAGCTCACCGGCTCACTAGCTCAGTTCCGATTCAAACAACTCAGTATATCTTTCAACTCACTCGTTCACTCGCTCTAAAGTAGTTCCATTGAGCCGTGAGCTGCGAGAAAAGACACGATCAACATGATTTTTTTGGCTGTGTCTTGTCACCGTATACCTATTACTGCTCTCTCTTTCATTCGGAAATATTCGGATTTGGAGCTACTGAGCCATAAGAGCTAGTGAGCTGTTGACACATCACGGAGTTACAGAGCTTATAAGAGCCAGCGAGCCGTTGACACACCGCGGAGCTACTGAACTAAAAGAGTGATGCATATCTTTGAGAGCTAAAGATTCATATCACTCTTTTCACTTTAGTGACACATTTTGCGCATGTCTATATCGCATAGGTAACGCGTCCTCTTTCGTCGCTAACTAAGCCCCTCCGCGGGGGTAAAATTCGGTACACTACTGCTACGGCTACTAAGCCGCGCGACGAAATCGCGAGGGAGCCGCTCCTGCCAGAGCTTTGAGTAGAATAGAAAAGCCGAAGATTTCATCCTAATTTTAAGGATACCTTGCTCTTGCGAAAACTGCAGGCAGCTGGTATTTGCCGATTGTATTATTAAATTATGATATCCACACATGTAAGAATCGAGCCAAATAGCATTATAAGTGGGTCGAAATCTGTTGGCAAGATTTGATTGCTAGTTAGTTGTGTGGAACTAAACGAATGCTCGTAATAACTAGTCTATCGATACAGCTTCTCACGTTCGTAGCACTAATATGAGATGGATGCTAGGTTTCAAAATAACGTTTGAAGAAATAATAGGTGAAGCCTTCATTATTGAAGGCCATAAAAAATTAAAGTTATTAGATTAGCCGATATGGGAGCCAGCCGAACTATTTCTCTGAAACTTAATTTTTCAGTTTTTTAGAAAAATAATGCTGTAAAAGCCATTTGGTTAGATGAAGTTTATTTTACACCTTTCTCAAGAAAAATACGATTACGAGAATATTGCTTTATCAAACTCTTCTCGGCTATTTATGGGTAAACCAGCATTAAACATTTAGTAGCTTCTAACTCTTTGTCACACTGGTGGAGTTCGGGATGCTACAATCTTATGCTCTTATGCCACACTGATAACTGACTGATATACCTACTCGTAATTTTCAAAACAACTATTTTAATATCAGAATCAAGATAAATAAATAATAATAAATAAATATTAGGGGATAATCTTACACAAATCGAACTAGCCCCATAGTAAGCTCAATAAGGCAGATGGAGTGAAGAACAGCCTCCTTCGGTGAAAAACATTAAATATATATATAATATATATGTTCGTATACATAAACACAAGATGGTAAAAGCTATAGGTACATATAAAATAACTACGGCTATGTGAACGGAAAAGATGCAAACCATAGGTACTCAACAAAAATACATATGATCGCGACCCTTATTTTTATAACGGTAGCAAATATTATAAACATTAAGTATATGAAAATATACCAGGTGTCAATTTTTTTTTATTTTTTGGACTTAGGTATATGATTGTTTCATTTTTATGTATAATCGCAAACTGCATCGTCATCACTGTCAGGTCATAATATAACTAATTAAATGAGTCCAACAAGGTTTATGCGCGGTAGGGTACGTGCGTACCTAATTTAGATGATACTATGACGAGCTCCCGTCTCCATCGATTGTTATCGAAAAATGCTTGTAATGGGTACTAGATGACGATATACATACATACATCGATAAATAATTAAATAGAAAGAAAACATCCATGAGTCAGGAACAAATACTTGTGCTTATCACACAAATATTTTCCCATACCAGGATTTGAACCCGAGACCTCTAGCTTCGTAGGCGGTGTCACTCTCACTAGGCTAAAAGTCAAAGGAGGTAATAAAAAGTTTATAAAAACCAAAGTAAAACGTCTTGATGTTTGTCACTTCTATGGCTAATTACTTACCACTCAATATGCCAACTTCTTAGATGTCAATCCTGGTTCGATCTCAGGCGCTTCGGCCCCCACCTAGTCCGACCCTCTCAAGGTGGTGCGGGCTTAGCGACCTGCTTCGATTCCAGGTGCTCCGGCCCCCATCTAGTCCGACCCTCTCAAGGTAGTCAGGGCCAAGCAACCTGGTTCGATCTCAGGGAACGCCTCGGCCCCCACCTGGTCCGATTTTTGCAATAGTCAGTAAGGCGTGCAAGTTTGTCAGGCTTCAAAAAAAAGTGTCCATCACTCGGATGTGTAGCTTACGTAAACAATGGAATTCAAAACTAAACGCTTTACAAATTTTACCGTCTTGAACAAGTCCTCTTTATACGTCCATACAATGAAAATTTCCCACACTTCCTATGAAAAGTAAAAGCTACCTCATCCCAGTTCTTCCTACGCTGCGACCTTGGCATTGCGCATCGGCCGATATATAAGCCCCGCCCGCCAACTCCGGCGCATTCCTGCTGCGATACCGGAGCCGATAGCAACATGAAATCGGTAATCTTGTTAGATATTTGGTTAGATCCGTTAGATCTTTATCTGTGGATTTAGATCGATGGTTAGTGGTCGGATTTGAAGTTACGGCGATTATGTGATTTTCTGGAGTGTTTTGGTTTTTGGGGCTGTGTCATAAGGGCTGTATTAATATTTTAGATAATTTAATGGTCCTTAACTTTTAACTATATCTACAAAAAAAGGTTCGAGAATAGTGTAACACATACACAAATTTTAATAACTAGTCAACTTTAATAACTACTCAACACTACAAATTTTATTACTCTGCAGAACATTTTATTACATTACACATACATTTTCACTAATTATCAGAACTGTAATCAATTTTCCTTACACACTAACCACGTAGGTACAATTGTATTCTTTAAAAGTACATTATCTCCTAACTCGCTGCAATATTAATACTATTTTTGAGAATAAAAAATCTATATAATAAATATCTAATTTTATATTATTACCATATACAATATCATCTAATTATATTCCAGTCTATTCCAATAACAATATTCAGGCAAAGATAACGTTTGAAGTGTGTAACAAATAATTTCATCGAATAAAATAATACTTACCTAAGTCATTTATTAAAGTAGTGCCAACACAGGCGCTTATTACTTCAATGTTAGTGCTTCATTCAAAACTGAATATTTTCATTGCAAACATGAGAAAGACCCAATGTTAACGTAACTTTACAGTCCAATGCTCCCACGCTAGCCTATGTAATAAATAGAATCTGCCCTCAAGATACATCTTTCTCATTGAAAACTACTATTTCCTTTTAAAAAGGTGCTTCTTAAAGATATAATCCTATTTAATACTTAGGATAGCAGAGGAGGATCTTAATGTACAGACCATACGCCCTTTTACAATTCAATTCATCTGTTGCAGATCATCCTAGCAGCGATGCTGTCCGTGGCAGTAGCTCAGGCTCCCTACCGCTACCAGCCTACAAACTACCAGGCGTCAAACTACCAGGCTTCAAACTACCAAGCCTACCAACCCAGGCCCCGCTCCTTCGAAGGAAATGCCGCCATCTTGAGGTCGGATGCTGAAGTCAACGATAGAGGATTCCATTACGCCTTTGAGACCCAAAACGGTGAGTGTTTTAGAAGCTATCCCACCCACCCCCATACCACAGTATTATACAGTAATTTTCTTCCTAGAAAAGGTTAACGCGCGCTTGTATGTTGCGTGCCGTAAACGAACGCAATACATGCAAATTTATTACGAATGCGTAAGAACGTCTGCACCACTTTAAATACGTATTGCGCGCTCATAAACGGCCAGAATTTGACTACTTGTCTACAGCGCTCGGAACCGGTATTTTGCAAAAACCTCGAAATAGCCCAATATTTTGAATTATTTTATGCTTTTTATGTAGAGCTCAGTAATGTATTTAAGTCATGATTTCATATTATTAGATTGTCTGGTTAAAAAACGAAATAAATAACCAAAGAACGATAAGAACGGAAAGAATACCGGTATTTTTGCATGGAGCAAATACCGGTTTCCGAGCCTTGCTTGTCTGTCTTTATACTTAGCCCAATGCCCATACCGACCCAGCCATCCCAGCCAAATTAAGCTCTAGTGTATGTATGACATATTGAATAGTTGTAATTGTGAAGCTGAAAAAGTTCATTTATTCAACTGGGTTCCATAAAATTTCGTCGTTTCCTATAATTTGTACAAGACTTCCATGTTGTTCCGCGTTACACTGTTACTTAAATGTGTATGTTGTTATTGCTTCCAATTGTAGTTTATAATCATCCTACTTTAAGGCACGTCTTATATCTATAGTCTCCACTCCGATTTCATTGTCACGAGTGTTTTTAAATACAAAGAACAACCAAGCCATCCACAATAATAAACGAAAAATTGCATTAAGCTATAGTTTCCTCTATATTTGGAACAATAAGCTTTTATTCGCAACAAAACGCAGTGAATCTTTATTAAAATCGTAACAAATTACTTGATCTTAAATAGTCCTAAAAGTGTCAAGTCATAACTTATTCAAATCGATTATGTCGTAGGTATTAAGTTAATTGCTTTACAAGCAATCAGTTATTTTAATGGCCCGCCTATAAAACGTGCTCCAAGGTAGAACTAGATTTATTACGTAGAAATACGACAGATCATCCTTAACAAAGTATGTGATCCCATTCTTTTTAAATTGTGGTTCTCGGTAGATGTGCGATATTTATCACTTGGGTCGATCTCTTAATACTTAGAGTACATTAAATATGCGATCGAGGGCTTTCTTTATTACCTCCCGTGTTGTATACATAATTTTATGTCTACAATTGGCCAGAAAGCGGCTTTTTCCGTATGCGTAGCGTGCGATAAAAGCTACTTTATGGCCAGGTGTGGCATAAGCGATCTAATAAAAAACCGGACAAGGGCGAGTCGGACTTGCCTACCGAGGGTTCAGTACAAATACTTAAATTTAGTTTTTATTTGAAGATTATATTTTTTATAATTTAATTACAAACGTATAGTTTTTAGATTACTCCCTTATAGTAGTATAAGACGGCATTATTTGCCAAATTTCATAGTTCTGGCACAACGGAAAGTGCCCTTTAAATTTTGGTTTCCTAGAGAGAGTCGAAATGTACGTTTTTTGCAGCATACCGTTTTTTAACGTTAACTTAGAAGTTTGATTTTTTCACAGTTCAAGGGACTATAGACTTAAGTATATAGTTTTTATTTCAACTTGATACATCCACGTGTTCCCGAGATAAAGGGACTTGACAGACGGACAACAAAGTGATCCTATAAGGGTTAAGTTTTTTTCCTTTTGAGGTACGGAACCCTAAAAAACGAACCTATTTAGTAAAAATGCACGACTGAGTTTTTTTTTATAGTAATAAATAGGTGTGCCGATAATATTTGGAGAATAAAGATATATGCTGTACTGGAAGCCCTTTGAAATCATTTAAAAATGTTACAGTTTCGTTGATAATTTTGACCCCTTTATAATCAAATTATTTACTTATTTTTCCAGGTATCCAAGCTGAAGAATCCGGCCAAGAAGCCGACGGCATCCAAGCCCAAGGCAGCTATTCGTACACCGGCGACGATGGCCAAGTCTACCAAGTGCGGTACACCGCTGATGCCAACGGCTTCCAGGCGCAGGGGGCCCATCTGCCAACGCCCCCACCCGTGCCTGAGGCCATCGCGAGGGCCCTCGCTGAGAACGCTCGGGACGAGGCCAACGGTATCTTTGACGATGGTGAGTCTACAATTACCGTCATCTGTCCATTTACTAGCCATGGCTTTTGAGAGTAGGCCTGTGCATTGACGTATATAGACTATAGGCTGGTGATGAGATGGTAAGTAAGATAATTGTGCTCCGGACAATGACAACGATTGTGGTGTAGCATGATGAGGTGGTGTAGTCTACACAGCTGACGCACTTTTGTCGAACCAGCGAGACTAGACACTAAGTAAGTACTTCAGCACTGGCGGTACCGGTCAAGTCTACCAAGTGCGGTACACAGCCGACCCCAGAAGCTTTCAAGTGCATCAGCCGACGCCCCCGCCCGTGCCCGAGGCCATCGCGAGGGCCCTCGCTGAGAATGCTCGGGACGAGGCCAACGGCATCTATGACGATGGTAAGTCTACTAACACTACTCTCTTTCATCTACTAGTAGTCTTTGACATGGTGGATCTTTGTAAAAGATTGCCGGAAAGGCCATCTACTGAGAGTCAGCGTGTGCCGAACGGCGGGATGAATATTATAAGCTGATGATGCGACGGTAAGTAAGGTTATTGTACTCCGTAAACGCCATCAATCGTGACATCTGTGTGATAAGGTGGTGTGGTCAACACAGTTCAGAAACTCTGGTCATACTAAGGATACTAGACAGCAAGTACTCATGGCTAGCTACTAAGTGCGGTACACCGCTTCCAAGCGCTGGGGGTAGGGGGAGCACCCACCAACGCCCCCGCCCAAGCCCGAGGTCATTGCTCTCCTTATTATCTCTTTGGATTTCTAAAAAATCTGTTCTTCGATGTGTCCTTTAGAATGAGCCCGATTCTCATTAATTAGTTATCCTAAATAGTGAACAAGTTTGTACTCTCGAAAATCGTCTGATTAATCTTGGTACAGGTCGATTCACGAAAGCTGGCGCGAGATTTGTACTGAGTGACAGCTATTTTCATAGAAATTCTGTCAAATCTCGCGCCAGCTTCCGTGAATCGACCTGTACCTATGTTTTTTACCGGAAAGTTTAGGGTTGCCGTTTGAGTGCTTGACACTGGCACAGTAGTTGTCACCTTGAATGTTAACTCATTAGCAATAGGGGTGACAGCAGTGTGTCAACTCTATTGGGCATTGGCGTGTCAAAGACTAGGACGATTACCTTAGTTCCTTCTCATCGTCATCATCATCATTTCCACCTTGATACGTCCACTGCTGAACATAGGTCTCGCCCAAAGACTTCCACAACGAACAGTCGCATATACAAATCAAATTTGTTAGTACTTCTTTTCCAAGCAAACTTGAGTTTTCGGAGAAAAGGTACATTTCATAGATTTTTTTTTCTTACTTATGACTACTAAAGAGGGTCGGACGGTAAAGGAAATCTTTAACACCTACATACCTCTTTCTTGGCATTGCGTAACGAATGAAACGAGAGATGAGAGAGTTGAACTTATGCCTGAACTATAGCTTGGCACTTGGTGACACTCACATGTGTGCTTTTTGTTATGTGCAGCCGTAAGTACTTACACAAGTTACCGCCAACACTAACGGCTGCCTGCGGAGGCTGCCTCCGCTCGCTGTTTATGTTGGCGGTAACTTGTGCAAGTAGTTACGGCTGCACATAACAAAAAGCACACATGTGAGTGTCACCAAGTGCCAAGCTATAGTTCAGGCATAAGTTCAACTCTCTCATTGTATATCTTTAGTCTTTAGGTAGTTGTCATCACTGTATAATACATTTATTCTTATTCGTATTTCTTGCAGGTAGCTACCACGAGAGCAACTACAACTCTGGAGTAGTCGCCGCCCGAACCTTCCCCGCGCCGCGGTACACCCCCCCGCAGGCCCGTCGCTACTACTGAGCCCACGGACTTCTCCACGTGCCATATCCATATCTTATAGTTAGTTGTAGTTTTGTACACAGTGATCAATAAAGTATCAAACGTTTGTGGTCCTTTAATTTAGTTGCTATCCATTCAAATCAAATCAAATATTTTATTTCTGCCACACCTGGCCATAAAGTGGCTTTTACCGCACGCTACGCGTACGGAAAAAGCCGCTTTCTGGCCAACTGTAGACATAAAATGATGTACACAACACGGAAGGTAATAAAGAAAGCCCTCGATCGCATATGAACTTGCAGCTCGGGCCGCAAACATCTGCGATCTCGGCCTTTCTTTGTTTTACCACCCTAATTGTGCAATGTACTATTGCAGTTAATATAGTACATTACATAACTAGGGTGGTAAAAGTCACTTTATGGCCAGGTGTGGCATAAACATTCTTAAATGCATGCAAATACAGTTTTATCAAGTAGCACAATACAGTTATCACAGTTAAATACAGTAAATTATAGTCAATTGCGGACATAAATGTCAAAATTATATTAAAATATAAAATATTTCTATCAAAACTTAAGTAGGCCCTAACCTAATGCAGATGTCAGATGTGACTAGTGCAGGTACATGTCAGGTCGCTAGAAATTACTTAATATGATAGTATTAATCGGGTAACTTACACTAGTTTTGAGACTAAACTCTGTTTAGCTGGATCCATTCATTCTAATAGGTATTTGCTTAAACTCCCGCGTAAACCTAGGTATTTGCTTTTATAGCGTGTATGTGTAGTCACTACTACAAACACAAGACTAAAAACGCCATTTCAGCTTGAATTTTGATAATTTTCTTTGGTAGTGTGCACTACTAAGCACTTAAATTTAAAATTAAAATAAAATAAATAACATCTTTCAGTAGCGATTCTTATAAAAACATAACAATAAATTATATTATTTGCAGCATCGTCTTTCCCAATTTACAGACCCATTGTATAGTTAATCTCATTTCGTGACATTTTTAGGATTCCATGACGTGAAGTATGAACCCATTGTAACTTGAAATTTGCCTGTTCTGAAAAGTAAAATTGTCCACACAATTGTTATGTCACTAAAAACTGGTCGAAAAGGAACGAGGAGACTTCAATAAATGTCCACACAAGTGATTTTTGAAAAAGGATAAATACAGGTTATTTTTTGAAAGGAGATTGCCGACTTTTGGTACCAATATCGTCATTAAATTGTGTCACAACCAAAACGATACCAAAAACTTAGTTTTATTTTTTTAACCATTGGGATTTTTTTATTACTGAATTTAAAATGGGAAATCTGAGATCAATTAAAAAAGAATGTGTTGTACGATTTCCGCCGCCACCATGAAAAATGTATGATTTCCTTAAAACTGTATTTGACAGACAAAATCGGTCAAAATCTAAAAGGCCTATGACAGTGGCACCACCGTCTACACAAATGTATACAAAAATTTTAATTCCATAAAACTCCGCGGTTCTTTCTTATACGAACTGCATCCAGCTGTCCTATACCCAGGAAAGTAACATGTTTGTCTCGTTCTTTCTTAAGACTACTTCTCACATGAGTGTAAAAGACAAAGCTAACGTCATAGATACGTCTTAATACAATTAATTATGTATGTAGTTTTCTTGATCTTAGCACGAAAATTGACAGCTTGACATTCTGTCTTATTCTAAGTTTAAATATAAGGTACTTTATAAGACACGTCTTTTCACAATTTTGTGTCGAAGGTCGTAAATCATTTTAAATTCTTTATTTGGTACAAATAACTAGTGATATTTCGCTGATACTTCACTATACGAGACATTGAGCGTAAATGTAATGTTACAATATTTTTTATCTCACGATGTATCAAAATAGATTCAAATAACTTTTTTTATAATAATATTTTAACAATCTGAATAGGCACAATAAAATACCTAAAACAGGTATCCAAAATGGCATGTCATACGACTAAGTTAAGTGAAGTCTCGTCAACGTCAGGAATTAAAGTTATTAGGTGATTTTGTATTTGGCCGGTTGACAAATACTTTGACGATTTGCTACGCAAAAACTCACTTCGAAATCTGGAAATCAATCTCAATTTCCTATGGATCCCCGAATACGATTTTAATGGGATTTAGTGATTAGGAAAGGCAGTTTCTTGTTCTTTAAGATACAGTCGGTTTCGTGTTGACACAATGACTTTTGATTTGGTACGAGGCCCCATAGACGCGTCGGCAATCTCCTTTATTTATTTTAATATAGTATAACTGACCCGCGATAAAAGTTTGGTTGAAACGAACGCAGGACAATTTATTAGAAAACGTGGCAAGTTATTTCCTATCATGAGACTTTGTGAATTTTAATTATAAAAACTTTATTTCTAACAAATTTCTCCGAAGATGTCTAGCACACCTCCTATATTATCTTACAGCTTACCTGTGTCTGCCTGTGTGACCGAACTTTACTGGGAGAAAAACACATGAAAAATCGTTGGTTCTACAAGTGACCGCTAGAGGCACTGAACGGTTGTCCATACAAATCATTTACGCAGTCGCTAGCGAGTACGGTTACTGTAAACTCATGGTTAGGCTACAGAAAGCACGCGTTTTCCAAACCACGGAACCATTTAATAAATACGTTTCGCTCTTGTCCGTAGCGTCTCGGAATGTTCCCATTGTGCTTAACAAAATACCTATTTGTTTCTCTCGCCATTGTTGCGTCTATCAATGACAAAATTTACTGCGAGACCGCAATCTTTTGTAGGTTTTTGTTATAAAGAATATTAAAACTAGAGCTATACTTGTGTCATTGTCAAAAGGTACCACTTACTACTTTCCGGCTGGCTCTTATACAATCGTGCAATAAACTTTGGAACATTATGTGTACGCGCAAGTCCTTTTTTCGTGATCGGGACGATATCGATCTATCGCGCAGACACTAGCGCCGCGCTTGAATAGTTAAAAGTACATTGTGTATAGGGCGGTAAGTAAGGAATTACAAACGAGTGTTTGTTGTAAGCCCGAGGTGAAACCGAGGGCTTTAATAACACGAGTTTGCAATTCCTTTACCGCCCGTGGCACACACAATGTTTTTCATCACACTTGTAAGGAAAACTGATTAAAATAACCTTACTTAACCTAAATAAAATTGTAAAACAGACAATGACATTAGTGACATATATCCATAGACAATGCGAATGTCAAGTCACGTTCGGAAACCATAGCGGTAGGGACCTAAAATGGTTGATTTTATATGTGTAAAATACTGAAATACACTATTTAAACATTTAATTAATGTTAGAAAAATATTTGTTTACATGTATTTGCAATAACAGTTATCTTTAAATAAATATTTCAGTAATAAAAGTTAAAAAAGTAAGTCGGCGTTTCCTTTGAACATGACAAATAAGAGTAAAACAGAACCAGCGTCTCAAATTTAAAAAGAAAACCATTACGCCCTAGGGCGTAATAGGTCATTTACGGCCCGCAAAACCTACGTGTAACAACACCATTTTCGAGCAAGTGTGATGAAAAGGTTTTTTTGTGCTTGAACGGGTGCTATGAGCTGCACAACAACAAATTTCCCGTTCGGAAAGTGTTACACAGTATAAAGGTTGTTTTACACCGGCAGGGCGAGACGAGACGAGACGAGGATTGAATTGAACTTTGTATCAAGTTGCGCGATGCGCGAGGAGAGGATTGAAAACTTCATACAAATTTCAATTCAATCCTCGTTTCGTCTCGTCTCGCCACCACCTTGACAGCAATTTTTCTCGTACAAAATCGTTCATCGCGCGGTTTATATGTGTGCGCGCCGAGAACAAACGCACTACAAGCAAAGTTTCAAGAATGCGTAAGAATGCTCCAGTGCAGATCGTACTGTCTGCACCTCATCCTCGAATACGCACGCGCCTCTAAACGGCTGAAGTTTGACTACTTGTCTGTCTGTATACTTTGGCTCAAATGCCTTTAAATTAGAAGCAAGCCGACCGTAATCAGGTCCTAGATAAAAAGTTTCAAACAACAATAAACTATTTAAGGCAATAAATCAAACGTACCACTTTGTAATAGTTTACACACATTGCAAGGTATCAATTACCAAAATGGCGTTACAAAAGGTTACAAAACTGGCCAAGTGCGAGTTCTAGTAAGAGACGAGATTCCGTGAAGAAAAATGTGGCCAGTGTGCCGTTCCGCACTACTGGTAGAGCTGAAATAAAAATATTATATATATACAGACAAATCTTAAACTATAATATAATAGAACCGTTTTCCCCCGAAGGGTAAAAAACGGATATTTAGGTTTCTGCCGTAGCTTGAACCACATGTGAGAAACGCCCCTTGTAACTCAGCCTAAATTACCTAGATTCCGTTGCTTTTACCGCGCCATCTACCGTACCTTGAAGGAACCAAGAGTCGCCCGGCGTGGTGATCGGCTGTTTGTTCGCCAGTACCTACATACCTAAAGCCGGCAAGGCCCTTAGGTGTGGTTCAAGCTACGGCAGAAACCTAAATATCCGTTTTTTACCCTTCGGGGGAAAAACGGTTCTATTTAGGTGTTCGTGCCTTCGCTTGAACCACATGTGAGACGTGTTTAACCTCTGCCGGCGCCGCGTCGGGCGTACTGTGATGGTGCTATGAACCAAGAGAAAGAACGGGTGATAAAACAAGGCGATGAAAGGAAACCATGGGATAAACATAAAAAATAACTCTTCTTATATTGATTTGTTTCCAACCAAAAATATAGGCACCTATCAAATATTTATCACAAGTGTTACTTATTACCATTTAACAGTTTGTACCATATCAGTCTTTGAGTACTACATTAATCATCTTAGTAAAGTAAAGTAAAGTAAAAGTAAAAGTAACTTTATTTGCACACACATAGTACACATACATAAGGAAGATATAATTACAACTGTAGGAGATGCATGCACAAAACAGGACTTATAGTTGCAGATCTTAAACAGGGGTTCCCAAACTAGGCTCAGCCTGTATCTTGGGCAACCAGGTAAATTTAAAATAAAGCAAGAATATTGCCTATGTACGCAATGCGAGATGTGCGGTACAATACATTATTAAGCGCTACATTAACTTATTGCACACCTCCATTGTATAGCCGATTGAATCATTTACAGTAAATAACAGGTAAGTCCAAGGAAATAAAAGGAGTTCAAAAGTATTGAATATAATGAGAAAAAACTAACTAGCTTAAGAACAACGCGTACAGTCAAGTGCAGATACATAGTACCTACGTACAAATGCTCAAGAATACTTTTGTTCGAATGCATTAGGTATTGGATAAGGACTTTACACCATAGTCTGCGACAGTTTATTCGATACATGTTAAAACACAATTAAAACACACACACGTATAGAAAAAACATCAGAGAAGAGTCGATCAGTGAATGATTTCTTCAGTCTTTCTGTAGTCAATAGTTAAAAGCCAGTTGTGAATCAGTTGCTTGGCTCTTGCGACACACAAGTCTTTAATGTTGCAGTATTTTAGAACTGAGTTGTAAACAGATGCTCCCACAAAACCACCAAATCTCCTAGCCAATGCAGATTTAACAATGGGTAAATTCAATTTATAAATGCGCTTTTTCAGCATTTCTTTGTGCAATTCAGTGTTGATCACGCGTTTGTGGGTCAAAGTACAGATGCGGAGAATAAAAAGTTGTCGAAGGCTCAGAACCTGTGCCTCTTTGTATAGCTGTGCCGTAGGATAGCGATACGGTTTTTTTAACATTACTTTTAGTACCGATCTTTGAGCCCGCTCCGCTACTAGGAGTGCTGATTTTGCTGCACTACCCCACACCCTAATACAATAGCTAGCCACAGACTGGCAAATAGCTATGTAGACCATCTTCAGAACTCTATGATTCGCCGAATTCCTGAGTCTTTTTATGATTGCTATTGTCTTCCTTATTCTTTTGGAAAGGCATAGTATATGGTGTTGGAAATTTAGTTTTTCATCCAACATAATTCCAAGATATTTAATAACCTTACAGCGCGCAATCGGGTTACAGTTACAGGGTCCAGGGGCAGTCACGGCACAGGAATGAATTTTGATGTGTATGTTGTCAGGAGGCTTAGATGCAGCAGTTTTGTGAAAACACACGTAGTTCGTTTTTTTATGGTTAAGCGTTAGTAGGTTATTTTTGAGCCATGAATTAATTAAGGTCATCCCGATTTCTGCTGTTCGAACCGTATCTTGCCATGACACGCCCGTAAATAGGATCACGGTGTCGTCTGCGTAACATATCACCTGGGCGTTCTGCAGATTAATACCGTGTATGTCATTTATATATATGTTAAACAGGGTCGGGCCTAACAGACTTCCCTGGGGAACTCCAAAATGGACTGGGAGAGCGTCACTTCTGACCGAATTAACCTTAACCAATTGACTACGATCCGATAGGTAGCTCCTGAACCAGTCCAGCGCAAGTCCTCTGATACCGGTACGCTCAAGTTTGTTTAGTAGTATACTAGGGGATACGGTATCAAATGCCTTGGCTAGGTCCAGGAAGACACCAACGCAACAAAGATTCTTGTCCAGGTTGTCAGAGATCAGATCAGTCAGAAGCGCAGCTGCGTCCTCAGTGGACCTGTTCACCCTGAAGCCAAATTGTCTAGATGAAAGTATGCCTTGGGTTTCAATAAAGTTGGATAGACGCTTGTGCACCACTTTCTCAAGTATTTTGGAGAACGTACTGAGCAGGGAGATCGGCCTGTAGTATTCCGGACGGTTTTTTGGGCCATCTTTGTGGATAGGAGTAACTGCTGCTAGTTTCCAGCGCTGAGGAAAGCGTCCCGTACTTAGGCTCAGATTAAGAATATGTGTCAAGGGGTCACATAATATGTGCCTGAATCGTTTAACAAAACTAGGAGTAACTCCGTCCGCTCCGGGGGCGCTGTCAGATTTGAGTTGTGCAGTAATGCTAAGGATTTCCTGATTATCAGTGGGTTCCAGGAAGAAAGATTGTGATGGATTACACGTTGTTGTTACTTTGGCGGCAAGGCTATCTTACAACAAAACAGTCTAATAGCAAATCAGTCTTTACTCATGTATCTTATTCTTCTTAATCTTATAATATAACAACATAATCGTATTCTTACACAGCTAATTGGTAGGGTTAAAGCAGCTGCTAAGGTTAATACTGCTACTCCTCGCAGCGGTTGCTTCAACTTCCCTACAATAATGATTGAAAAAGGTGTTCTTTGACCTCCAGTTTCCTCTCTTCAAGACCTCGTCTATGTCCATATTTTTCTGTTTCCAGATGTCCGTGGCTACACCTGCTCTGATACTCCCTGCTGAGGCTGTTATCTGTGCTTCTTTAAATAAAGTTTTAATCCACCCTGCTATGACCGTACGAGATGCTTCCTTAACTGCGCCTCGTGTAGTGATGAAAAGGCTTTCTAATTGCTTCGCTGCTCGGCGTTCTTGCGATAGGGATATCACTTGTTTAACCCAATAAATTATGTTGAATCTTAACTCTGGCATGGCTTTGATAGACCATCCCGATTGTCTGTATGAAGTATTATCTGTTTTAGACCCGAATTTTGGCCAGAAGATCAATTCTTCTTCTTTTTCCTCGAAATTTTCTGGTCGTATGCTTAGCAATGTCAAGTCATGCACCCTTCGGCCTGTTGCGAGTAGTAGTAGCGTACAAGTATGACGAGAAACTGCAAACAAACTTTTACTATTGAAGTCATAGGACTCCATAAATTTTATAAGGTCGTCCAGTTTCCAAGATAGGGGAACCTTACTTTTTGGTTTTTTGGAAAGGATGCCTTTTATGACACGACTGACGATAGGGTGCGAAGATAAATGAGAACTTTTATGTGGGTCTGTAAACGTGGTGACCACAGACTTGTGAACTAGAATGGTGTTAGGCGCGAGATTGAGAACTTCATACAGATAACAAAGGAATCGTGCTAAATCAGCTGGTCTCGGATCCTCAGTCCTTACGCTATTTTCGGACGCCCAGTGGCACCATCGGCGCCAGGCTGGGCGATATGTTTTAAGCGTGGATTTCCTCCATGACGCTTGTAGCAACTCTATTGCGCAGTCGTTCCAGTTTGAGAGCTCATGGGCCCAGCCCGTACCGTCCAGACCTGCAAATTGAGGTTGTTTACTCCCGGAGGTGGCAAGTTGGTTTCCAAGTCTACGAGGTTCTGAGAGAGGTTTGGGATCTTCCATGGTTGTTTGATCGCGCGTATCTTTATCTCCCGCGCCCAAAATGCTTTGTGCCACTCCGGTGCCACCAAAAGGTAAATACCTGTTGACTGATGTAGGTGATGGAGTACTCTTGGAATGAGAGCTGGAGGGGGAAAAATCCATCCCAGGCTGTATTTCCAGCTTTGGCTGAATGCATTTGTGTACTGACTCTTTGAATCTGTGGCATCCTCTGATACGTATGTCGGTACTAACTGCAGAGCGTGCTGACGCAAACAGATCTATTTCCGGAGTACCCAGCACTTGGAAAATTGTTTTCATTATCTGTGATTTTAGGTGCCACTCCGGTAAATTTTTTGTTCTTGAGAGGCTGTCTGTCAATCCATTGTATGGACCCGGGATGTAGCGAGCTGTAAGGGAGCAATTGTATTGCTCGCAAAGATGTAGGATGTTTGTCGTCGTTTCTAACAGCCTTCTTGACTTTGTGCCGCCTTGCTTGGTTATATAACAAGCTGCCGTTCGGTTGCCCGTCTGCCATACTACCGTTCCATTGTTTAGTGACGGCCCTAGTCGTTTGATTGTTTCGTAGAGCGCCCACAGTTCTTTCTGATTGCAGTGCCAATGGTGTTGCCATTCGTTCCAGTGTCCCCACAACTTCTGGTCGTTTGCTATTGCGCCCCATCCTGAGTCTGCTGCATCGGTGGTGATGAACAGTGTTGGACTGGAATGGTGTAAAGCTGTGCTTCTTGTCACATTTTCTTTCCACCATTTCAGCTCGGCCAAACTTGCATTTGACATAGGTTGACGAGCGTGGCGCCTTGACTTTGGAAGCTTGTTGGAGTCTATTTGTAGCCAACGGCAAGGTAACCTCCCTAGAGGAGTCGTGAACGACGCGAAGTTTAGCTTTCCTAGTAGGATTTTTGCGTCTATCCAACTCCAGTGTTTTTCGTTGAGGAACTTTTCGATCATTGATATGACTTGATGGACTTTTGAAGTCGACAGCAACTTCCTGTTCCTTTGAGTGTCCCAGGTTATGCCCAAGTACTCTATGAGTTGCGTTGGTTCTAACTGAGACTTCTCCTTGTTCACTGTCCATCCTAGTTCTTCTAGTGTCCGTATTACAAATTTTGATTGGTTCCTTAACGTGTTTGGATTTGAGTGGCTCACGAGGAAATCGTCCAAGTAAACAATCATTTTTACATCCGCTTCTTGTCTGAACCAATGTGCTAACCAGTTTGTTACTTTTGAAAAAGCATGTGGGGCACTTGATAGACCGAAAGGGAGGCATGTCATTTCGAACGTCCTCCCTTCGTATGCCAAGGACAGGAATCTGCAATGCGTTGGTACTATCGGTATGTGATAGTAGGCTTGCGAGATGTCTATTTTTATCATATAGTCTTTTGGATTCAGAACGGATGGTATCCGGAAGTGGTTCAATAGTTTGAACTTGGGCGCATATACATACTGATTTAGCCTTTTTAAATTGAAAATTGGTCTGTTTGTTCCATCTGTCTTTTTCCTGAGAAACATTGTCGAGAGGAAGCCCGTCTTGTGTCTGCTTTCTCGGATGGCGCCGTTGCCTAGCATCGTCTGAATTTCGTTTTCCATGTTTCTGGATGGGCGAATATTAAATGATTCTTGATGATTTGACAGTTCTGCCAATGGAGGTTTTTTCCAAAAAGGGATTCTGTAACCCGACAATATTTTCAGGACAGAGTCTGGAGCCCCTAGATCGGACCACTTCTGCAGATGGAACAAGAGTTGGCCTGCTCTGAAGTCATTGTTTTTTTTGGGTCCCGCCCACTTGCTTGGGGCTCCTGAACTTCTATTTCCTTTTTCACCATAGGGCCTCTTCTTTGCGACAGTGCTGGAGTTTGGGGCGAAATATTTACCGCCCTGTTTAGGTGGTGCACGTCTAGGTTGTTCCCTCTTGCTATTATATGCGCCTTTGTGTGGGAATCTGTTGTTAACTCCTGCTGCCTTGTAGCTTTTGGTGGATTTTGTGAACGGAAAAAACTTTTGTATGCCTCCCTGGTCCTTTACCGTTTGGGACAACTCGGGTTCCTTGAATAAATGCGATTCCGACGGTGGGATGCTATGGAGAACATCGTGGAGTGTTTTATTTTTTATTTTGTATGTACTTCGTCTTTGGTAGATAATTTCTGCGCGACGCCCACAGACATATTGAAGCAGATTATCTGAACTTTTGCGAAATTTGGAATTACTGGCTAAGAATTCCTCACCGACTTTCTGTTTTAGATCTCGTGGCAAATTGTCGCACAAATCATCAAAAATTTTCCTTTGCTGCAGCAGGCCGTTCGTTATGGCGCCCAGGGTAAGGTCCGTTTTTTCAAGTATGGCCACTGACGCCCATTGTGGGGTAATGCCAGCGAATTGGTTGTTTACCTTCAGCGAAGAAAATACTGGCGTGGCCTGAAATTCTTTCTGGACTTCTTTGTATTTGATATTGGTCCAACCGTCTGTTCCTAGCCTCTGGCAGTCTTTTCCCTGCTCTGCCAGAACTGGGTCCGCCTTTGAGTACCTTGTCTCTGACTCGGTCGTATGTGGCTTAAAGTCGTATGATGACTGGACGTCCATTGTGTGTTGGCCCTTGGTTGTTCCACCAGTAGTTTTGTTTGACTTGAGATCTTTTAACCGCTGTTCCGCCTCCCGAATGACTTCTCTAAGACTCGCTTCGTCCTCATCCGGGTGGTCGTATTCGATCTCTTCACAGCTGGCTTCACTTAGAAGCGGCGAGCGCTGAGGCGTGGTTTCTACCTGATGATAATTGTCATCTAGAGATGATCCATTTGAATTATCTGACCACGGGGCCCTATAAGTCGATTGTTTCAGATCATCGAGTTTCTTGTTCTGCTCGGATTGCATTTCGAGAAGTTTATTGAATAGCTCCATTTGTTGTTGGAGAACGGAAACCATGAGATGGTCGCTGCTGCCTATGGCGCTTCTTTTTGAAGGGGGTGAAGACTCTTTGGTCTCACAACGGCGTTTAAACCCTCTTGCTGCTTGAGTCGGTTTCTCTATCTCTCCTCCTTCGTTTCTAGAAGGCCTTGATGACCGAGGCGTACAGCCGGCTTGTTGATTCGGTCCGTCTTTGTCAGCTAATCTTCTGGAAGTAACCTCCCGATTCGTCAATTTGCCTTGAGCTCTGAGCTCCCGTATGTTTTCCATGAAGGGCTTGTATGACGGAGCGTGGAGCCTCTCTGCTATGTTGTGTGGTGAATATATCAGTGCTCTTCCCAGCGGCCATGATATCAAGACCCTTCTAATATGTCGATAAGCCCTTTCAGGAACGTCCTTAGCAGCAGTATAGAACGCTCGTACGAGATCGATGGTTGGAATGCCAAACCGCAACTTGCTGTCCGTGGTCGGTGATATTTCGTCTCCGAACAAGTCCTTACAAGTGAGGTCCAGTACTTTCCAATTTTCCCAACCAGCTGGATAATTGAGCTGTATTACCCTTAATATAGATGAGAAAACCTCTTTCTCGTCATCGTCTTCTGGGGTTTCTTGGGCTAAATCACCCATTGTTTTCATTGCCGTATTGGCCATGATCTGCAACCAAAGAGTTAATTAGTCATTGATTTGACCCGTCGCCCTACGAGACGACGTCGCCCTACGAGACGACGTCGGCCTACGAGCCGACGTCAGCCTACGAGACGACGTCGAGCTACGAGACGACGTCGGCCTACGAGACGACGTCGGCCTACGAGACGACGTCAGCCTATAAGGCGAAATCCGGTCTAGGGGCCGACAGGTAACATACATGTACCAACGGGTACAGTAGGACGGTGCCTATAGAAGGTCACTGCGTCTCGTCGCTGGCCCTTGGGCACCGAGCGGAATTATTAGCGTCTAATCCGAAGACGGGCGACATGTACCGACAGGTACGAAATGGCGGTACCTATAGTAGGTCACTGCTCCTGGCCAGTAGACACTGAACGGAATTAATGTCACCTGATAAAGCGATGAGCGATCTTACAATGGTTTGAGATTCCTCAATTTGAAGCGAACGAGTTGTTTTATTCACACTTTTAAATGCACGTGCTATTCGGCTGAGTTACAAAAGCGTACTGGCGAACAAACAGCCGATCACCACGCCGGGCGACTCTTGGTTCCTTCAAGGTACGGTAGATGGCGCGGTAAAAGCAACGGAATCTAGGTAATTTAGGCTGAGTTACAAGGGGCGTTTCTCACATGTGGTTCAAGCGAAGGCACGAACACCTAAATATAGCTTTTAAAATAAAATTATTCATAAGAACTAAAATCCCTATAGTTAAAACAAAATATCATCATCAACATCATTTCAGCCAAAAGACGTCCACTGCTGGACATAGGCCTTCCCCAAGGATCTCCACGATTGTCGGCTTTGTGCTGCTATTATCCAGCGGCTTCCCGCGGTTTTCACCAGATCGTCGGTCCACCTTGTGGGAGGCCTGCCAACACTTCGTCTTCCGGTACGTGGTCGCCACTCGAGAACCTAACCACCCCAACGGCCATCAGTTCTGCGAGCAATGTGCCCTGCCCATTGCCACTTAAGGTTCAAGTTCGCTCAAAGGGCAATGGAAAGAGCTATGCTCGGGGTTTCTCTTCGAGATCGAATCAGGAACGAGGAGATCCGTAGAAGAACTAAGGTTACCGATATAGCTCAACGCATTGCAAACAAAATATGCGGCGCGGTAAAAGTCACTTTATGGCCAGGTGTTTACGATGTTTTTCCTAACAAAACCGACTACGAAAAAAGAATTCACGAGATACTTACTATTAATAAAAAACACTCAAATTGCTGTAATATTTGAGTACACAAGAGGCACGAGTTTACTATAAAAAAATACTGAATTGCTTTACATGTGCCTATTAGCAGTTTATACAATTGATACACCAGGGGCCTTAAAATACGGGTGTGGTTTTATAAAACAAGCCGAAGGGAAGTTTCATAATAAGATCACACGAGTGTTTTAAGGCCTAATTACGTACAGTTACATTACTTATTTTATCTACACACATTATAAATCCTCAATTATGAGTTCGGGGACAGTAAGAATGACCGCCATTGCGCCACCATGGTCGACTAGATTTCAAATCATGACCAACTGGATTTTCATAATAGTATCGACTTCGATGTTAATATGATTATTATACATTATAATAACACTGGCACAGCTAACACACTGATGTTACATTACAGGTTGCAATAATAGTGGTTATTAATTATTATTTATACGGTTTCCGATCGCATAATAGACGATTTATGATATGGGTGTAATGAAATATTTAAATAATTCCCGCAATCCCTCTTGGATCCCATCATCAGAACTGGATTGAGAAAAATATGGGAGCATAACCTTTCAATAAAAAAATTGTTCAAATCGTTTCACAAACGCCCCAAGGTAACAAATAATAAGAAAATCGACTAGAGAACCTCCTCCTTTTACTTCACAAAAGTTAATTTTATTAAAAAGAAAGGAACCCTAACAGTCTCCAAATCAACATTGACGCTTCATACATTACTATAGCCCACGCAAGCTCGTATCTTGTTCAACAATCTTCTTGAAAACACAACCTTGTGACTTTGGCTTAAGTTCCAGTTTCCATCGAAGCAGCAGGCTTGATTAGAGGCCTCGTGAATTGGTAATAAGTCTCGCGGGATAATTAATAAAGCATCGTAATGAAAGTAGCCGCTTCAAGTGACGTTCACCGTGAAATAGATAGAGGTGGCAATTTTCATTATTTTTTTAAATTATTAATTTTTTATAAAGGAAAACCTCCAATAAAATAATTATAACTTATTGAGAGCTATAGCGCAAGTTTTGGTTTGGTCATGAAAAAAATGTACTAGCGACGTTCCCAAGTGAGAACCCTATTTTTAATTTGATTTCTATAAAATATTTTACTAACAATATTTAAAAAAATCTATGGCGATTGTAATGGTTCAAAATATTTTCTATGAATCAAATTTTATATCAAATGAAATAAAAATTATATTCATTCCGAGCAGGAGAAGTAAGTGAGATTTGTCGGTATAAAAAGAGTGTGCGTCGACGTTCAATGTTTATTTGTCTCATGGTAACTCGAGCATCGATTATTCGATCGTTCTGAAATGATCCAAGAAGGGGTTTGATTAGTTTGAACTATTTACTCCCAAACTTCATACACGTTTCAGTTTCCAGACGTGTGTATTAAATTATGATTTGCTAGGATAATCAATTTAAATATAAATTAAAACGAAAATAAGTAGGTATTATAAATTAAACAAATTAAATTGAATGAACTATTAACGATTAAGTAAATTAAATTTTGCTTGCGATTATCACGCACGAAAATTAGTGTGCCAATTGGTTATTGGTAGATTATAAATGCTTGAAATAAAATAAATGCCTCTTCTATCGCTTGCTGCATGCACCCGAAATATGCTCCAGTTGTTCAGCGGGCGGCGCGGGCGCATCTTACCCAACGTTACCTAACGCTTCTCGCGCGTGGAACATACACTGCGGACTTAGGTACAATTTGGCACAGCATCTTTACATCGATAAAACGAAAAAGAAAGGTGACCTAAAAGTAGTTTTTTTTAAGTTTAAGCAATTTAGAACTTATGTAACAGTACATTGTGTATCTAGGGCGGTAAGTAAGGAATTACAAACGAGTGTTTGTTATAAGCCCGAGGTGAAACCGAGGGCTTCAATAACACGAGTTTGTAATTTCTTTACCGCCCGTGGCACACACAATGTTTTTCATCACACTTGTGAGGAAATCTTAATAAAATAACCTTACTTTTCGACCCAGTATGACAAGAAAATATTAAAACAGACAGTGACATTTGTCACATATGTGCATAGACAATGCGAACGTCAAGTCACGTTAGGAAACCATAGCGGTAACGGCCATTTTAGTTGATTTTATATTTGCAAAATACTGAAATACATTATTTAAACATTTAATTAATGTTACCGAATTATGTGTTTATATGTATTTGCAATTACAGTTATCTTTAAATGAATATTTCAGTGATAAAAGTTAAAAAAGTAAGTTGGCGTTTTCTTTGAACATGACAAATAAGAGTAAAACAGAACCAGCGTTTCAAATTTAAAAAGAAAACCATTACGCCCTAGGGCGTAATAGGCCATTTACGGCCCGCAGAACCTACGTGTAATGACACCATTTTCGAGCAAGTGTGATGAAAATTTTATAACAGCATCTGAGATTGAGAAAAATAGTACATTACACAACTAGGGTGGTAATACAAAGAAAGGCCGAGATCGCAGAAGTGTTAATATGCGATCGAGGGTTTTCTTTATTACCTATTATTATGTGGCATAAAAGTATTCATTTTCATACCAATTTATTTTTTATTTGTCTTGTTTGGACGCATAGAGAGACCCTTTACATCTCTATAAATGTAGTTTTAAGTTTAATGTAATGTATTAATTAAATCTTATATTAACGCCATATTGTTGTAATACTTGTTGGTCGAAAAGAGAAACTGGTGAGTTTCTTCCGGCGCTTCTTCTCACCAGAAGGTCAGTACCCGAAGCGCCAAAAGAAAAGAAATAATACATATTTAGAATCAGACTTGTAAAAGAGCCCTTGAGGGCCTACTTAAAGAAATAAAATTATTTTTATTTTTTTTAGTTTAAGGAGCATAAATGGAATGCAGTGGGAGGCAGACTTCTTTCAGTGGCTGGTAGGCGAATAGATAAAATAAATTTTAGATTTTTTTTATTATAGCTGTTATTAAGGAGCAAACGTCCTAGAAAAGAGAAAGTAAAGAAGGATAAGATAAATTCACGAAAAATTTTACAAACTTTTTGAATGGTTTTACTACTTAAATAAATAAGGAAGTAAACTTTTTTCTGCTTCATGAATACTGCCAATTTCGTGTTGAAAAATGTATGTATTTGGTTTAGAACCTATGGACACGTTTTTCATTTATATAATAGGTTATTTTTTTGAACAAAATAAAGCAAATACTTTTATTACTGTTTTATTTTACTTATTTCTCTATCGAATAAGTGTTTTAACACTTTCTGTGCCTATTTTCAATTCCCGTAGTATAATAATGGTTTGCAAGAACAAAAAAAGAAAATGAAAATAACGAGACAGAAGAAATTAGTTTACTAAAACACATTTTTTTCACCAACCACATTCAGTACATTATTTTATGAACTAAATAAGTATTATATAAAATTCGTAACATTTCGACTTCCATAAGATCTTAAAAAAATCCAAAAGCAGCTACTAAATGCAAGCGTACACGTACGTTGAATTATTTTATCTGCATTTCATGTAATTGATTGAATCAGGCGTTATTTTGCGGAACTCCATGTTAATTAATAAACGTAAACAAAAATATATTTGCAATTGAATGTATGAAAAAATACGCAAGTAATAGGCTAGATGACAAAAAAACCTGTTTAGTCCGTCAGGTAGATTATTAAAAAATATTGTAGACGTATTTTTTATTTTGTTTGACAAACGAAAAATGACGAAGATAGAGTGCTTAGAAGTTTCGAGTGACGTCACTCCTTGGTACAATTTTCACTTAGGAGTGACGATACAAGCCCGTGGGGGCAGTTTGATGATCTATAACTTTGTCAATTTTTAATATTTTGACAAACCAAAAAATAATGTACCATATTTTTCCATAGTCTAACTGACGGACTAAATACAATTATATATTTTTAACCCAGTCGTCATCCCTTGTAACGGGCTAGCTGATTGACTAACACGTTATCATATCGTGGATTAGCAAAGCAATATTTTTATTTGCATTTCATTTCTTAAGTCCATACTTTCAGTATTCGACCGCACAGTGTGTAACTCCGCTAAGATATACACACAAAACATTTCGCTATAAAAACGGAAGAGTGAAATTTTCGGAACACATTCGTGAGTCAAACTGAACGAGATCACTCTGAAGCTGAGTGGCTCAGTTATTTATTGGTGTCCCTGGATTTCTGTGACAATGAAGCTGGTATGTGAAGTGAATTAGTGATTAGTGACAGTTTTGTGAAATTAATTGTTATTCATGGCGTGATAAATTTGTGATGTGGCGTTTTGCCACTGTCGCATATCCCTCAGCCTAGCTTAGACTTAGAGGGTTTCCTGGGTAGCTCAATCGGGTAACCAGAGATAGGGAGAGTAAATGCAAACACCACGATTATAGATATAACAAAAACTGTCTTTTATTCACTTTAAGAATCTCCTATAATTAAACAACGGGCCTGAAGGGCCAGAAAATAATTACTGCCGTATGGGCTTTTTATTAAGTTTAGCGTGCTGAAGGCTTATTGCTGAAAAGTTATATACGGAGTACAGTCTGCCGGCTGAAGGCTTTCGGCTATACAAAAGTTGCTAACAATCGTGTCGGGCGGCTGATGGCCGGGTACCGTTTTTAATGAAATTTAACCAGAACGGTCGGGAGGCCGTTTGAGTTGACTGAAATGTTATGCCTGAAGGCTTATGGCTGAAAAGTTATATACGGAGTACAGTCTGCCGGCTGAAGGCTTTCGGCTATACAAAAGTTGCTAACAATCGTGTCGGGCGGCTGATGGCCGGGTACCGTTTTTAATGAAATCAACCAGAACGGTCGGGAGACCGTTTGAGTGGACTGAAACGTTATGCCTGAAGGCTTATGGCTGAAACGTTATGTGGGATACGGATTCCCGGGCGAGTCCCAGAGTGGGTTTACACGGGAGCCGAGCGGTAGCGGTTTTCAGGGTCCCGTGGGACGTTATTTACGTTCGCGGAGCGGTCTAGTAATGGTTTAGGGTCTTGAAGAGACGTTAGTTCTATCTACAGAGGAACACGGGGTTTTGAAGGGAATTTCGGGACTCCCAGCCCCTGTCGCGATGCGTTAGAGCACACACGGCGCCAGGAAGCCAAGAATTGGAGATACTCCCGTCGTCCGGTCAGCGATGCGTTGTAGCACACACGGCGCCCGTCTTACGGGAGGGGGAGAGGGACGTCGCAAATGCGTTGATGCACACACTGCGCCAGGAAAGGTTAGGGATTCATTTGGTTGCTAGACGTCCTTACGCCGGCGCGCCGAGCAATCAAATGCTGCTGTTAGTGGTTCGCGTGCCGCTTTTATAGACGCGATAGCTACCGCTCGTCCCCGCGCCCCGCCCGCGGCTGACGTCACGCGCGCCCCGCTCTTAGCCGTTTGCTGCGGTGACTCATCCCTGGCGCGCGCGGCGTCCGCGGCGGCCGGCGCCCGCCGCCGCGCGCGGCGTCTCATGCGCCGCTCGTACTGCACAGACGCGGCTGCCGCTTCAGGGCCGTGGATGCTCATTATATGCCCTCCCCACGCACGGAGATTTTTACCTGTAAAAATCACCTATTAATCCGGGCAAATCCTGCTGAGGTGAGGAGAGTCAGGGGCCTAAGGTGTGGCTTGGTCGGTATAATGAGCATCTGGATCTATTAAGTTATGTTTGGGATCGATCTAATACTGTTGTCTGATGTATTCTATCGCGGGGTATATGTGTCAAGTTGGGAGGAGCTCATCTGCTCTCTAATCGGCACGGACAGCCTGTTAGGTATTAACTAGGTCTGAGGATGAAATGGAGTTATTATTATGGTAACTATTTGACACATGGAGACGGCATCGGGGAAAACGGTAGAAAGTAACGGTTAATAAAAAATAATTAAAATCGTCCCAAACCAAGAGAAACAAAATAATAACTGAATTGTTTACTTTATGTTACTGGAATATGCTCTATGCTTCGGAGGGAGATGAGAGAGCATCGGTGACAGGGAAAGAAAGGAAAAAAAAAAAATTTAATTCGTCCCAAGCCACATCAAAAAAAAATACTGCTTTGTTTATGCTATGTTTCTGGAGTGACTATCCCTGTCTATTTATTTCTTATTTATTTATCCGCTTGCTCATATTAATATGTTTCATTGTGTAATTATTTAATTGGGTTCAGCTTGCCCATTCATTTCTTAACTTATATGTTTTAAATAACCACGCCATCTGTTTTAAGTTTACTGAATTAATGTGTATTCTTCGGTTGTACGTAACTGAGCCGGTTGCTAGTTCCTATGGTTTGACATAGGTGTCGCTGTCATTAATTGTTACTTCGGTGTCAACGTCTGCGCAAGTTATGTACTTATCTCTTTAATTAATTCCCGGTGCGGTCGGTAGATGGCGCTGTTATTTTGTTATTTATTTTATAATTTATCGGTATTTCTCGGTATTTATTTTTAACTATTATTTTATCTTATTTCGCTATCTTAGCTACTACTTATCGGTATTTATGCAACTTATTTTACGGTTATTTATCGTTTTGGTTGTTTACTACGAATGATTATAGGTATAAGCCGGTATTGTTTATACAGAGATTTTAATTATGTGGGGTTTTAAATATACGGTGCCATTAATAAAACATTCCTTTCAACTAAAACTGTACTTTTAAATATACGGATCTTTAAATATTATGTTATGGTGCTATAACCATTTTTTTTTTGTTTTACGGGGCAATTTTAATCATACACGGTTTTAAAACTTTGACGCTAGTTATCTATTAACGATTCCGGTTTTTAATTACCACATGATTTGCACTATATAGGGTTTATATGTTATTAAGTAAATGATTTCGGCTACAATTTAGCCGTCAGGTAGGTATGCTGTTATGCACCGGTATATCCCTTCTTAGGTTATATGTTAGGTCGGTATCTGTTATTCTGGTTATGGATCGCCGCTTTG
This sequence comes from Eudemis profundana, assembly GCA_947034925.1. Classification (NCBI taxonomy): domain Eukaryota; kingdom Metazoa; phylum Arthropoda; class Insecta; order Lepidoptera; family Tortricidae; genus Eudemis; species Eudemis profundana. Next base: position 2,040,445 of record OX344811.1, read on the forward strand.
TTTGTTAGGTACTTCGGTATGCCACGCGCAGTAAAACTACATTAGTTTGGTTCGGTTTTTGTTTTTCGCCGGACTTGCAGGTTTCTTTACGTTTAATCCGGTTCTTACCTTCCAGGGGTCGTCAAACCGCGGGTCGCGGTCCGTACATATGATGCTGGCTGACTGTGTGCGGGTCTTCGGAAATTAGTGGTCTGTCTTATTGACCTTTTAATTGTTTTCTTGTCTTTTTGGTTTCTAGATGCGGGTTTTTCGTACCTACAATATGACACTGGTTTACCTTTGGGGTCGACGTTTTCTGCGCGGGATGCTGGATACCTTTTGCCTCGCCGTCTTGTCTGGGGGTAATCGGTACACTCTTACGTGGTTTCTTTCATCCATGGTACTGTGTACTGTTTGACGCAATGTCTTATATCCGGGATCGTGGTTGTTCACTGACGTGACGTGTTTTCTTCGTTATGATGATTATTTAATGTACATGATGTCTTTTATGCGGGGTATTGATTGTTTTCTGACGTGACGTCTTTCATGCGGGGTATCGGTTATTGGGAAATGTGATGTATTTTATGTTCGGGGAGTTCGACGCTTCGACACGACGTCCGTTCTAGGTTGATGCTTGTTTCTTGACGCGGCGTCTTTTGTTTAAGGTATTGGACACTTTGGACGCGATGTCTTCTGTTCGTAGATCTTGACACTTTTAGACGCGACGTTTTTTTTCGGTATATATGATTGTCTATCGACGCAGCGTCTTTCTTCCGGGATATCGTTCACTTTTTAACGCGATCTCATACGGAACACTTTTCTTGGCGGTATTTTATGTACTAAATGCTAGGTACCTTTTGACGCGGCTGTGCGCTGGCTGGTCGGAACTATGTTTTGCGAGTAAGCTGTGGCGTTTTGTTGATACGCGTGCGCCCGCTGCTGTCCATAGTGATGTGATGTTTTGTTGGTACGTGCGTGTGTGCTGCTGGTCGTAGGCGTCCCCCACTGTTGCGTATTTTTTCTCTGCGGTTCTCTGCGGCGTTTTATCTGATCGGCGGCTGGGTGGTTTCATACGGAACACCTTTTTTTTCTTCAGTGTTTATATATTATACGGGATACTTATGATGTTCTGACGCGACCTTTTATTCTCGGGATACTAGGTATGTTTTGACGTGACCTTTCTTCTCAGGCTGCAAGGTATGTTTCGATGTGACGTTTCTTTTTGGGATCCAAGGTATGTTTTGACGTGACATTTTCTGACTCAGGATACGAGGTATGTTTTGGCGTGACGTTTTCTTTTCAGGATGCACGGTACCTTTTTACGCTGCCGCGCGCCGGCCGGACGGAGCTACGTTGTAATATTATTTTGATACGGTTTTGGTCGCGCGCGTTCGCTGCTGGTCGTAGGTCTCCCCTTCTGTTGTTCGGTGCGGTTGTCTGCGTCATGTTAGGTAGGCGGGTTGGTGGTTTCTGTTAGCAAGTACGGTATTGGGTATGTTTGTACGTATTATCTCTGGTCGTTTGCGGCGTTGTGTTCGGTCGGCGGGTTGGTGATTTTTTTGTTGTTAGTGAGTACGGTTGTATGTCTGTTGGCAGGTCTTATGTCCATCGTTTCCCTTAGTCGCCTCGTACGACACCCAACGGGAGGTCATGGGGTAGTGTTATTCTTAAGCCGACTACTACACGGCTAGATGCGGTTTAATCGGTTCTGTAATCGGGCCAGGGATCCTTATGTGGATAACGGTATATTTTCCTTTTCCTTGCCTGACTCGATTCACGACCTGATTGTTGGGTTGACGGAGTTCGTGTACTCACTTCGGTTTTGAAATTTTGAGATAGTACTTGCTGTGGTTTGTCGGTATTAATTGGGTGCCTCGGGTGTCGGTGTCGTGAACTACGCTGATCTGTTTTTAATTCTAGATCTCTCGTTCTATGGTCCCATTTTCTTCCCTGGTTGTGTTGTTCATACGCTTGCGGAGAAAAAACTGACGATTTCTTTTGGTGTTGCGGAATCCGGTAGTGTAATGTTACGGTTTTTACGAATGTTCTCGGTGTTTTCTTATTGGTTGCGGTGTTTATCGGTCGGTTTAAATCTTCATTGTACATACGGTTGGATATATTTCTTTGAGGCGGCTGGTCGGATCGGCGGAACGGGATCGGCGCACGCTCCTGCGATTTTCGGTTCTTATTCCGGTTTTTCGGGGCCGATGTGATGTGGTGTTTCTCGGTTTCGCGGTGTTTTATTTTACGGTTACACTTTTGATTGTGTATTATGGTCGGTGGCTCCTGTTGGCGTTCCCCTCGTGTATGTGCGTTGGAGTTAGATGTGATGTGGCTTTTCTCGGTTTTTCGGCGTTTTATTTTACGGTTATGCTCGCTTGGCACTTTGTTAACTTCCAAATTATATACGGTCGGTTTACACTTTTGTTTGTGTATTGCGGTCGGTGGCTCCTGCTGGCGAGGGCGTCTATGTACGTTGTAGTTATTCTGCAGAGGAATATGACATGATTCTTGGACGGGTTTTTCGGATTTATTTCTTTCTCCTTTCCACACGATTTGCAGTCCGACTCTTCGGAGGATGTCCATTCCGAGGATTATGTGTGTGGCGGCCGGGAGAACTCGTACGCAGTGTCGTATAAGTACTTGTTTTATTTCTATATCCACCATCACACACTTATTTACCTGCGTTCTTGTCCCGTCGGCTAGAAGTATGCTTCTCTGCTTGTCGGTTTCTCTGACTGCTTTCTCGACACACTTTGTATATACCTCCTCATTTATATAAGTGTTCGTCGAGCCGGTATCCACTAGAGCTTCGTAGATGTCTCCCATGATGCGAATTTCGGTGTAAATACGGTTGTCTTCTCTTAGCTGCTCCCTTACTGACCCTAGGGGTTCTCGCTTACTCCGTATTTCTTTTCTACAGCAGTTCTTGCTTAGGACTCCACGCTTCCCGCACTTGCTACAGAATATTTGTTTAGTACCTCGGCACATTCTTGTATCATGTCCTGGTTTTCCACAGGACCAGCAGCAGGTGGAAGGGTCGTATTTCGGATGTATTCTGGTTGTCTCTCCTACCTTGAAGTGTTCCCTGCTCGGGGATTGTGTCACTGGTTTTCGTCTATTTTCGCTCATGCTTGCTTCTGGATAATTGGTGCCTCGATCTGCTTGGTTGTCCTCCTGTGTGTCTTGGTTATTGTATTGCGTCACTACGATGTTTTCGTAGTCGGCGGCTAGTTTTAGCAGCGCCGGAAGATTCTGGTAGTCTTGTTTTTGTATGTAAAACTTGTAGCTTCTCTGCATATTTTCGTATATTCGGTGCAGTTGCTCTGCTTCGGACAGCTTCGCGTAGCGTCTCATGAGTGTTTGCAAATCGGTCACGTATTCGGTAAACTTCTCTCGGAATCTCTGTTTTCTAGCCACTATTTGTACTATTAGGTCATCTTCGTAATTGCTCGGGAAATAGTACAATTTAAATAATTCCAGGAACTCACCCCATGTTTTCCAGGATGTGGCGTTATTTCTGTACCACAGCAGGGCTTTTCCCTGCAGGATTCTTGGCAGCGCCTGTAGTATTTCTTCATATTCTACGTCGCATGCTTCGATTAATTCTTCTAGCCTTTCTAGAAATTCTACGGCGTTATCTGTACCCCTAAACGACAGGTTCCATTCCCTTATCAGTTTTGAGAGTGTACTCGCCTTTGTATCTCGCTCGTTGTCGGCCATTCTTGGTGGATTTCCCTTGCGCGGTGTCTGGAAGTCTTCGGCTTCCTCTGTCGCCTGGGTGACAGGATTTCTTACTTGCTCAACGGTGTCGGACGGTGAAGCTTTTGTTTCGGCTTCCTTTAATAACTCGGTTTTCTCTATATCTTCGGCAACAAGTTTTCTTACTTGTTCTACGGTTCGATTTTCGGTCGGAATACCCCTTTCTTCGGCTTCTTTCATTAACTCGTTTCTCTTTAAGCGGTATATCCAGGAGGTGGGCATTAGCGATTACCTGAGGGCCTAGTTCTAGCCTAAATCACTACTATCGGAACTTTTTACGGTGCACAAAAAAAAATGCTGTATCGGAAAACGGAATCGCTAAGGTAAAAACGTTATATGGAATTTGTTAATCTGTAAAAAAAAATGGTTATCGAGATACGTTAAACTGAAAGAAAAGGTTATTAGGCACTCGTTAAGCTGAAACAAATTATTATTTATGGCACAAAACAAAGTTATTCGGTTATCTTCTTTCTAGCAAGTTTTTATATTTTATTTCTCTCTTTATCCCTGGTTTTATTGAGCTGTATGACTCGCATGTGAGTCTTTTAGTTGGGCGCCAAATGTGATGTGGCGTTTTGCCACTGTCGCATATCCCTCAGCCTAGCTTAGACTTAGAGGGTTTCCTGGGTAGCTCAATCGGGTAACCAGAGATAGGGAGAGTAAATGCAAACACCACGATTATAGATATAACAAAAACTGTCTTTTATTCACTTTAAGAATCTCCTATAATTAAACAACGGGCCTGAAGGGCCAGAAAATAATTACTGCCGTATGGGCTTTTTATTAAGTTTAGCGTGCTGAAGGCTTATTGCTGAAAAGTTATATACGGAGTACAGTCTGCCGGCTGAAGGCTTTCGGCTATACAAAAGTTGCTAACAATCGTGTCGGGCGGCTGATGGCCGGGTACCGTTTTTAATGAAATTTAACCAGAACGGTCGGGAGGCCGTTTGAGTTGACTGAAATGTTATGCCTGAAGGCTTATGGCTGAAAAGTTATATACGGAGTACAGTCTGCCGGCTGAAGGCTTTCGGCTATACAAAAGTTGCTAACAATCGTGTCGGGCGGCTGATGGCCGGGTACCGTTTTTAATGAAATCAACCAGAACGGTCGGGAGACCGTTTGAGTGGACTGAAACGTTATGCCTGAAGGCTTATGGCTGAAACGTTATGTGGGATACGGATTCCCGGGCGAGTCCCAGAGTGGGTTTACACGGGAGCCGAGCGGTAGCGGTTTTCAGGGTCCCGTGGGACGTTATTTACGTTCGCGGAGCGGTCTAGTAATGGTTTAGGGTCTTGAAGAGACGTTAGTTCTATCTACAGAGGAACACGGGGTTTTGAAGGGAATTTCGGGACTCCCAGCCCCTGTCGCGATGCGTTAGAGCACACACGGCGCCAGGAAGCCAAGAATTGGAGATACTCCCGTCGTCCGGTCAGCGATGCGTTGTAGCACACACGGCGCCCGTCTTACGGGAGGGGGAGAGGGACGTCGCAAATGCGTTGATGCACACACTGCGCCAGGAAAGGTTAGGGATTCATTTGGTTGCTAGACGTCCTTACGCCGGCGCGCCGAGCAATCAAATGCTGCTGTTAGTGGTTCGCGTGCCGCTTTTATAGACGCGATAGCTACCGCTCGTCCCCGCGCCCCGCCCGCGGCTGACGTCACGCGCGCCCCGCTCTTAGCCGTTTGCTGCGGTGACTCATCCCTGGCGCGCGCGGCGTCCGCGGCGGCCGGCGCCCGCCGCCGCGCGCGGCGTCTCATGCGCCGCTCGTACTGCACAGACGCGGCTGCCGCTTCAGGGCCGTGGATGCTCATTATAAATTGATATAGTTGTTGGGGTAATCACCAGTAACCAACCGTGTTCAATAAATGGTCACCCCCATAACTGATCACCAGACAACGTACATTTAGTAGCACTTTCATTGCAAGCATCTTACAAGGAAAGGTGCCCAACTGTCCGGCTCCGATCTGATTTAGTTTGATATATGTTAGAGAGTAGTCTAAAATAATAGACACTTATTTTTTTTAGCTGCCCAATCTCAACCTATTGGGACAAACTGACCTCCAAAGTACTGAAAAGTGACTAAACCCTCCAATTTCTACAGAAAAAAAATGCAAGCACGTTGCCAGTTAATTGCTGGTTCGATATTATGTTTGAAATCATGAAAAAATAATAGGCACGTATTGCGTTATATCGGCTGAAACTCGTATTTTCCAAAAAAACACCCTTCAAAGTTTGAGCCCTTTGACGGTGTTTTTTTTTAGGAAAATATGAGTTTGAGGTGAAATGACAAAACACGAGTCTATTCTTTTTTCATGTTCTCTAACATATAATTAGCTAGCAACTTGTTTGAATTTTTTTTTTCTGTAAAAGTTGGAGGGTTTAGTCACTTTTCAGTACTTTGGAGGTCAGTTTGTCCCAATAGGTTGAGATTGGGCAGCTAAAAAAAATACGTGTCTATTATTTTAGACTACTAACACATATCAAAATAATACAGATCGGAGCCGGACAGTTGGGTACCTTTCCTTGTTAGTAGAGTATAATAGGAGAGAACAAAGTTTATTTAATCGATTTATTACTATTGTTCATATTAACACTAATTATTAATTTATTAATTAATTACATTTTGATTGTAATTTCTCACTCCTATAGCATTCTGTCATGATACCAGCACTGAAAATGCTACGTTTATGATGTCTGCTGACCACTTTGTGAAAATATATGTAAAGTAATAATGTTACAATTAAAACGTTTGTGTCTTAGGTGATATGTACACAATCAAACTAAATTCATAGATTTAAAACAACTCTTGGTTTTTTAATGTCATAAATTAATGGCCAATAACTGAACACTTTCATTTAACCAGCCAGTAATTAAGGATTTACCCTATTATAATTAGAAATCTTGTGCACTCCACCCAATACGCATCCGGTCTTGAGATGACTCGAGTCGCTCGGTTTTCCATCATCACAAGCAAGGTTAACAATCCATTTTCACGTCATTAATTCAGATTCATAAAAAAAATGGAAATATTAAGGAAAACGTACTTAAAACGACCAATAAGTGCAAATTAAAAACATAGCGTCACAATTTTTCCTCGTGGAAAAGTTCGTAATTCAAAATTCTTCTCAGTAGGTAGTAAAACAAGTAATAAAGCCTTCTGGAAAACATTCCATACAAAGCTGCGCTATCTTGGAATTTACATTCATTCGTAAACAAAGACCGACATCCGACATAACTCGTAAACCTTTTGTCTTGAATCTGATTAAGTCATCAAGTCATCGTTTGACATGCGGAATCATAAACCGTGACATGACATTGAGATAAAAATGAAATTAAATGATTGTACGTGGTAAAAAAATGCTGACATTTAAAAACGTTTATTTTGTGCAGATTCTCTGTGTATTCTTATTAATGAGTAAGACACCATTTTGAAAAATGATGGTAACAACGTCGGACCTGTCGGTAGGAAATATATTTTTCATCACACTTGCTCGAAAATGGTGTCATTACACGTAGGTTTTGCGGGCCGTAAATGACCTATTACGCCCTAGGGCGTAATGGTTTTCTTTTTAAATTTGAAACGCTGGTTCCGTTTTACTCTAATTTGTCATGTTCAAAGAAAACGCCAATTTACTTTTTTAACTTTTATTACTGAAATATTTATTTAAAGAGGACTGTTATTGCAAATACATGTAAAACACATATTTCTGTAACATTAATTAAATGTTTAAATAGTGTATTTCAGTATTTTGCAAATATAAAATCAACCATTTTAAGTCTTTACCGCTATGGTTTCCGAACGTGACTTGTCGTCTTGATATATGTCACTAATGTGACTAACTGTCAGTTTTACAATTTTATTTAGGTTAAGTAAGGTTATTTTAATCAGATTTCCTCACAAGTGTGATGAAAAACATTGTGTGTGCCACGGGCGGTAAAGGAATTACAAACTCGTGTTCTTAAAGCCCTCGGCTTCGCCTCGGCCTTGTAACAAACACTCGTTTGTAATTCCTTACTTACCGCCCTTGATACACAATGTACTATTATGCCACACCTGGCCATAAAGTGGCTTCTTCCGCACGCTGCGCGTACGAAAAAAGCCGCTTTCTGGCCAAGTGTAGACATAAAATGCTGTACACAACACGGGAGGTAATAAAGAAAGCCCTCGATCGCATATTTACGTCCCTCGCTTGCAGCTCGGGCCGCAAACTTCAGCGATCTCGGCCTTTCTTTGTATTACCACCCTAGTTATGTAATGTACTATTTTGTAGAGTCCCAATTCATAAAAATATTTAGGGCAAGAGTACGTAACAATAGATAACTTTAGTTGTTCGCCATAAAAAATGTGCGCTAGAAATAGTTAGCAGATTTGCCATTAATTTTTGTTGGCAGATTTGGCAATCATTGTCTCAATAACAAAATCTATTTCATTGGTCACAGAATAACCTATTATTTTGATTTTTAGTTCACTTCTTTAGCAGCTATCTTAGCTGTAGCATCATCAGACCCGATCTACACCACGCAACCCACTGAGCATTTCGCGAACAACGCCGAATCCTACCAATCAGCGCTCGAGCAGCAACAGCAGGGCGTCTACGGCGACCAATCACAGTACAGCCAGCGCGGCTTCAGTCAATCAGAGGCCGGGTATTCCCAAGGTCACACGGTCGCGTTCCCCAGTGGACAATCGTCGTTTGCGGGCCAGAGCACGTATACTGGTCAGAATGCGTTTGCGGGGCAAAATGCCTATCAGCAGCAGAGACCGTCTACAGAGAAGACAGCCAGAATAATTAGTCTGCAAAATGAACATAAGGGGAAGAGCTACCAGTATTCTTATGAAACTGAAAATGGTACGTATTATTTAATTGCGTAGTAATCACATTATCGTTATAGACACGTTTGAAGATTCTAAGCCTGTAGGTTCCTCTAGGCTTTCTCGATCGATAAATAAATTATTAAATATCTGTTGTGATTATCTGTGGTGTGTCATATAGCGCGGAAATAAAAGTGTGTGTTTATAATCTGGCTGTATTAATTAATTCTCCAGTTTTAACACTCAAGTGCAGTATAATCCGATATACAACATTGGCGACGAGGATGCTTTATCATTTATTGATCGATCGACAAAACGTATAAGCCTACTGGAATTTGCATATTTCTATATAAATTAACTTGTGGCTCTCTCGAGCCAGAGTCGAGTCCTCTCGGACAGGGGGCTACAACTGTCCCCTGTCCTCTCGAGTCTAAAAAAAACCTTACGGCTCCACCATTTTGAAAAAAATCCAAAAACCTGAGCAGGACGTTGTATACAGCGGCAATTTACGCCAGTTGATATTTCTTTGTTTGTGTCTTTTTGGCACCCATCTAGGCTTATCTCACTCACCCCACAAATACGTATGATCACATCACTATAATTTTTCCAGGAATCAAAGCCCAAGAGCGCGGCGAAGCTCAAGGCAAGGGCATCCGCGTTCAAGGCGGTTACTCGTACACCGGCGATGATGGTCAGGTGTACACGGTGACATACACCGCTGACGAGAACGGCTTCCACCCCCAGGGCACACATCTGCCCATCCCCCCTCCTATACCTGAGGCCATACAGAAGTCCATAGAGCAGAACGCGCGGGACGCCGCTAATGGAGTCAATGATGATGGTGAGTTTAGTTTTGAAATAGGAACCTATTTGATAGAATATAGCTAGCAGTAAGGTTAGGTACTTCTTCTTTTTCTAAGTTGGTCCCTCATAGCTGAGAACCGTGATCGAATGCAGCTGCCCTCCAGATAGTCCAGTTTTTGGTTTTTTGGACCACTTTGCAGCTCTTTTGACCGCGCACCAACGTGCTGGGACTCTTACTCTGGTGCGTTTGCCCTCCACAAATCCAAGAATAATCTGTTTTTCTAGCTCATACCTTGGTGACCGTATGATGTGCCCAAAGATACGGAGTCTGTTGTCTGTGTATGCTAGTTAGGTAAGGTTAGGTTAAAATTGCCTGGTAGTAGGAAGAGTACTTTTACATCGAAGGAATCATCCCCTGAGGCTGTGATCTAAATGCTGGAGGCCGGCCAGCCAGAAAGCCATTGAACAGAACGTGCGGGAAACTGCTAATAGAGTGTATGGTGATGGTAATTTGGGTTTTGAGTTACCTGATAGGGAGTGATATATAGAAGGAGGAAACTTCTAAATCGGAGAGGGTATTTGTATTGTCAGATAGCCAATGGCTTTGAAAGTTGAGATATTAGAATATTTACGCTTAAGACGACTAATGACGGTCAAAAGTTTCAGGCAAAAGCAAAGCAAGGCTCAAGGCGCGTTATACTCCTCTTTTGCAATGTAATAATTACGACCACCACGTTATACAATTTCATACTTGTTCATTTTGGTTTCAATATTTGTTTACAGGCAGCTACAAAGAAGAGAACGAGCTGATCCGTCAACAGCAACAACACCAGCAAATCCAACACGTTCAACACATGTCCGAGATCCAACACCAAAATATCCAACAGATCCAACAGCAACACATCCCTGAGATCCAACACCAAAATATCCAAGAGATCCAACACCAACATATCCAAGAGATCCAACGTATCCCTGAGATTCAGCAAATCCAGCCACAAGTCGAACATTTTCAACACGGCCAGGAGTATGAGAACCCGGCATACCAACAGCAGTACCAGGAGGCTACCGCCACAACCGCCGGGTACCATTACCAATAATTTCTAAAAAAACCGACTTCAAGTTAAATATTTGAGAAGTTCCAACAATCCCTCATGGATTTCATCAGAACAGGGTATTGGAAAGAATGGGACTTAATCGGGATAAAAAGAATTTTTCAAGTCGTTTTATAAATAGCAAACTTTTTTTGTGAAGTCGGTTAATAAGAGTTCTGTAGCCGCCACACCATGGAATGAAGAAAGTGAAACGGAAATTATGAAGGCATCTAGAAAAAAATGTCTAGTTTATTATCTTCAGAAATAAGTCATAATTTATTAGGAATGGAGCGATACGGTTGACAAATCCGAATCTAAGGCCTCGGTCGTTCTGACCCGCGGCCCGCGGCGTGCAGCGGCTGGGGGTAGACGCTGGATGCCGCGGACAGCGGGTGCTTGGTCGTTCTAGAACGTAATGAACGCTAGCGTCCACCCGCCGCAATGCTTAAAAATGACTAAAGACGTCGCGTCCAGCGGGCGGCAGTAGCGGGTGGCGGGCGGACGTCGCACGCGGCGGGCGAGAACGACCGCTCCCGAACATTTTCGAACACACCATACAGACGCCGCGGGCGACGGGCCGCTGCCCGCCACCCGGGTGGCGGGTGAGAACGACCAGGGCCTAAGGAGTTCCCGTAAATTTATCGGAGACGTTTATAATTCAACCGATTTTAATCGATTTTCTTCACATGGCCCTATCTTTTTAACCTGCACCTTATTTTTACTGATTTCCCTCTGAATCTGTGAATCTAAAGAGTTTCCATTAAAACCCCATTTTAAGCTTTCCTTTAATAGGGTTTGTACAAAAAGCTAATTATAATAATATAACTTACTGTGTACCTATTAAATGAAAAAGGTTTTAGAAATTTCAGCTTTTACACTAGGATTTGTTACTGGTTCTGACTTCTTTTAAAATTAATCAAATGTTAACAATTTATTTAGTTTTCTTTCTAAGATGGCTTCAATATTTAGGAACGACAGGAACTTTGGACAAAGACTGAACCATCATTAAATTGGCAAAAGGGAAATAAATTGTTTTGGTATATTTATAGTGTGGTGAGTTATAGGAACTAGGTGGATAAGAATATTAACCAAATTTGATTGTTTCTTGTTATTGTTGTCGTTTATAACTGTTTTTGTATTTTTATAAATTTGTTAAATAAATTTAAAATTGTTGTTTTAATTGCATGCGTTATATTCCAAAAAGGCATCGAATTTTCAACAATCTAGTATTCACAGATTAATTACTTACATCATAAGAGTTGTTGTTCAGTTGCGCGAAAATAAGTAAAGTTGCATGCTGCTACATTTTTATATTAGCTAATCGGAATCGAACGATCAAAGTTCTTAATAAACTTTCAGTGTTGATTAACGATTTAGAGATCATCTCTTCAAAAAATTTCAAAGTTCACTGAACACCTCCACCTCTTTGTTCGCACAAAAGTCGTCGTTGTATTCAAAATAACAAAAGCATTCGTCTGCTGACAAGCAAAAGTCACTAAGTAACAAATACCTACTTAAAGAAAATCTCGTATCTCAGTATTGATTTACTAATTAGATACGACCTTTTGAAGAGCAGTGACAAAAGTTTTAGTGACTTTTGCTTGTCAGCAGCCGCATTGTTCTTCCGAATTTCGTTATTCCGAAAATCTTGCCCATGTTGCGTTGAAAGAAATGTATTTTTTTTTTCAGAAAGAGCACTAACCTGTTTTTTTTATTGTATCTTTAATTAATGACTGCCAACGAATTCTAAATATTTTTTATTAGAAGAGAAAAGTTGAAAAATTATATGTGTGACTCTTTCTAATTTTTCAGTATTCCCAGTAGTCTGCACAATAGCATCGTCAGCTATGGTACATTTATCCTGACAAAACACCCGATTAATAAAACAATCGAGCCAGCATCTCGGTTACAACACCAGCCCACACATGACACCATCTATTGTGAGATCCTAATCGAGACATTCCTTAGGCCGATGCATCATTAAGTTGTCTTCCACTTGGGGCTTTAATAATTAAGGGGGATTTCGGAATTTCCACCTACATAAAATAGCGAGGGAACTTGACACATTTTACAAGAACAATACAATAAATAACTAAATATTTTTACTAAAAAAAACCCGACCGCGGTGCACTTTAAAAGTGCATAAAATCCGCCATTTTGTTTATTTTAACGAAATTCATACCCAGTGACACTCGCGCCATCAAGACGAATCCAATGATGTATTGATGATTTATCAAAATCGGTTGTGCCGTTGAGTAGTTACGAGCGGACACAGGAACTGACATAGATACATACATACAGGTCAAACACATTACCCTCCTTTGGGCTTCGCCGCAGTCGGGTAAAAACAATAAAAACGTATGGCGAAGAGAAGGAGAGGCTTTTGTCCTACAGCGGGACACCTGGATAGACCAGGGGTGTCCAGACTTTTTTTCTAGGGGACCTTACAGCACCTTTGAAAATATCGCGCGGGCCACACGACATGGTTGACCCGGGAGTTACGTATTAGTACATTGTGTATCTAGGGCGGTAATTCCTTTACCGCCCGTGGCACGACAATCAATGTTTTTAATCACACTTGTGAGGAAATCTTAATAATATAACCTTACTCATCGACCCAGTATGACAAGAAAATATTAAAATAGAAAGTGACATATGTCCATAGACAATGCGAATGTCAAGTCACGTTTGAAACCATAGTGGTAAAGACCTAAAACGGCCATTTTACTCGTAGTTGATTTTATATTTGCAAAATACTGAAATACACTATTTAAACATTTAATTAATGTTACCGAACTATGTGTTTACATGTATTTGTAATAAGAGTTATCTTTCAATAAATATTTCGGTGATAAAAGTTAAAAAAGTAAGCTGGCGTTTCCTTTGAACATGACAAATAAGAGTAAAACAGAACCTGGTTTTCAAATTTAAAAGAAAACCATTACGCCCTAGGGTTCCACGTAAGTTCTGCGGGCCGAAATGACCTATTACGCCCTAGGGCGTAATGGTTTTTTAAATTTGAACACGCTGGTTCTGTTTTACTCTTATTTGTGAAAGGAAACGCCAACTTCCTTTTTTCACTTTTATCACTGAAATATTTATTTAAAGAGAACTGTTATTGCCAATACATGTAAACACATATTACATAATACACATACGGTAGCATTAATTAAATGTTTAAATAGTGTATTACAGTATTTTGCAACTATAAAATCAACTAAAATGGCCGTTTTAGATATTTACCGCTATGGTTTCCGAACGTGATTTGACATTCGCATTATCTATGGATATATGTCACTTTCTGTTTTAAAATTTTCTTCTCATATTGGGTGGATTAGTAAGATTTCCTAGAGAGGAGACCCCTGAGATATACTACTTAAAACGTGTACAAATTTAATGACTCATATAATTGCGTACTTAAATAGGCTCCTTTTTTTACTCGTCAGTATAGGAAGCGCACAAGTAAATGCGACTGTAAGAGAAGAATAGCAGAGTTTTACAAGACCAACCCCTAAAACAATGACCACGATCTACATTCCTTATGAAACATGGAAACCTACGCAGATAAATTGACATGTTGGTAAAATTGAGTTGTGTTTATTCGAAAACAGTTTATCGAATAAAAATAAATTTATATTGCTTTTATAATCAACTAGTGGTTTCCTGCTAGCCAGAACTGGTAAAATCAAGCGTAAAGGCGCTCTTGGAAATTACAGACAAAAAACAATACTTTTCATAAAATTTCATTCCAATATCAGTGTTTTTTTTACTGTCTCATAAAAAGAATGCGTTCCACTTTGACCTGACATTAACCTGACATACGAGTATAATTGTACCGCCAGACTGCCACAGGCGCTAGACGTAACGTAACGCCCACATCGTTGCATGGCCGTTTCTAAATTTATAGATCTCCGATAACGATCGAGTTAGATGATAGGTGTACGGATGGTCTGCTTTTGTATGCCAAAGTTTAAGCTTTGCTGCAGATTTGGTTGGCAATATATCTTAGATTTCACATTCAATTTTATACAGGGTGAAATTTTATTGACCGTCCAAATCGTTCCTAGGCATTAATTAGGTATCAATAAAAGATGCCATTCCTGAAGAAAAAAATGTAGGTAAAATTTTCACCAAAAAATGTGCTGTCCGAAAAAATAATTAGTAACGTGAGGATTACGCGTATCGACGCGTAAGTTGTATCGGCGACTCAACGCGGGAGCGGGGTAGGGGTCGCGGGGAGGCGACCGTTGCCGTCTCCCCGCGTAGTGCGCTACCGCGGTATCCACAAGCGTATGTTTTTTTGGGATATCTTTCAGCTGCTGTTTCTCAATAATTTAGTACTGAAAGATACTGACTGAAAAAATACGTATTTTCTATTTTTCGCTAAAGAATCCACTGCTAAAATTTCGACGATGATAATTATTTCAACCTGTATTTGCGCACGCTTTGTATTGAAAGCTTCGTCTTTGTTCACGTATTTTACAGATAACTGAATATACAACTAAATAGGCATTAAAATATACTAAAAACATAATTGATGCTATAGAAGCGAATGACCTTATTTTTATTTGTAAGGAAAATCAGCTTAAAGGTTGCCAGGATATATCCTAGTCCCAAGAAGAGCGCAGCTGGAGAATATTCGATCCGCGCGCCAAGGCCGCGATTATTTCTGCGCACACGCCTCATCAGACCTGACTTAGTCACACTTACTATTGTTATCGATAAGCCTAAAAGATCCTGCAGGCTTATCAATAAAATGTTAGTGAATATGGGGCAGAGAACCGCCCTCTCATCATCATCATTTCAACCTTGACACGTTTACTGCTGAACAGAGGTCTCCCCCTAAGAACGGTTTTCCACAACGAATGGTCGCACGCCTCCTGCTGCCAACGACTTCTAGCGACCATATCCAGGTTGTTAGACCATCTTGTGGGGGGAGCCGACCTACGCTGCGTCTTCCGGTTTATGCTCTCCACTTGAGACCCTTAACGCCCATGAAATTTCTTTTTCTAACAAAACTGGCGTTTGGATCCGACCACCAGACGGAACGTACAGCATCCGTCCGTCTCTCTCTACTGCACAACGCGTGCTCTTTCTGGTCGCTGGCTAAGCCCCCCCGGAGTGCCAAAATTTGGTACTAGTAGCCGCGTGGCAAAATTGTGGATTAGGGCTATTCTTCAGAAATATGTCTGCTACTCATTCATCTGTCTCCATACATTTAGTATGAAAAAGGGCCAGATGAATGAGGTGACCGCAGACATATTTCTGAAGAAATGCCCCTTAAGTCTCTAGTATTGTCACGTGGCATTACCCACAATCGGTGGAGGCGCGACCACTTGTTTCAAGCCTCGCCTGCTTTCCGCTTCTGCTGAAGCGCGTTGGCTATCATTTATATTCAGGATATTTGATTACACCGTCAATTTGATTATTGATTTTAATATATCATTTTTTAGTATTCCCAATATGGACGTGTAATTAAAGTTCATTACCTCGAGGCCAAACGTAATCGTCTTTTAAAAATTTAAATAAACCCAATGTCGTTTAAATTATTAATTTACGTGCAAACGCATTGATGGGTCATTTTCGAAAAAAGATGTGTGACTAGTTTAGAGTTAATCACACTAATAATATTATAATTAATATTATAAATGTGAAAGTTTGTGATGATGTTTGATGTTTAGACGTTTGGATGTTTATTACTAAATAACGGAGTAACAACTGGAAGGATTGAGCTGAAATTTGGCATGCAAGTAGACCAGTCCGAGATTGGACTATAGGAATGAAATGAAATGAAATAATTTATTTCTGCAAGTAGGCCTCAAGGGCTCTTTCTTTTGGAAGGACCCTTCGGGGAGTTTATGTGGGGCTCACCCCTCAGAAGGCGGAGGCATCTGCAGCGGTTGTGTGACAAAAGTCATCTAGTATATATTATATATATATAATATATTCCTACTAGATGACTTTTGCCACACAAAGAACAGGCCCCGCTGCAGATGCCTCCGCCTTCTGAGACTTCTTGTGTGACAAAAGTCATCTAGTATGCCTTAAATAAAAAAATTGATTGATTGATTGATAAATAGATAGATAGTACCTATACTTACCTCTGATGGCTCTGAAGCTTCTTACTGCTGAAGTAACCGACGCTCTTCTTAGCGAGAAAAAACATCACACATTCCTGGGAATCGAATCCGCATTACACAAAGCCCTAGGAACGCGTCGCATTAATTTAACCAACAACTCAGTTCTCGCATCAGTACTCATATTTCAACGTCCGTCCTCTGCAGGCACTGCCGACGTTAGATAGAGTAAATTTTAGATGCGAGTTCATTTTACAAAGCCCAAAGTGAATTTGGAAGATGTCACGTCCCAACTTTGCCATCTGGTTTTCGATTGAGTACTTCTTTAGTTCTTGAGTTCTTCTTTTATATCGAGGGCTCATTTTATAAGCATTTGTATAAACATTGTTACAGGTTAATGTAAGAAAAAAAGACTCATGACCTCTTTTAAATTTCTACATTATACTTCACTGAGCGGAATATAATTAGCCGGCAGAAATAAACCCCTTCGGCCACTTTGGAAATCAAAGATTCGAAACCAGTTTAGAACACAGAATTATTTTTCTTCTTAGGAAACCTGGTTTCGAATAAAGTCGAAAACATGTGTCGACGACAAACAGTAAATATACAATCATCAGAAATTCCCCCTAATTAACTCCTATCCCATAAAATCTACCTACCTACTCAATTCTTAAAAGGTGGTCAAATCTTAACATTCATAGGTGCATTTGAATATGCCTAATTGAAGAATAAAGAAAATAACTGGCCAAGAGCATGTCGAACCATGCTCAGTGTAGGGTTCCATAGCCGTAACTATAAAGTAAAAAATACGATGTAAAAAAGTACAACATTAAAAGAGCGTATCTTCATAGCAATTACGTCCTTTTATTGAGAAGCGCAGTTTATTGGCAATAACTCAAAAACGGTTTATTCAATCTTGTTGAAAATAATTTTCGTTGAAAGCATTAATTAAGCGTTACCTTTGTGATTTTTTTTATATTTTTCGGACACACGGTTTAGAAGATAGAGGGGGGGGGGGGGGGACACAATTTTCACAACTTTCGGAGCGATTATTTCCAAAGGTATTCACTTAATCTAAAACATTACTTAAGAACCTTAAAATGTTTTTGAAAGAGCTGTCGAACTATGTACCACACGTTGATATTTTCTGAAAAAAAAAATTTTTTAGCTTCTGTAACATGTATGGAGTGTCCCCCCTATAAATATTTATTTTAATTATTTAACTACCAAACTAAGTAGCAGCTCATACAAAACACCTATATTCCAAATTTCATCAATATCCATCATGTAGTTTTTGAGTAAAATGCCTGTGACATACGGACAGACGGACAGACGGACGGACGGACATGACGAAACTATAAGGGTTCCGTTTTTGCCATTTTGGCTACGGAATCCTAAAAAGGAAACTTATCGGTTCAAAGCACCGAAGCTCAAGTCAAAAATATCTAATGAATGTCAATTAATCGAGGGCGATATAATGAATTGCGAACCATAAACTAAAATCAAATGTTATATAACATAATTAAGTATTAGCGGGCGTGTTTAAGATAAATAACCACGCACAAGGCTCAAAGTTACCGGATTTCAAAGGAAGTGCGTAATCAGTGTATGGATAATCGCATAGAAAGTGCTTATAATTGATCTAGTTCGTAAGTATTATACACCTGATTGTTCAAGTTTAGCACCAGTTTTGAGAGAATTATTTTAGTAATGTCAGCTGCTAAGAAAAGGAATAGTGCATTGTGTATCAAGGGCGGTAAGTAAGGAATTACAAATTAACGCTAGCCATGTTTCCAAAACTGTTCGGGTAGATTTTTTTTTCTTTTGTAGTGGTGCTGTTATTTCTTACCGTAATAACTAAATATGTTTGCTAAAAAAAATAAAAAAAAACATACAGACGAATTGAGAACCGTCCTTCTTTTGGAAGTCGGTTAAAAAACCCGACCGCGGTGCACTTTAAAAGTGCATAAAATTCGCCATTTTGTTTATTTTAACGAACTTCATACCCAGTGACACTCGCGCCATCAAGACGAATCTAATGATGTATCATTTATCAAAATGGGTTGTGCCGTTGAGTAGTTACGAGCGGACATAGGAACGGACATACATACATATATACATAGATACATACATACATACATAAATACATACATACATACAGGTCAAACACATAGCCCTCCTTTGGGCTTCGCCGCAGTCGGGTAAAAATGTGATTCTTTCTTTACTTAGTACAAATGCCATTGATTTTATATTGTTTCTGTTTGATCTAATGTTAAAATTATTTACATACATACAAAAATTAAACTATAATCGAATATAATCAACAGATAGATGCGTGAAGGCCAATGCGATGCAAGATAACATTAATATTCATAACAGTTATTATAATCATTGTTTTAATGTTATAGGTACTCGTAATTGTTGGATTGCAAAAGTAATGTCTCGGTTTTGTTTTACGACTTCATAGAGTTTTGTAAATGCATTTAGTGCAGTCTTTAGCATTATTAATGATAGATTGGTTTATTAACCAAGTGCTTCCCATAAAATTGTAATTTAAGCAAATACCAAAGAAACAAATAATAGTGTCTCTTTTGTGGATTTACTGCTGCGTTTCCCGCACGTTCCTTATACTTGATTTTTATATACAGATTAAGTACAATATTTTTTTTTTCAACACACTTGCTCGTAAAGTGGTTATAATTTCCTTCTTCTTATGCCCGGAATGCGGTTTATTACGCACTAGTGTTTTTTTACTTTACATTACCGCAATAGTGTTTGCATATTACACTTTTTTTTAATCTCCAAAAAGAGGTTTTTGTCCAAAAAAAAAGGTTATAATTTTTGTAGATAAATAAGCTAGTTTCAGTCAAAATATGATAAAAGATTCTTATCATTCTTCATCAAAATATTTACAAAATTACAATACATTTAATCATTAATTATTTAGAATTCTCTATAGAAATACATAATTACTCTGTTTATTATATTGTGCATATTTCTGGCTGTTTGAGGGTTGCGTCGTTTTCTCTGCGCGCGCATACGTAATTCAACCACAGATCGGCGTGCGAAAACTTGAAGAGATCCAAGTTATATGTTAGGCTGTTTATGCCAGTATTTTTTTTATATCATTAGCATAAAGAACCTACTGTTTATGGTTAATTTCATACTTACATTCTAATAAATTAACAAACAAATCGGATCTACATTTGAATCGATCTTTCGCCCTCTAATAATTATTTTATATTACTCAAAGGTCAATACGTCCGGCGATCAGGTAATTTATTAACAGAATAAATATAGATACATCGCTTTTTGTAACAGATCGATATCCTAAACCTAAACTGGATCAGTGAAGATCAACAGCATCATTTGCGTACTCGTTGGACTAAATTGATGAACATTGATAAGGAAGCGGATTATTTTCCAGAAACTGAATTCTATTTTATGAGGTTTTTTTTGATCTTGTATATCAAAGGTTAGGTATCTTAAAAACGAGCCGTAGTACTGAAGTATCCGGCTTTTGTGGCTGACTGTGCGAATATCTTTTACAATCCAGAGCACAAAGTATGGATAAAAAACATTGCTTAGCAAAAAAACATTTTAATAAAACCTATACTTACAAATTAAACGTACACACATAGAACTCTTGAACACAACCAGGAATTAATATCTAAATGTTTGTATAGAAGTAAACAATCTCAAAAATAATTCATTACCAATTTCAATCAGTACTCGAGTTCACATCTCCTACAGGATCCCGGCACGGCACTAAAATTCACGATTTCGAGTTCACCCACAAGTCGCTAGGTTACCAACGCTCATATACAGGTTAACATGAGTTTTTTATTTTTTCAAAATGATCTAGGTAGAACATGATTACGTCGTTATGAAGGCTAAGACAATTTACTCACAAAACTGCCGCGAGTCTCAAACATATTGAATTAAAAAGAAACTCAGACAGACCCTGAAACCATAACACTCCTTTCTTTGGGCAGTCGTGTAAAAACGGATCACTCTCTATTCTTAGATGTAATTGTCAGCAAGTATTCTTGATTAGATGTAGTTGTAATTCTTAGATGTGTAATTTTGAATTTGAATTTATCATTTATTTATCACGCGACAAAGTGTAGCATCATAAGCCTACGGAACTCGTCTGCCCCATCGCACTTTGTCACAGACCCATTTTGCTTTATAGCAAGGACCATTAAAACAAGAGGACTGTCATTCTGTATACAAAAAGCTGTTCCCCGATATTTACAACGCCATCTATGTATAAGCTTGGTATAAGAAGCGTGACACAGTATTGTTTGATTTAATGGTCCTTGTTTATAGTAATTCCGCCGGTAAAGGTTAAAATCCAGCCTGTCATCAAATAAAGAAACAAAAGAATAATTTGTTAGATCAATAAGTGCAGAGCAGCCGTAACAAGCGACCTTGCCCGAGCTATGTAATAGCATAGTTTCTTGCTTTTGTTGTGATGCTCTAAAGGTTACGGAAACTTGAACTTTTAGGGTCCCATAGGCCCCGTAGCTACGTTTTGTAACTGCTCGATGTTGTAAAAATTATAGTAAATGATTTCAAAAGTAACGATAGGCCCATCCGAACAGTTCGCAACTATTTTCCCCGTAACAAAAAATGCAGCTATACAGTGCACCAGCTGCGTAGTGCATGCGCCGCGTGTCGCACTGCCGACTGGCACTGATTTGGCGGTATTTTTACCGCCAAAGCGTATAGGAACCGTCTGTGCGCTTGCTTAGCCCTGTCCTTTGTATACGTCAATGATAGTAAAATAGCATTTACCCTCGGCTTCACCTGCGTTATTCCCGTTAATGGGTTTTCTCAAAATATGGACTTTTAAGGTTTTTTCATCACACTTGCTCGTAAAGGGTGTTATAACACGCGCGCTTATAGACCAACTCGAGCCGATTTACCCCCCGTGGGTTACAAATATCTATAACTCCCACGGGAGGAAAAACTGTATGAAAATCTATAACTCCCTCGGGAGTTATGAGTTTAGTTTTAAAAGTCGTACGTCATTTCAGACTAAGGAGGTTTCGAATCAGCCAAGGCTATTTCACATCTTCAAAACTTGGCTACAAAACCAATTTTAGTGTAAAATAAAACTTATATGGTATATTTTACTATTATTTCCGTAGTTTTTGCGATTATTTTAATGCAATTAAATTAATTTAGTTTAAAATTTTATTTTGAAAATCGGTACAATCTGGCGACATTGCCTGTCAAGTTTAAAAACTAAACGCAGTTCTTAGCATTATCTGTGGAAGACTATATTGAAAAAGTTGACAGTTGAAGTTGTCTCTTAGCGGGTGCGTTTAGTTTATTTCATTTTTATGTTTTATTTTTTTTTTCCTCGCAAATGCGATGAAAAACATTGTGTGTATCACGGGCAGTAAGAAGATTACAAACTCGAGTCATTAAAAGCCCTCCGCCTACGGCGTCGGGCTTCTAATAGACTCTCGTTAGTAATCCCCTTCTTACTACCCTCGGTGCACAATGTACTATTCTGGCTCAGAATCGTTAGTACTTTTAAACTGTATACGTAAAAAAATTCGGATAAAATTTTGTGTGGAAAAATATTTATTCCACTACGCCACTTTCATACAAACAAGTAAAAAATGGTGACGTAATGGAAAAAATAATTTAGAACACATTTTTTCACGTATGAGGTTCGAAAGTACTCGAGCCAGAAAAATCTCAAAAGTCCATAATTATTTTTAGAAAGTAGCTACCCCTGCATTTATTTTGAAAAACGTCCTAATATCCTAAAGGAACTCTTTAACGGAATACATATAAATTATCCTATGATTCAATCCATGACTAGTCATGTTTAATGGATATCGGACCAGCCTGTCTGGCGATACGATAGACTGGGGTTACTCTGATTCACGGGGCAACATTGATCTTCGATTTTTCAAGTATAAGACGTTGGTTTTTGAATGCATTCAGAACAATTTATTATTAAGGTATTACCTCAATAAAAATATTAAATAAACGTGTTCAAAATCAAAGGTTGGGTTTAAAAATGTTACCCCGTGAATCAGAGTAACCAGTCCAGGGTATTGATTCTTTTTTATATTCGTAATTTCTAAGGCAGATGAATTGAAGGGTCACTCATCAGCTACTTTTATGGGCCGAAATTATGTTTAATAGCCTTAACAAGACTTCCTGGCTTAAAAATATTCATAAAACAAGTTCTACGAAGATGCATTTTGGTATTAAATTTCAATTAACGCATCCTTTCCTGAGAGGTCCTTTGTAACTGTCTGCTATTTTAACGAGATGTTATCTTAAAAATGCCTGTCTCACGGCAAGCATCAAATAAGCACTGGATTCCGCATATGACTCATGAATTACTGTTAATTAAGACCATTTACATCTCTAAGGAAAATAGTTTTAATTTTAATTTAGTTTTTAAGTCATATCGTGATCACAGATTTTTTTATATTTCTTTAAGATATTTCGTAATTATTCTCAGTTTGTATTTTGACGTTTGGAGATCCTTTACACCTCCAAAACATAATAATTTTACTACGGAGACTCTTTACATCTCCATTAATTTTACTATCAATTTATTTTATTTGTCTTGTTTTGACGCATAGAGAGACCCTTTACATCTCTATAAATGTAGTTTTAAGTTGAATGTAATGTATTAATGAAACCATATCGATACCTTTGGGTTCAATTGGCGTAAAGGACAAAACGCTGGTTTTGAGGAGAAGCAAAAAACCATTTTATTTTACAAAAAATGGCTATAGTTTTTTTGTTTCTCGACCTATATTTTCGACATGTATATGAAAAATATTTGAAATGCCCGTATCTTTAACCTGTGATGGTAGTTCTAGCTGTAAACAATGTATTATGGAAGTTAGATGTCCTTTACAACTGGTAAAAATGTTATCAATGTCATTTACACCCGTGACATTTTTGGGCATTTGGAAATGATGGGGTTGTAAATGACAATCTCAGATGACTTTGTTCCAATTTTGGGGCGTAAAGTTAACAGCTATGTAATAAAAATTGTCAGTTTTCAACTTAGTTTACCTTAAAGAGACTTGAAAAATGTATAAAAAGATGATGAATTCAGCTAGGCATAATAACTACTATTAACGACGGGATATTTACCATGTATGTTTGTTTTTGTGAGTTCCCAATATTTCGGCACTGTTGCAAGCGCCATTATCACGGAGTAACTGACATGCAGCGAGTTTTTAGTTGTAGTCTACCCACACACCATAGCGATCTACCCTCTTTCGGGTTTGCTTCATCCGCGCGTTATTCATACTACTACCGTCGGCATTCTCACTTGGAACTCGATCACGTTCACGACACACAACACCAGTATCACTTCGCGTATTTACTCCTGAACATGTATTTTTTCCCTTGGAGAACTTACGGATCACTGGATACCAGACGCTCGACAGTTAAAACCCGTCTTCCCGGTTGAAATTTTTATGCTTGAGGATTTCGATAGCTTCCTTAACCGTATATAGTGTTTTTCTGTCGAGAGGATCTGTGGGTTATGCAACTCAATCCAATGATTTGTTTCCGCGTTCAGAAGATGTTCAGCGATTGCCGATTTCCGAGGTTCGTTGTTTTTAAACGCTCGGATGTGCTCCTTTATACGGCATGAGATAGTGCGCTTAGTCTGACCTATGTAAGAGCTACCACAGCTGCAGTCAATTTTGTAAACACCTGGGCGTTCAAGCGGAATCCGCCGATTATAACCATTTCTCTGTAGAACGTTCTTTAAATGTGTCAATTCACTACCCAAATGATCCCACCACCCTCGCCAACTGTACTCTGTAGTAGCGTCACTTACTGACCGCGCATACAATTTATGTGACCAGGATCATTTGGGTAGTGAATTGACACATTTAAAGAACGTTCTACAGAGAAATGGTTATAATCGGCGGATTATACCACCTAGACGCACCGTTTTGCCTAAGCACCTGGACTATAAAGTTGAACGACCACCGGCGTACTTACCATATGTAAAGGAAGTGACAGATAAAGTTGCCAATATTTTAAAGAAGTTCTCGGTGAAGACTGTCTTCACTCCCCACAGAAAACTGGAACAATACCTACGTACGCCAAAGGACCGTTTTCCGCTTGAATGCCCAGGTGTTTACAAAATTGACTGCAGCTGTGGTAGCTCTTACATAGGTCAAACTAAGCGCACTATCTCATGCCGTATTAAGGAGCACATCCGAGTGTTTAAAAACAACGAACCTCGGAAATCGGCAATCGCTGAACATCTTCTGAATGCAGAAACGAATCATTGGATTGAGTTGCACAATCCACAGATCCTCTCGACAGAAAAACACTATATACTCAGAATGGTTAAGGAAGCTATCGAAATCCTCAAGTATAAAAATTTCAACCGGGAAGACGGGATTCAACTGTAGAGCGTTTGGTATCCAGTGATCCGTAAGTTCTCCAAGGGAAAAAAGACATGTTTAGGAGTAAATAAGCGAAGTGATACTGTAAGTGTTGAGTTTCGTGAACGTGATCGAGTTCCAAGTGAGAATGCGGACGGTAGTAGTATGAATAACGCGCGGATGAAGCGATCCCGAAAGATGGTAGATCGCTATGGTGTGTGGGTAGACTACAACTAAAAACTCGCTGCACGTCAGTTACTCCGTGATGATGGCGCTTGCAACAGTGCCGAAATATCGGGAACTCACAAAAACAAACATACATGGTAAATATCCCGTCGTTAATAGTAGTTATTATGTGAATGACCATGTTAGCTTAAAATCGTATATTCAGCTAGGCATGTCCAGATTATATTTAAAATTAATATTTTTTGGAGAACGCAATAATAACTATGAAATAACTATTTTATAACCAGATTTGAAAAAAATATATATAAACTATTCATAAACTGACTAAATTGCGGGAACAAGGGTGGAAATAATAATAATAATTATTATTTATTTATTTCAGGTATCAAAGGCCCATAGATAAATAAATACCTTACAATCTAACATACATATCACAATACAATAATGTCCTACTAGTGTTTTACTCTCTTTCAATAGCACTAAATCATAATAATGGAAGTGACATAGTGGCTAATGATTATCGACATTAGGATGTCAATCATTAGGACGAGTACCTAGTGAGTAAAACACTGTTAATGTAAACAATAAGTATAATAGTATGGAAAATAATGAATTCATCATCTTTTTATACATTTTTCAAGTCTCTTTAAGGTAAACTAAGTTGAACACTGTCAATTTTTATTACATAGCTGTTAACTTTACGCCCCGAAATTGGAACAAAGTCATCTGAGACCGTCATTTACAACCCCATCATTTCCAAATGTCTAAAAAAGTCACGGGTGTAAATGACATTGATAGCATTTTTACCAGTTGTAAAGGACATCTAACTTCCATAATACATTGTTTACAGGTAGAACTGCCATCACCGGTTAAAGATACGGGCATTTCAAATATTTTTCATATACATGTCGAAAGTATAGGTCGAGAAACCAAAATACTGTAGCCATTTTTTGTAAAATAAAACAGTTTTTTGCTTCTCCTCAAGACCAGCGTTTTGTCCTTTACGCCAATTGAACCCAATTAAAGGTATTGATAGTTTAGACCTTTAAGATTACGTAAATTGCTTTTATTTCAGAATTTAGACACGCATTTGTGGCAGTAAATGCCAAAAATAAAGGCTAATCCCTATACAACCCAGTGCTTCTTTAAAAAATGTGCTATAATTAGAATAAAGACAGGTCTTAAAGGACAAGTAAAAGACTACTTGCCCTTTACAGCCCTGTTCGATTTATCAAATTACGGTATGTAAACAAGTATAATAATTTGAAGGCAGGTCGTAAAGGACGTGTAAAAGAATACATGCCCTTTACAAC
Source organism: Eudemis profundana (assembly GCA_947034925.1). NCBI lineage: Eukaryota > Metazoa > Arthropoda > Insecta > Lepidoptera > Tortricidae > Eudemis > Eudemis profundana. The sequence goes on from OX344811.1 coordinate 2,066,870, forward strand.
CTCCTTAATTCTATCAAATAATGGTGTAATCATTTTTTAAGCAGGTCGTAAAGGACAAGTAAAATAATACCTGCCCTTTACAACCTTATTCGGTTTATCAAATTACGGTATTATAATTAAAAAGCAGGTCGTAAAGGACAAGTAAAAGAAAACATGTCCTTAACGCCCACCTCGACTATGCGCTTATGGAAAGTAATCATGAGAAATGAAGGGCTTAAAGGACAACAAGAAAAAAATTGGTCATATACGACAGTATTCATATTTACCGGCGTACTTTACGATACACCTTTTAATTCGTATTTTATAACTTGACACTTACGTCCCTTAACCTGAGCTAGTTTTGCGAACACGATGAATAAAAACTGGGTCGTAAAGGCACTTTTTTTAAAGATATCGAAATTTTAACTACACAGAACGGTAGAGCTTGAAATTCTGAACAAAACTGTATATATAACTCATTTTCGCCAAAATGTCCTTTACGCCAATTGAACCCAAAGGTATCGATATCATATGTCATATTGTTGTAATACTTGTAATATGGTCGAATAGAGAAACTGGTGAGTTTCTTCCGGCGCTTCTTCTCACCAGAAGGTCATTACCCGAAGCGCCAAAAGAAAAGAAGAGAAAACAGTATAATGAGACATGTAAAAGAGCCCTTGAGGGCCTACTTGCAGAAATACATTATTTTATTTATTTATGAATACAAAAATGAAATAAAAACCGGACAAGTGCGAGTCGGACTCACGCACCGAGGGTTCCGTATAAATTCGTAAGTAGATACGTGAATAGTTCAAGAAGAACTGTATAGCGCTTAGTTTAGTAGGAGCAAATAAGTATGTGATACGATTTTTGCAAATTTCTAAACAAAGTTGCAAGTTAGGAAAGCCGTTATATTTTTCCTGTAATATTTAGGATGATATTAATAATTGGTCATTATTACAGAGTTTTTTAGTAACTTTGAAGATAATAGGAAAGGAATGGTATTTTTTTACTGTTTTTCGTCGTAAATATAAAAGTACATGATTAAGAAAAAAGAAATGGTATTAGAATCTACAAATTTCCCTTTCATTTGATATAAATAGCCCTACTTTTAATTTTCAACATCCCATTTCATCCCTCTTAAAAAAAAAGGTACAAGAATTTTTCTAAGTCCAACAGGCTAGGGTTAGCAATTTCCAAAATTCAAATCGATAGCAGCAGTAGTCCCTGAAATATCGGGACAGACGGATAGACAGAGTCACACCATAAGGGTTCCTTTTTTACTATTTTGGCACAGAACCCTAAAAAGACTTCTGATAAAAACTAAAATGAATATACTCGTATCTCTCGTAGACCGGAACTCTGTTCCACTCCATTGTGAAATTTTCGGCCAATTTTATTTATTTAATAAGTCTATAAACTTAGAATTATGAGCCCTTATTTTCATCATTGTAATAAGTCTATAAACTTAGAATTATGAGCCCTTATTTTCATCATTGTAATAAGTCTATAAACTTAGAATTATGAGCCCTTATTTTCATAATTGTAATAAGTCTATAAACTTAGAATTATGAGCCCTTATTTTCATCATTGTAATAAGTCTATAAACTTAGAATTATGAGCCCTTATTTTCATCATTGTAATAAGTCTATAAACTTAGAATTATGAGCCCTTATTTTCATCATTGTTCATTTCGTTTATTGGTAAAAAACATCCCAATAGAAGAAAAAGAAGTGTCCCAAATTTTTAATATTACGTCAATGAAACTATCCTTTGAGTGACCGTTACCATATTTGTGAGAATAGTAACACAGTAGGAATGGTAAAAAAATGTTGAGATTTTTTTTTCTCCCATTGGGATTGTAAAAGTTCATAATTCTAAGTGGAAATAACATAAAATTGGCAGAAAATTGCACAATAAAAAATTCCTAAAATGTTTAGAAATGCTGATTTAACTGCTAGCAAAAGATGGCTACGACCTCGCAACACAGTGTTATTATCAGACAATTTATTTATTTTATGCCACACCTAGCCATAAAGTGACTTTTTCCGCACGCTGCGCGTACGGAAAAAGCCGCTTTCTGGCCAAGTGTACACATAAAATGATGTACACAACATGGGAGGTAATAAAGAAAGTCCTCGATCGCATATTTACGTCCCTCGCTTGCAGCTCGGGCCGCAAACATCTGCGATCTCGGCCTTTATTTGCATTGCATTACCACCCTAGTTGTGTAATATAATATACTATTAAAGAGGCCAAGTGTCTTAGGGCCGATACAGACGGACTGCAACCCAACTGCAACTCCCTACGATTTGTATGGGAACTGCATCACAACTGCACGCCGAATGCGCAGTTGTGATGCAGTTCCTATACAAATCGTAGGGAGTTGCAGTTGGGTTGCAGTCCGTCTGTATCGGCCCTTAATAGGCCAGCGTACCACCTATCCTACCTTACCATAAAAAAAAAAAACTTGGTTCACATGGATTCATTGGTTTTTCTGTCCCTTTATAGTCCTCGTGTCGTTTTTTACCCGACTGCAGCGAAGCCCAAAGGAGGGTTATGTATTTGACCTGTATGTATGTATACTTATCCGTTCCTATGCCCGCTCGTAACTACTCAACGACACACCCGATTTTGATAAATGATACATCATTACATTTCTCTTGATGGTGCAGTGCAAGGGTCACTGGGTATGAAGTTCGTTAAAATAAACAAAATGGCGGATTCTATGCACTTTTAAAGCGCACCGCGGTCGGGTTTTTTTAAGTAACAATGCGGTTATTTTGTTTTCTCAATAATTTTGTGACCCTCACACAAACCATATTACATATCATAACATTATATTAGAAAGTAGTTTGGTGAGAAAACTTAAAGTTTGTCTTTGATCACCGCATTAATATGATGACATTTGTGCTTAAGGCCGGGTCGGTCAGGGTCGAAGGGGCGTTGGGACGAAATGGAGCAAATTACATTTCTAACGATTGTATTTGAGGTATCTGACGTCATAGTTTAACACTTTCATTGCCATACAAATCATCAGAACGACATATTTTTTAATTTTTTTTTAATTCTATAACTGACCTGCGAGTGCCCTTAGTAGCGCAATATGCGTATTCCAAATTATGTTTCTGTAAAAAAAATTAAAACACTTTTTTATTGTACGTATATTAATTGTTTAAGTTTTGTTTGTAAATACTAACACATTATGGACTCAAGGTCTGAAATAAATTTATTCATTAATTCAATGGCAATGAAATTACCCCAAATACAAACGATTTTTTTGGGTTTTTCTTGCTCAGAATCATTTGTATTTGCGTGTTTTTCAAAATAAATATCGAGTGGCAATTTTTTCAAAATTTGGACTTTTGAGGTTTTTCTGGCTCAGAATCGTTAGTACTCTCGAACCGTATACACGAAAAATTGTGTTCCAAATTTTTGTAAGGAAAATTAATTATGTTTCCAGTGCGTCATAATTTTCTAAAAAATATTATGTTGTGTTATAACGGCCGGCCCAGTACAATTACCTATCACCCGCCTACCTGTCACGGCACGAAAAATACAACCGCACACTAGTCGGACAGACGGACAGACCGCGGAGCTTTAGTAATAGGGTCACGTTGTCATCCTTTGGGCAAGGAACTCTAAAAAAATAGGTCACATTAGTTTACTTACGTCAAGGAAAATTACGAATACGCGTCACATAATTAAGAAGAGTGCTTAACGGCTGTGACTCTGATGAGGGTTCTAACGATCAAAGTTTTTGCGGGCCATAATAGTACATTACACAACTAGGGTGGTAATACAAAGAAAGGCCGAGGTCGCAGAAGTTTGCGGTCCGAGCTGCAAGCGAGGGACGTAAATATGCGATCGAGGGCTTTCTTTATTACCTCCCGTGTTGTGTACATCATGTTATGTCTGCACTTGGCCAGAAAGCGTCTTTTTCCGTACGCGCAGCGTGCGGAAAAAACCACTTTATGGCCAGGTGTGGCATAAATATATATGAGCATCCGTTACTTTTATTCGTCGCAATATTTTTTAGTGATAAACGCTATTACCATGGCTCCATGGATTCCTTTCGAGCAGTTTTTTTTTACTAAAAATATCACAGCTGGACAACCTAAAAGTTGGCTTGCTGCGCTTTATCGGACATTTTCCACAAAACTCCAAATAAAAAATAAATCGAAGTACTTCAATAAATACTAGTGGACTCGCTCACAACTTCGTTCGCGGGAATGAAACAAAGCGGATAAAATTTCTGTTATGTGTTAGTAACCGCAGTCATAATTTACCTGGTATACTAAATTTCATGAAAGTCAGTGGTGTTGGTTCAAACACGAAATTTCTACGATTTTATTATATTATGTAGGTATAGATCGACATCGTTTTATTCAAGTAAGTAATTGGAATTGTAAAACTTAAGAAGGTAAAAAGTAAGGTGTAAGCTTAGTAAGGTCGGTGGGGGAGAGATGGGGGGAGACAGTCAAAAAGCCGCCCCCCTCCCCCCCTACGACCCCCATGACCATTAATATTATCGGATCCAGTGAAAGTCCTAACATAATTACCCCTAAAACTGTGCGTGCGAAATGCGTCGGTGAGGGAGAGATGGCGGGAGACAGTCAAAAAGCCGCTCCCTTCGCCCCCATACGACCCCCATGACGACACCCGGATGCATTCAACCGGAATTGGCAGGATATTGCTCAAAATAAAGAGGGTTGGAAAACGAGGAGGTCACTCGGCAAAGGGACACAAAATAGACTAATGATTTCAAAGTGTGAGTCACGATCCCCACAGAGCCTTTAGAAGGGGGTTGTGAGGATCGAGAAACCAGAGGCAAAAAGGAAAAAAAAGCTCTAAAGTGTAACGGAATAAAATTTAGGTTAGAAATCGTGGAGTATAAGGATTTTCGCATACAAAGGGAGTCCTGCTATGAAATAGTTAGAAAAACATTGAAAAGACTATCGAAAAAAATGCACGAGTTCCAAGTTGGTGCTTACCGGGAAAGTCCCCAAAAGACTGGTCGCATTACCTCGATGAATAGCTAACACTAGCCTGGTTACTAATCATTTCAAAATTCCATATCGCGAACTTTGACATTTCCAAAAAGCGTCCTTTCCTGAAAATAAAACTTTTGATCTGTAAATCAATCGGAAATCACATGAATATTACAAAACCTCAGGTCACATTGATAGCCCGAAAGCTCAAAGCTGACCCAAAAATCTATCACAATACGCGTGCCAAAAACGAACTTTATTTATTAGGAAAAGTAGTATCATTATTCTAGGTGTTTGGTAACGCGCTCACTATATATAGGAGGAGCGCCCTCCGACAACACATTCGCAGGTTCGACTCCGAGCAAACCACACGTAAACGCAAAAATGAAACTGGTGAGTTTTTGTTTCGGTGTTTATTAAAAGTTAATATTGATCGTGTTTTAAAATTAATCTTATAATCGAATATATTATTTTTTAATATAGTTTATCATCTATTTTCATTATACTAAATCAATTTATTATGAGTTTATGTACTACGACTAATTATTAATTCAAGCAACTAATCAAATCAAACTTGGCTTGCGGCACTTCCATGCCTGTCATTAATTATATTGTACGATTATCTGTTATTAGCATTCTAACTGTACTTTATCTCACATGCATTTTTTTCTGTTTTGGCGAAATCTAACACGTAATTGTTAATATTAATCTTAAAATAACAATATCCTAACATACCTCTTACATATTATTAATAATTGTGAGTGTCTGTAGAAACCGATTATCACCGGCTTGCTTATTGGAAACCACGAATCTCTCCAAGCTCTTGAATCCACAAGCTCTGCCTGACAGTAGTACAATATGATGTAAAGACAAGGATCTTTCAGTTTTCTCAAAGTAAAGTTTAAAAAAATTGACTAAGCCTTTACTAACAATGTAAATATAATAGTTCCAAAACTACTAAAAAATATAATATAAATAAGAATAAGTAATAGTACTATGTACAGAAGTTTCTCTTTCTAACAAAACTGAGTTTTGGGATTCAACGGACGGAACGCACCGGATCCGACCGTCTCCCTCTATCGCGTAACGCGTGCTCTTTCTGGTCGGAGGCAAAGCCTCTCCGGAGGCGCAAAATTTGGTAGGTACTAGTGCCCACGCGCCGAAATCGCGAAGTGAGCCACTCCTGACTCGGTTACAATAAGACCTTACCCTTTTAAACCAAAAACTTTAGAATTGGCTCAACCGTCTTCGAGTAATTGAGGAACATACATAAGAAAACTAATAACCTGTCTAATTTCTTGAAGTCTAAAAAGTACAATTTTATTGGTCAGCGGTCATAACCTACAAAATATGTCAAATTACTTTAAACAATGGCCCATCTTTAACAATGCGTACACTAACTAACCATCTAATTAAATGTTACATCAGTTAGGTGTTCTTGTTGCATAAACTGGCATGTAGGAAAAGACAGGTGTCACGGCGAATTGCGCAAGATGTTATTGATATTATGATGCCCGTTCAACTTTACTACTTCAGAATGCGTTTAGATAATTAAATTATACTATAACGTTTTCTTAACATGTGACACTACATAATTTATTTCAATATTCCGTTAATATCTAAGTTTGTTCATTTAAAGCAAAATCTTAAATATGAGATCCTTAAAATGCAAAAAGAAAGTTTAGATCGCCGTCTTTTCGATCGAGTCTCATCACTTTACAACTAAATTCAATTGATTACCTTTCAGTTTTCAGCCTGGCTGTCGAATAGGTTAATAGTATAGTCAGAATTATTATCCTAGACCGAGTCTACTTACTTTTGTACCTGCCAAACAATACTATTATCGGCATTGTTAGTTAATCCGCAGGAGCTCCCGTAAAAAAAATGCATAATAAGTGCAAACACCTTGTACAACAAATCCGTCTTTATGTCGAAGAAAATGGGTTTCTCATTAAAAAACAGGGTGTATATGTAGATTTAAGACACTTTGTATTTACCATAAAGACATTAAAGGTATTTGTTGTAAAAGGTGTTTGTACTTATTATGCATTTTTTACGGGAGCTCTCTGCGGATTAACTAATAATGGCGATAATTGTATTATTTGGCAGGTAAGTAGACTCGGCCCAGGATAATGACTCTGACTTTAACTCGCGCATTTGCTTCTTAAACCAGCTCTGATGATTGGATCCATGAAAAGTTGAGAGATGTAAGTCCATGTATTGCATTTTTTAAAATACAATTTTTGTCTTTTTATCCATCAGCTCCTGATCTCCGCTCTCCTCGGCGTCGCCGCCGCCGGCCTCCCCGGATACCCTGAACAGTCCAACCGGCCTCAGGCTGCGCAGGAGAGGAACGCCCGGATCCTGGCTCTGGACTCAGATGTGAAGGAGGACTCCTTCAGATACAACTACGAGACCGAGAACGGGATCAAGGCTGAGGAGCAGGGGCGGGAGGTATGTTTACGTCACTGTGCCATACTTGGCATTTTCCAATCAGGAATAAATGCCACTTCCTGGCCAAGGCAAGGCGTAAAATTGTGGTCACACCATGGGCGGTAATAAGGGCCTCAAATCGTATATTTACGGTAGCACAAGCAACTGGGGCTTACTTTATTTTATCCCCTTGGTATGCAGTAGGTATACTATTTTTACCAGGAGTCATTTCGTTTTACTACCCAAAAAACAATGCAGATTATGAACTCTTGACCTGTTCTCGTCGGGTTCGTCAAAATGAGACGACATATAGGGCTCTGGTTTTGCAAATATCCATAGGTGTCGATGACCACTCAGCAGGTGGCTCGACTGCTTATTCGCCACTTGTAACATCAAAAAAGGAAATGAAAATCCCACTTAATGTAAGGCAGGCTTTGCAGCTAAAAGTATAACTTTATTAATAGCCCAAAAAGTATGAAAAACGAACGTAAAATTTTCTTTTGCTCGAAATAATCGGTCCATATTCCATACTAAATTTTCTGAATTTTTATGTCCTGACTAAACAGTCAGTTCTTTTTACGAGTAAATTTTTCTCGACGGACGAGCACTCAAAATTCCAATTTCTACATTTCCCACGCCCTTTAGATTCTCCGAAGCCAACAGGAAAACCGCATTTGAATGTGCCCTTGATACTGCTCTAGGATCGTCTGTCGCAGGAAATACGTCGGCGGTCACCTAAAGTTCAGGACCTTCGAATTACGGGCCAAGTCTCTGTGCCCATGCAGCCTATAAATGAAAATGTTGAGCATACTAAGAACCTTGTCTCTTTACAATCCGTTCTTGTTTCCAATGAAGTTTCCTATACTCTGTTCGATGTTTGATACGACAGGGTACTAAAGCGTTCAACATTCATTGGCACGCTGTACAATGGGTTTCCCACCTTTGTGCTCGGGATAAAATTAGTATTGTACACAGGAACTACATGCTTTGTCACTTTGGGAATGATTTTGCGATAGTGAATCATTAGCCTCTAAGATTGGTGTTACAAAAAAAGTTTATTGCTCTTTTGTTTTGTAACAATCACCATAACACTACTATTTCTTTTTCTCAACAATGAAGCCTAGATCGTTATTTGGAACGTCTTCTATAAGTTCGATTGTCTTTGAAACAATAAAGATATGTCAAAATCGCAATATGTTTGCAATATCACAAATGAAGATGTATTTTGTTTCGTCATGGTTCCATAATTCGTTTATAATGAAACTTGCATGTCTATTTTAACGTTTATAAATGGCCTTATCTGTTTCGTTCCCCATATATATTTCGTCTGCCCTTTAAGGTTTTGTAAGTAAACTTTCAATATTTAATGGTTATGCCCAAAGTTGGGTACGGGGACTCGAAGTTACTTTAATGAACCCGGTACTGGCTTATTTGGGATTTTATTTATAAAAGTCATACCGCCCAAAAGTGTTTTTCTCATATTTTCAAGAAACACGTAACTGGAAAAAGAACATCATTACTGTGAGGGAAAACCTAAGTTAAGGACTTTCCTGCACTGTAATTCTAAATTATAGGCATAGATAGATCATTAATTTCATGAAAAAAGCACAATATAAGTATCAAAAGATAAAAAATACACATAATAATCACATCATTGTCTTCCAATGTGGATTGTCATAATATTTCTCATGTGTTTCATAGAACTGTAAATCTCTGAGGCAATATTAATATAGCCAAGTAAGGTGTTCATTTCAACTTTAATAGTCTTAAGAGCATACGTTCTAGGTGTGTCAAGAATCATTTACTGAAATAGTGAATCAGATCCGGTACAGTTTGACCTACCGCCTGCCATTGCGTTTGCGATCTAAAGGGCAGTGACCAACAGACACAAAGGTCAATATGGCACAGCCAGATTTATTAGTGTGATTAGGACGGTATATCATTCGCTTTTAAATGCAAATAACAGATTACTAATATCGAAATGTTAACTGTGAAATTAAATCCGCATTTATAATTTATTCAGTAAAGGATATAGATGTACGTGTTTGATTACTGAGTAGTTGCAACTATAAATTAGAATGCAGGCAGTATTTTCAATCTCTCTTCTCAATATATAATTTTATGAGGTAACTAGTATCTACTCATTTAGTATCATCATTGACGAATATTAAAATATTGCAATACTTTATAATAGAATTGAGTTAGAGAGAAACGCCGCAGAGGCAGAAAAGTTGAAGATGCACCTTGTTGTTATTAAAGGTATCTAATTAGGTAACAGTCAATTAATATGATCGTTGAAAATATCACGTCACATATAAACGAGAAAGGTGCATGCTATAATTTTGAATACAATAGTTATTCTTTTTTATTTGTTTCAACAGATTAGTTTTCTGTTGAACCAAATAAAAAAGAATAACTCGGAGAACCGCAATCTTGTGTAATACAAGTATTCTTCAAGTTCAGACATCTTTAGACATTTATAATTATGTCTAATGCGTTGGATCTCGCGATTGCTGCGTTTGACATTGGACTGTGGTTGAATGTCGAAATAAGCTATTATTTTGTGGTCGAAGGATAAAAATCACTGACCAAAATCATGTTATTTTATGATAACCACAACAATACTATTATTCCATTATAAAGTTATGAGAAAATTAAACAGCTAAAAATCAAAAACCTGAATATTTAAGCTACTTAGCATACCAAGCTTTGTTGGACTATAGGAATCTGACGTAAAATAAGTAAAAATATTTTTACTGTAGCAAATCATTCTAACATTTTTAATGACAGACCTATAAATATAAAATTATTAACTCAAGTTTTGGTTTTTCGAGTTCCTTTGATTTAATTGACATGATAGTATTCTCTAGGTGCGAACCAAACTCAGGTGCAAATTTTAAGCATTTCTTCATGTTCCTTAATCATTAGAATTCGCAGTCAGTCTGCGACCCAATCACTCAAGTAAAGGTTAACTATCGCGATGGAGATTCAAATAGATTATCGCTTTACTAAATACTCCCCAATTATTTAATAAATCTATACATTGAAACTGATAATTAACTTTTAAATTTAATAATTATTGAAATTATGATGCTATGGTTTTTATTACATCTGTCACATGTTTCCGTTGATTTAAAATATTGACAATTCAGGATTTTAAGTGACTAAGTATCATAATTTGAATGAAACGAGTCTAGTAATATCGTAATAATTAATCCTTGAAATTGAATGTGTAGTTGATCAAAGTTTTACAATTAGATCTTGACAAACATAAAAATACTTTCATTCAGAATGTCTCCTAAATCTTTCTTTTACAATTTATGGACTTTGCTGGGCCTCTGCCATGCCCAAAATATTCGAGCATATTCCCTGCATCTTAACAAGCTGACTCTTGCAGACATTTTATCATTATCATGTCCCAAATCCATCATTATCATCGCAATCAACAATCATCCTGCCAAATCCAAGACGGGTTTCATCATTGCCTTGCGCAACTTCGAACCCTGTACCGTATTTGGCGTTCATATCATTAAGATGATCATGCAACATTGTCCATCCGTCAGTTTTTTGCAACGCGTGTCAATAAAATTACGATTTATACTCTGCTTTCACAATTGGCGATACTTGAATGATGGTGGCTAGTTTTGACGATTATTCGTACGTGCGTTTGATAAGCATCTTGCAATGGGCTTTCATAATGATGTATCACAATCACGATCACAAATATTACCTACTGTTGAATTTATTCGTTTAATATTCTAGTAACAATTGATTACTTTGAAATCTGTTTTTTTTTTGTACAGATTTCTTAGTTTAAAGAATAATAAAACTAAACAATAACAAAACGAATTTCAGCAGCAAATTCAAAAGTGTGGTCATTTTTGATCAGCGCTTTTAAAGGAACGATCATTTGACATACATTTGACTTGCGCCAATGTCATTTTGCTCTCATATTGCTAACCGTATGTAAAAGGTAGCAAGACCCATTAGCTGGGGAAGTATCATTATCATTCTCATTTGAACTAGAGAACGTTCACTGCTGAACATAGACTTTCCCCAACGCACGGTTGAACGCTTAATGCCTTCATCGCCTTTCGGAGACCTTAACCGGGTCACCGGACCATCCTGTAGACAATCCCATAATGTTTCGAGTTCTTGGTCTCCATTTGAGAACCACTCCTTGTCTCTTTTAATTCAGCTAAAGCATCAAACTCTTCACTTTCCAGGCCGATGGTATCGAGGCTCAGGGTGGCTTCCAGTACACCGGTGATGACGGTCAGGTCTACGCCATCTCCTACGCCGCCGGCCAGGGTGGCTTCCAGCCCCAGGGCGCCCACATCCCCACCGCTCCCCCCGTCCCCGAGGAAATCCTGAAGGCTCTGGCGCAGAACGCTGCGGATGAAGCTGCTGGTATCGTTGATGATGGTGAGTTTAAATACAAAAATGATTATCTATTTATAACAATTCAGTGACTAAGGTACTGACAGACAACATACAGCTTACACTGAATTTTTAGTAATTCAGTCCCTAAGAGTTGAATAGAGCGGAGGAGGTTGCAGGGTGCATCTAGTTTATTATACAACGAAAAAAATCTGATCGGATACTGACAGGATATAAAAAGCGTGGATAAGGATAGGAAAGCTAGTATCTCTTTTGAATATACATTACGTTATAAATAGTGTTCATTCACAGGCGTGTTCATACTTAATTTTAGAAAGTAATCAAAATAGCTAGTAAATATATGTTAGGCGCAAATTACATTCAAAAGTTAGCATCTAATATTTGAAATGGGGTAATAAGTTTTACTTTTACACTTTGTAACAACCATTTTAAGATCTTAACGTAATATTCGCTACAGTTTGTAGCCAGTGTATTTTATACTGCTTACCACAGAAACGATTTAAATTTTTCAACGTATAAATATTGAACTCTTCATTATTTTCGCGATTATTGTAACACTACAATTGAAACAAATTAAATCGCGTACTTATATCACTTAATGTTATATCCTGATTACCTCTATCATCGTCCGACCTTTCATTTAAAATTTAGTTTATTTTATCTAAAACATATAATACCAAAAAATTAAAAAAATCTAAGTACTTGGAAACTCTTAAAAAAACTTAAGTATAATCTAGTTAATTCTAATCGATTCTAATCTAATTATTGTGTGTAAAAATTGACCCACAAAGACGATACGTCTGCAAAATGACTCAGACGTTTTGAGAGCAATTTGTGTGAACACACCTGTATTGCACTGACCTTTCGGCGTTTCACAACATCTTGGGAAACTGCCATCACGTTCCGTTCCTTAAGGTGAATCGCGTTCGGATCTCCATACAAACGAAAGAGTTAAGAATCGACTTTAACAAGATAAAATTTGATTGGAATCTGCTTTATTGTATTAAGAGCTATAAGTATTGTCGGCGCGTAATAACAAAAATCTCAAAAACCAAGGAAAATGCTGGATATTTTTAGTAATTAAATTTTCAACGAATGTTCACGCTGATCATAAACTGCCGATTGCATGTCTCTGCTCCCTGTCGAGAATTCTCATGTTGTTCAAAACATAACAAGCTATGAAATCAAATACATTTCACGCAATATTGACGTTGTTCAAGTGAATTCTTAACCCGTTACCTTTGTATGGGGAACGGAACGTCACGAGTCACATAAATGCTATACAATCAGAGACCTCTTTACCTTGATCGACGGCGAGGAATCTAGAAGATCGTGTAAATGGACGGTGGGATGGGAATGAGCCTGCGAAGGATAATAAACAGGCGGCAATGGGTGTAACAATAGGTGGAGGTGTTTTAATAGATATTGAAGGTGTTATAAAGGTGATAGACAATTTAGACATGACGTTAACGATGGCTGTAAATATAATGTACTTACCTGGGAACTGATGTCGTAACTATTGTAAAGATGTTTCGTATTATTACTTAGAATACCAGCTACTTGTTTAAGAACTTAATTTCGCAGTTAAATCATGTGTTTGCTTATAGTGTTTGACAGTATTAACTTTATTTAACTTTGCATTATTACCTACTTTTTATAAATGCTTTACATTGTTACACATTCTATGTTTCCAAGTATTTAGTTTCTCTTAGTTTCTCTCTATCTTTTGTGCATCGAGTACCTATTTACTTACATAATACCTATTTTCAATTTGATACTCTTATATTCAATAGTGCTTCAGAAAACTACTACGATTTCAGAATACAGAATAACTAATAGAGCTATAGAATAGATACAATTTTTTACGCAATCATCAGCCAAAACGTCCACTGCTGGACATGGACCTGCGTTTGTTTATCAATAAGTGAAAAACAAAGATACCTCAAGTCCATTTGATGACAAGAAATTGTGGTCATAAAATTATTCTAGACTACTACTACGATCTTATAACTACACTATTTCTTGACTTTTTTCTCATAAATCTGTTTTCTAATTTCAGGTCAATACAAGCCCGACCAGCATGGCGCTGGTGCCGCTGGCTTCGCCCAACAACCCTATGCGCGTGCGCAAGCTAGCGCTGGCTTCAGACAGAACAACTACAAGTACTAAACTAACGCCATCTCACTCTAGCTGTAAGGATTCATGAAGACAAAACACAATAGCTACAGAAACACTGAAGATACTTGAAGTTAAAGACATGCGAGAGATGCCAAATTTGAAAACGCATCAAACGAACGCAAACGATCAAACGAAAGCTTCAAGTATTGATATTGATACATAAGAACTCAATGATATAGTTAAAACTTATAATGCGGATTAAGAGAAAGTGAATGCAAAGAACTGTTAAAGTGACGTCAAAATAGTTGGGTCTAAAATATAGTAAAGAAGATCAAATCACAAATGTTAAATCATTAATGACATTCTAAAAATGTGATGCAAATCATGTCAATGTCGTTTTGGATTTGTGTGAACTGTGCTCATCATGGATCAAATGGACGTCATTTTTAAAGGCCGCATTAATAGTTTTATGATATGTTACACTGGATAATACTCTGATCTTAGTAATAATGATCAAGACGATGTGTGGTGAAATTATTTATTCTGTGAATAAAGCGATACATTTTTTATAAAGATTCCATTTTTGATTTCGATGCCCTAATATTTATAAAGCTAAAGAAAGTAAAGCAAAGGAAAATTATGTCGTTGGTATTCTACTGAAATGTCTTTTTGACAGATTTTTCAAAGATACTGAATCAAGAAAGATACAAAAACAATAATATTAAAATCTGATAAGAAAAACAAAAGAATGTTCTAGATTTAAATCACATAAGCTTCAACTTAACAATGTTTTGAGGTCAACCAATAAGCAGCTTTATCTCTAAACAGCGATCTCTTCTGGACAACCTTTAAAAGAATAGTGTACATAAACTATTTAAAAACGATTTTTTATTGCATTAAGTAACGATATGCCACTATAAACTCTCTAGAACAAGTAAGGAGAGGAAACAGTAATTAGAAGATTAATTAAGCCATCATTCGAATCAACAGGAAACGATTACAGAATATCGTTCAATGTTGCTAGTTGAGTAGACACGATTAGGAACTAAGTTCACTTTCTACTCTAGACGCATCCGTTGAATCTGGTTTTTTTAAAGGCCACTGTTGAATTGAAACGCTTATACAGTTTAGTTTTCTTCAAGTTTCAAGACGATTCTTGATGGACTAAAAAGATAAAGTTACTTCCCATTATTTTCAAAATTAAATTCTAATAATGCGAACTTTACAGTTGTATGGGACTCAACACATGAGGAATGAGGGAACTTCTCAAATATTATAAGCTCATGTTTAGGAATAGTACGGTACTTATAATACCAGTAATTTTTCTCCCTACATAAGGAACATCGCGCTGTATGTGTGCGCGCCGTAAACACATCGACAGTGGAAATTTCAAATGTCGTAAGGCACAAAGGTCGACTTTTCAAGAGAGCCAAACAACAAAATTCCATTAAAAAAAAATCGTAATTTGGTAAATTCGCAACCGATTTGGATGATTCTTAGATTTGTACTTTTCAAATAACTTTTTTCTATACCGAACTTTTTTCTATACCGAATTATTGGAAATCTCTAAACTTAATAGATTAGTATATAGTGTCCCTTACGCCAGTAAATTTCAGAAGGAAATGTGCATTACGACTCTGAAATAAAGTATTTTTTTAATCATTTTGTTGTAACTACCAAAACAGTATTATGTTTATGGGTCAATTTTAAAATTTATAAAGGTACTACAAACTTTAATCATCTCCTAACTTTTTTATTTGAAGGCTTATCAAAATTTCAATAGTACGATAGAGAAAAAGTACTGATTTCAATGATATATTTAGTGTACTTACGACAAAATGTCCCTTACTACATTTGAAATTTCCATTGTTGACATGCACTACAAGCAAAGTTTTAAGAATGCGTTAGAATGCACGAATGGATTAGTACGGATCGCACCGTATGTATACGCTTCCACTTGCATAGATATCGCGCGTTCCTAAACGGCCCAAGTTTGACTACTCTGTCTTTATACTTTGACAATTTTAGTATAAGCAAGCAAAGAGGAAACAGAATAAAAAAAGCACTAGTTACCGTTGTCAATTTAAGGGTTAAATCAAGGCAAATTAAATAACCTCAATTGGAGTGATCAGAGTTCATAAAATGAAAGACATTTAACTAATAGTCGCTTAATAAATATTTATTTAGCCCGTATAGTTATTCCACAATTTACATAATGTGTTTATGACAGTTTACGATAACGTATGTATAACACAATTATTTTATTAAATATTTATATTACTCACATAACAAATCAGTGGTCATAAGGAGAGCCAAGTTCGTGGGGAAATTAGTACTCGTATAAAATAACAAAAAACAGCTTTTTAAAGTAAGCAAAGGAAATAGTTAAAATTGCATATTGCTACAGACATTGAAAAAAGATGCTTATAAAACCGAGTGAAGAAAACAAATAATAAATAAAAAACAGCCCGTAAAATTAAGTAAAATGCTGTCATTGCTATTATTTTGGTTACAAAGTATAAAGAAATCGAAGAAGCCATTTAAAATTATACGTATTACGAATGCGCAATTATTTTAAACCTAAGTCTTTAGTCATCGAAATGAAGTCAATTTATGAAATAGAAAATAATGAAGGAACATTATCAAGTTTTACTGGCCTATTTGTACAATGTTCCAGAAGGACGAACAAAATTATCACATTCCATTAGGCCCGATTTAGACGAGGCGAGAACTCGTATGCGAGTTTGATTCCATTGCGGTGTTTAATCGATCGAATGAGTTCATTGTATCTATTAAGCTCGCAATGTAATGAATGAAACTCGCTTTTCTCGCCCCATCTAAATGGGTAGATTGTGTCAAAAAAAGTCATAAGTGCAATCCTATGATTTGTTTTTCCAGTGACCCGTTTCACTAAGCTACAAGTCAAAACTAGCAACATTGGTCAAATCAATCAATAGTGTTGTTGCTTTTCCCAATGTTGCTAAATTAGACTTGTCTTCTGTTCTTGACGCTCGAATAATGACCCAGCTACAAGTTACAATTTTACTTGTAGCTGGGTCATTATTCGAGCGTTTCACCCGCCTCACTTTCGTGGACACATTATTGTCGTAGTTCCCTAAGATTTTAGTCTCATATCGAGCTATTTGGTACATATTCGAGATTACTAACAAATACCTTAAAACTACATTAAAATCTGCTGGAATCTCGACAATGTGTCCACGAAAGTGAGGCGGGTGAAACGCTCAAATCTTCATGAATCGGACCACAGTAGTTAATTCATCCGCCTACAAGCAAAAGTCACTAAGTAACAAATACCTACTTAAAGTAAAGCTCGTATCTCAGTATTGATTCACTAATTAGATACGACTTTTTGAAGAGCAGTGACAGAAGTTTTAGTGACTTTTGCGGCCTAGTTTCAGTAGTTCGGTGATTTTAGTCCGGTTCATATATATTTGTTTGAACCGGACTAAAATCACCGAACTACTGAAACTAGGCCACTTTTGCTTGTCATATATTGCAATATTCGTACTGGCAAGCGCAGCGTGGGACGGCCACCTGCAAGGAGCTCGGATGACCTGGTTAGGATTGCGGGGACTCGCTGGATGCGGGTCGTTTCTATCCGGCCCATGTGGAAGTCTATTGAGGAGGGGGGTAGGAGGTCCAGCAGTGGACGTCCTATGGCTGAAATGATGATGATTCGTAAATATGACGGTCCAAGATCTCTTTATCCCATGCCGTGTTTAGTATCGGTATCCGGTATTAGGGCTGAAGCTGGCTTGGTGGTTTGTGGAGCCAAAACTGGAGGATGATGAGGATGAAGACTGGAAGGCGCTGAATCCTGACCCTGAAGCTCCAGACGCCATGCCACCGCCGTGCTTTGCTGCATCATACTTGCCTGAAAAAACGGGAACACAATTAAACCTCATTTTAATAGGAAACATGCACGACCTATAGCTGGCAGCACTAAATGACAAAAGAGTCACGGGTGGACAATAAAGGAAACTATCACCCCTGTCAAATCAAGCTGTCAATGTCAATGACAATATGTAAGTGTCAATGTCAAATATGATAAGTCGTAGCTACACTGACGTTAATTGTCCTTCATCGCAATAAATTTACGGCGTTTCTGCCAATGTGGCCCCAGCATGAGACGTCGCCAGTTGGCAGCACCTTCGTCGTGCACGTTCCCTATACTGGTTCGAAGAGGTAGATTCAAACTTGTAAAAGTGGCCACTGGCCTATTGGCAGGATGAGTTTGATTTTGATTTTTATGGTTCCGTACCCAAAGGGTGCCAATAGAACTAAGCCTCCGCTGTCCATCTGTCCGTCTGTCCGTCGGTCACTCTATCGTTTGAACCGTAATAGGTAGAAACTTGCAATTTTCACATAAGGTGTATTTCTATTGCCGCTTTAACAATAAATAATAAAAACAAAATTAATTAAAAATAAAACGGAGTCCCCATACAAGAAACGTGTTTTCTCATTTTTTCCGATTTTGGTACGAATATTCAAGTAGCACAGTGAACCTATTTAATGGCCGACAACTTTCCTGCACAACTAGGACCCACCCAGTCCGATTCACTCCGGGTGGTCCAGCTAGCGACTTGTTTCGACCCCAGGGAACGCCACGGCCGACCACCCGGTCATATTATCGCTAAGGCACAAATAAAAGTAACAGTCAACCTCAACAAAAATAATATGCTACATACACGGTAAAACCTATCAAAGGAGTTTGCAAGATATTATGCCAGAGAAACCCACCCAGATGTCGCTACAACGCTTATGAATCTTCGACGATAAAGCTTAACAAAAAGCTGCAACCTATTGTGTAAGTTGATTATAGTTCCCGCTGTTTAACACAGATGGCGTTGGGAACAAATTCTGTGCAAGCCTTATGAATTAAATGGATGTTTACAAAAACAACATAACTGACTATACTGGTTGATACTTAGAGAAATATTTTTAATTACAGTAGGTGTCAACCAGTTTAGTCAATTATGTTGTTTTTCTTAAGATCCCTTCAATTCTTTATACGTATTTTGTCGCGTTTTGGGTGTTTAGTTACTTGGCATTTTTTTAAGATACAAAGGGTGCAGAAAGGAACCTGGTGAAAACCGCGGGAAGCCGCTGGATAATAGCAGCACAAAGCCGACAATCGTGGAGATCCTTGGGGAAGGCCTATGTCCAGCAGTGGACGTCTTTTGGCTGAAATGATGATGATGATGATGATGATGAAAGGAACCGCTGAACCAAATCGGCCAAAAGACGTCCAAACAAACAGCAAACTGTATTGAAACTAATTACAAAAGTTATTTATTACTTTTCATAAATTCACAATCAAAAATCCCAAGAGTTTCTTTTTTAAAAAGCTGAAAGGCTAACAGCAAAGGATAGCTTCAGGGCTACAGACAAACAGACTCCTGAGGGAGGTACCAAAGCCTTGAATATGGACTTATTCTCCTTCCTTGTAGTAGATCAAACCCGTAAACTTTCTTCATGTGCCATAATCACTCAAAGATAGTTAGCTGAGGTAAAAGTTACAGAAGCAATAGGGTGTTTCATATATGTATTGGTAAAAAAATCTTATTCAAAAACTGTACATCTTTTCAAGGTGATAGAAAGATATTTAGGGGTTCCACAAAATGATCAGTATATATTTCAAAATAGTTGAATTTGGATATACAGTAATCTAACTAAATGAAATCATATTCAGAACATAATAACGTTGGTTATTTGTGTGTTCTAAATAGTTCTAATTATCAACAGAAATGCTATAAAACCTGGAACCTCATCTGTGGTTTGTAAGATTTTTTTCTGTTTATTCTGTTATTTTACTGTGATAGAATCGTTAAATTATTTTTATCAAGCAATGCCATATTTTACAGTACCATTAATTGTCTTAAGAGCGTCGAAAAATCGCTGTTCGAGTTAAAAATTCAAAAGCGTGCAACCTCTAAATATATCTACACCGATTTTGATGAATTTTGAAATATGAGGCTTTTACATGAGCGAGACTCAGGAATCGAGCGAAGTGAAATGAAAATCAAGTTTGGAAAAATGAAACACCCTAAGGAGCACCATCTTAACCTACCTTCAATAGCTCTGCCAAACCTTTTGAATATAATCACAGAAATTGTGCACAACTTACCATCATCAAAGATCCCAGCAGCTTCATCCTTAGCATTCTGTTGCAGGGCCAACAGTATAGCTTCAGGAGTGGGAGGGGCTACGGGCAGATGGGCTCCCTGGGCCTTGTATCCACCTTCTCCGGCAGTGAACGTGATGGTGTACGTGTTGCCATCGTCGCCCTTGTAAGAGAAGCCTCCTTGGGACTGTCCAGCGTTGTTGGATTCCTCTGCTCTGATGCCGTTGGAGGTTTCGAAGCTGTAGTGGAAGCCTGGGAATTAAAAGCTTTTGTTA
The DNA here is from genome assembly GCA_947034925.1 of Eudemis profundana. Classification (NCBI taxonomy): domain Eukaryota; kingdom Metazoa; phylum Arthropoda; class Insecta; order Lepidoptera; family Tortricidae; genus Eudemis; species Eudemis profundana. The sequence goes on from OX344811.1 coordinate 2,087,212, forward strand.
GCCAACCAACCAGACTTGGTGGACAACGACCTCGTCAGTGTAACGGGAAGTCGATGGATGCAATGCAATCTACACAAGACCGCACTCCAAGTAGTCCAACTTCGGCCGTTGAGGAGCGCGCGACACCTATTCACACAGACGCGCGATTGCACGTCTGTGTGAGTGCAATTCATACTGGAGCATTCTGACGCATTCTTATTTCTTTGCTTGTAGTGCATTTGTACACAGCGCACACACATTCAAGCGCGCGATGTACCTTTTGTGGGAAGAAAAATTACTGCTATTATACGCTATGGGGCGGTTCAGACCTAAGTCCAGCAGCGGACTGATGTCTTAAATAAATGTATGTTCTTTCTTTGTTTCTTAAATAAACTGTTATGTAGATGGGATAAAGTTAAAAAGAACGCACCAGATTCCCCAACTTCAGTGTCTTGCTTCAGTATATCAGCGTTCTTCTCAATCTCCTGCTGGGGCCGCCGGTTGCCGGTGTCTCCCCCAGAACCCCCGGAGCTGGCGCTGTGGAACTGGTTCTGGAAGTTCTGCTGGCTCTGGAAGCTGCCGCTCTGGCTGCCCGAGCTCTGGGGGAGGTAGTTCCGGGACGGGAGCAGCGCGGATGAGCTGAACGCTATCAGCGCGAGAAGAGTTAGCTGGAACTGAGAGAGATGAGGGCTGATATTTAGAAACGCTTTTTTCGAGTAAAGTTTGTGTCCTAATCTGGACCTAAGCTCATTTATGGCCATAAAGTACAGCTTTTAGAAACACCCTGGAGGCAAAAGGTTATGCACTTTGCGGTAAGAATTAGCAATATAAGCTAAGAGAACGAGAACGCAGCGTGGGTTAGCTCTCCTCTAGATGGTCTGATAACCTGCTTAAGGTTGTCAATGGGATAAAAAGCGTGCGTTCGTTATTGGAAGGATAAACAATCATATCAAAAGAATTCCTTTTTTTATGTTTTCGATACAGAGTAAGTTTTATTGGGAACTATTTTAAATTACTTTTTAACACTTACTAAATACATGTTTCTGTTTCCAAGTTCAATTGATGACACCCAGATGTGAACTGTGCCTCTTGACCTGATTGGTCCACTTTTATACCGTTTCGAAATTCCTTTTATCGCACTAAAGCGGATCTCGATGGGATCGAACCTTGATACTCATGTAATGAGAGAATGCTGTAATTGTAATTGGAAGACAGTTACATTGTGCGACAAAATACTTTCGGCACGAATTTATATGCTGCGATGAGTTTAAATAATGATTACATTTTCGGGTATTACTAAACCTCCGCTGTTCGTCTGTCCGTCTGTCATAGGGCCTTTTTGAACCGCGATAGTTAGAGACTTGAAACTTTCACAAAATGTATACCACCAATAAAACCAAACCATTAATAAAACAAAACCAAACTAAAATGGGCCCCCTACAAGAGACGTGTTTTTACTTGGCAGTTTTTGCTCGACGCTGGCACAGAACCCTTCGTATGTGAATCCGACTAACACTTTTTAGGGTTCCGTACCCAAAGGGTGCCAACGGAACCCTGTTTCTAGGGCATTTCTCCAGAAATATGTCTGCGATCACCTCATTCATCTGCCCCTTTTTCGTACTAAGTGTATGGAGACAGATGAATGAGTCGCAGATATATTTCTGGAGAAATGCCCTCTAAGCCTCCGCTGTCCGGCTGTGAAAAACAAACTAAGGCCCACAACTGCATACACGGAATGCCCAGTTCTCATCCTCGTAAAGATTTTAGGTACTGATGTACTAAAAAACAAAGGGTCTATTTATAATCTAACGATCTATTCTATAAAAATATAAAGACTTATAAGTAGTACTGAAACGTGTGAACAGTTTATGGACTTGTTCTCATATTAAGAAGTTAGCTTAGAGATGGAAGATTAAATCCATTACACATTACATACAAATTACAATTTTTACATTACTATTACAAATATTGTAGCTAGGATATCATAAACGCAGCCAGGAGTGATTCACTCCGCGATTTCGCCGCGCGGCTTCTAGTACCAAATTTTGCCCCTCCAGAGGGGCTTATCCAGCGACCAGAAAGAGCACGCGTTATGCGATATCGAGAGACGCTCGGATCCGGTGCGTTCCGTCCGGCGGTCGGACCCGAACGTCAGTTTTGTTAGAAAGGGAAAATTCTGGGTCTATTTACAAGAGCTGGCACGAATGGATTGAACGAAAGTAATGTCACTTTGTCACCGCTGAGTGACGCTCTTATACGGGTAGATCCAAATATTTTATAAACAAGTACCTATATAACACTTCTTTATTATTCAAGAAATAAATAAAAAATGCATATAATCTGCACTTTATTAAGACTAAGCAGGTAAAAGATATGGCAGAAAGGTAAATTTGACGGTTCGCTAGAAATATTTTAACGTTGTCAGTGTGCAAATAAGGATTCTATTATGTAGGTAGGTAAGGATTTTTTTGTTGTACATAAAATACACAATGCAGACTGGGTTACGAAGTTATGAGACGAGATACCTAGTCTAAAAACATGGTTATCGCTTATTACAATCAACCTGTATTTAATCATTTTGTGACGCACACATAAATATTATCATTCACTCGTTCAATCCATTCGTGCCAGCTCATGTGAATCGACCTTTACCTGCGTAGTACTATTTACCGTAGCTGCAGCGCAAGTTTATTTACAAATGGCGTAATAATCATTCCATTCATCCTAGACATTTTTTTTATTATGTCTATTGTATTTTTATAAAGAAAATATTCCCAGAGAGTTCAAACACACAAATTCCCAGTTTAGTAGGAAAAAAATAAGGTAAAAAATTTAAAATCGTGTCGTATAAATTGAAAAACGTAGCACGTAAAAGTAAACAAAATAAGATAAAACCTACCTTTGTTTAAAACGCAAAATTAAAATTACTTTGTTCGTTCGATTTTACACTTGGTTTTTTTTTCATGTACGTAAGGTAAACATTCTAGTGTTTGACATACGCTAATAACCAATACTTGACATCCTGCTGTCACCTCTATTGCTAATGAGCAGACTTCAGAATTTAGGGGGCAAACGCCTGACAGGTACTAGAGATAGACCACTTATTTTATCGACATTTATGGATAGGTATCGATATTTTTGTTTTCGATTTTTTCTTCCCATGTGTTCTACAATTAAATGTTGCTTGCGAGACACTGAGATAATTCCTATATAAAAATTTTTTTTTTCATTTTTATGGACTTATATAATATATTTGTTTAAAAAAAAGTCAGTGACATTTTTTTCATTCCCAGTAAAGAGTTCCCTTGGAATATTAAAGGGAATAACGCGGGCGAAGCCGCGGGTTAATGCTAGTATACAAATATGTATGACATTGTAGTCATGGCTGAGACCCTGGAGGACCTTGGCAAAATGCTTGAAGACCGCAGTAGGGTTTCTCAACAAGTGGGTCTTAAAATGAACATGGACAAAACAAAAAATTCCCCATGTCTAGAGACCGGATTTGAAGTAGCGATCTCAATATTAATATGGATATGACTGGTATAATTTATTATTTTTTCTACACACAAAAATAATGTAACTTATCGGAACAAAAAAGTTAAAACCTTTTTGAAAGCTTGTGTAAATATTGGGCAAAAATTATGGTGATGATAAATAAAAACATCGTTTGTAAATTTTTGAAATAGTTTATTTTTTTAAGTTCTTCTTCTTTAATATTTCTTCTGCACAATGCACAGTAAAAATTAAAACCTTATATAACCAACATGACATGTATTTAACAAATTGCACTAGTCATATCCATATTAATATTGAGATCGCTACTTCAAATCCGGTCTCTATTATGTCAAATGTCCATGTTGCACCCACTCCTATCAAAGTTAGGAACTCTACTCTGGAAGTTATCGACGATTATGTCTACCTGAGACAAACAATCCAGTTAGGTTTGGTTCGGCTGATACGATGATGATGATGAAATATGTATACTAGCAATTAATACTACCAGTTACCCGCTGCTTGACCTGCCCCATTCTCGTTATTAAATCAATGCAACGGCACTCTTTACCGGGTTATAAAGTATCCTATGCTTCAAACCATCAGGTTTTTGATGCTACGGTTTAGCGAGCGATAAATAAATGATGACGCACCCGTCACGTTCTGACAAGTATGGAGGTGTGAATGTGACGAATGCTTCATCATTTATATACAGATCGACAAAGCCTGCAATCATAAGCCTGTGATCTCCTTGCATGCCGAATTTTATCTCAACCCATTGAATTATTACTGCGCTATTTAGTGACAAATATCTTCACAAACTTTCACAATTACAATATTAGTAGGATAGCCATGTGTAACAACACCCTTTAGCCTTCATTGGTCGGTGAAATGTTACATAACCTTACAAAGTAAAAAGTGTAACATGTTACGCGATCAAATTGAGCACGACGTGAGATAGCTTTCACTGCCAAGGTCGCACTATCGCTTTCTTTTGAGGTCTTGGCCTCAATAATCACATAAACAAGGTAATCTTTACATAGATTAAATTATGACAAGTATTCAAACCTAATAGATTTTATAGAATCCCTGTTTCTGCGTCCCTCTAGAGCAGTGGTTCCTAACCTTTATTATCATATCACCCACATTCTCATCGAGATTTGTATTATTACCCCTCCAAAAATAGGTTTTAAGCTTATAAGAAACTGCTCAAAGTAAAACGGCTTAACATTCATGCGTATTACCCCTGAGAAAACTTCGTTTTACCCCTGGAGGGGTAATTACCCCAGGTTCGGAACCACTGCTCTAGCTACTTAGAGTCTATAACGTTCTCCGTAGGGATGTAACGATACCGATACCGATACCGATATATCGGCCGATATATCGGTATCGCCGATATATCGGTATCGCCGATATTATACAACCGATATTTGAAGAATTTGCTGTATGAAAAAAAATCTGCAAAAAGTAATTTCAATTTCTGACTTAATTTATGTATTGGTCTATTCTATTACCTTGTGCAATGATAATTACTATGTTAATTAAATCTTTGGTTCTTAATAAAAAAAAAGAATTTTGAGTTTACAATTTATTATTTTTACTTTACACTTTCAAGGTTGACTCTCTGGTAAATATAACCAGTAGTCGTTGCCATTAGTTATAATAAGGACATAAAAATATCTGAAATTCATACATCATTATTTAGCTAAGATATCGGTATCGGTATCGGTATCGCCGATATTAACTACTATATATCGGTATCGGTATCGTATCGGCAAAACTGTGTATCGTTACATCCCTAGTTCTCCGGAAATAATTGCTCCAAATACTAAGTATTTGGTTGTTACTTCGTACTCAGTAGTTTTATAGGTATTAGTAGCATTTAGGAGGGAGGATGTACTGAATAGGGACGACTGGCGGAAAAGAGGGGAGGCCTTTGCCCAGCAGTGGGACACCTAGACAGGCTATATAAAAAAAAAAATAGCATTTACTGATGTGACATCAGTATAATTTTTTTTATACCTGTAGCATAACTGTGACAAGTGATGCTTTGCCGCGCCGCAAAATAAGTAATAGTATTACATACAGAAGTTTCTCTTTCTAACAAAGCTGACGGGTCTGGCGACCGGACGGAACGCACCGCGTTCGGTCGTCTCTCTCTATCGCATAACGCGTGCTCTTTCTGGTCGCTGTTTAAGCAGAGGGGCAGAGGGAGTGTGCCTCTCCTGGCCGCGAGACAAATACTAACTATCCCTATATCGCTTTCCATTATGTGTAGTGCAAAAATGCCAGTACGTCTAGCATAATTGGCCGTGACTTCGTATCTCGCGCGACAGACAGAGTATCACCTGTCACTCTCACACGATATTGAGTGGAAAGAAATAGGTAGTATTTGTCGCGTGAGAAAGAGTCGCGTGTCACAGTTGCGCTAGAGCTACAGGTGCTCTGGCGCACGTGAATAAACATGCGGGCAGTTGTGCTAGGTGGTGAGTAAAGAGTGTTGGCCCTTATTGGTCGGTGAAAGGTTGCACAACCCGAAATATGTCATCATCATCATCATCTGATAATGAGAGGCCTATGTCCAGCAATGTACTCCAACGGGCTGATGATGATTCATCAGCCCGTTGCAGTCCACTACGGGGCATAGGCTTCTCCCTTTTTTTTTCTTTTTTTTTTTAAACCTGACAAACTCACAATCCATAACCGGGCATAGTGATTGTCGGGCCGGGTGGTTGGCCGTTGCGGTCCCTGGGCTCGAACCAGGTCGCTGGCCAGACCACCCAAGGGCGTCCGACCGTGTGCCGTACACACAGTCGGCACGCACATCGGGCTGGGTAAGTGCCGGGGGGTGCCTTTAGTCGAACCAGGTCACCTGTCCCGGTCCCGGCCTACCACGATAGGTGTCGGACTAGGTGGGGGCCTGTTCGCCTGGGGTCGAACCAGGACGATGGCCAGGGCCACCTTTGACTTTTTGCTGATTGCTCAGAGTGAGCAGCGGACCAGCGGGAAGGATGAAGCGGATCAACCTGTCCTTATGTGAACGAGTGTATCGAACTAATAGGCTTCTCCCAAGATACGCCACAGATAGGGTTGCCAGATTGAATTACCCTATTATCTGCTCCCGAGCAGTAAACAATATGTCGGGATTTTGAGACTTTGGTCGGGCGATGCCCCGCGCGCTGGACGCGCGTGTTTTTTTTTAGCCTGAAAGGGCAGAAATTTTCGCTCGCCGGACCACCTTGAGTGGATCGGACTAAGTTTTAAAATTAAGTAGTTTGTCGGGAGATTTTCTTCTTTGTCGGGAGTCGGGAGGACATACAAAAAATCGGAAGACTCCCGCCTATTCCCGACCATCTATCTGGCAACCCTAGCCACAGAGCCCGGTCTGCTTCTTTATACATCCAGTTGCTGCCGGCTCCGTAAGCAAGTCGTCCCGCCATCTGGCCAGAGGGCATCTGGCAAAAGATGTAACATGAGCAAATTGAGCGCGACGCTCTCACTGCCAAGGTCGCGCTCTCGCTTTCGTTTAAGGTCTTGGCCTCAATAATGAACGTGCATTTTTGGCACAACGTTCTCTCTCATCTGCTGATACTGTTGATATTAAAGTAGCGCATTTTACTGCGTTTTTGAGATCACATTAAATATTTTAGCTAGTTCATAGCATGGTTGAAATCTAGGCTATGAAATGAGTCTTTCTATAACGCATTATTTTACAAGAAATATCGTCGGGTGATAAACAAAACTCACTAATTACGTTTAAAAAAATATAAAGTAACAGTCAGCCTTATTACTATTAGACTAACAGCATATTTTAATTCCCAATAATTTCAGTTGTTAGTTAGTTTTGGTTGTCACCCGACGATGTACTGATTTGAACTCGGGGTTGTCGGATCAAACGCTTATTTTTTGATTTTGGAAATGATTCTCAAGTTTCTCTTGTATGGAAATAAAAGTGTGCCTGTAGATAGTGTAGATTCAACATGAAATCATGTTCATTACACTATCGGCCATTCTCACGAAGTATGTCTGCGGTCACCTAATTACCGCGACGCTGTTTTCATACTAAATGTATGGAGACGCGGTAATTAGACGCAGTCATACTTTGTGAGAATGGCCGTATGGCTGGGATTCAAATCCAGGACTGCTAGTGTTGCAGCTCGTATTTTAAACTTGCAAAATTCAAACAAATACTAGATGATTTAATGTGAAATAGTGCATCAGAGAATGTCAATTATAAAAGGTTCGAAGACACATCGTGAACCATAAAGCAAAAACGCCAAAAAACACTTCTAGTATCCCCTCTTTTATTTTGTTTATATTATTTGTTGTTATAGCGGCAAGAAACATACACATTTTTGACAATTTCAAGTACCTATCCATCTATTACAGTTCAAAAGGTACAGCCCTGTGACTAGGGAATGCAATTACCGGTAATTTACCGAACTTTAGTATGAAAAGACGGTAAATTTACCGGTAATTTACCGGTAATTGCATTCCCTGCCTGTGACAGATGGACAGACGGACAGCGGAGGCTTAGTAATATGATTAAATTGGCACCCTTTGGGTACGGAACACTAAAAATGAACCTTTTTAGTGGTTTTTGACAGTAATTTCCTGTAAACTGTCCCGATTATCTCACTTCCGAGTAATATAAACAATAGTTAATTGGCTGTTAAATAGATTATCCGGCCAATAGCAATAACATTCCACACGTAACTCGAATTAACCTTACACAAAAGGGCAATTATCAAATTACGCAGATCACGGCCGGGTGAAGGCGTGGTCACGCGCATCGTGACGTCACCGTGCACGTCGTGACGTCATCATCTTAATTCTGCCGTCCTATGGCTAAAACTAGACTAAACTCTATGCAATTTTATAGAGGTTAGTCTAGTTTTAGATATAAAAAAAAAATACAATTAGCTACATAAGTGCATTTTACTGTAATATAACTCCTCTGAATGTTTTTTTATTATCATAATTAAGTGCTTTCTAATATTGGCGAATTATAGATAACAAAATACAATAAATAAACCCCCGAGCTGTGACCCCGGTCCGGCTTTTATCTGTCGTCCTCAAGCTAAAAGGCCGCTAATTTGTATGAAACTTCATACAAACTAGCGGCCTTTTAGTTTGAGGACGGCAGTTATCTGGTCCAACAGATATCATTGGCCATACAGCGGGGCAATGCGGTTGGCATATTCGGCACCTTATGGACCAGGTGTGTCGGGCGGGATCTAATTTAAATAAGTATTTAGTTGTAGTTTATAGTGGTTCATATTGTATATTTAATTTTTAGTTTTACCTCCTAGTTACTGTTTTATATTTTATCTTTTTTTTTAATAAATAAACTCACACCAAATTAAAACTAAATTAACTAAAACTAAAATAAATGTATTTCTGAAAAGTAAAACTCCTAAATTTATTTTATTAATTATGCCCCCTCGGCATGGCCCCAAAGATACTGGCAGCATTTCCTCGCTGTATCGTAGTTCTGATTATGAGTAGCCCTTCGGTCCCCTGTGACGTCGACCAGTTTTTTAAATAGTTCCTTGAAGAACTGCCGGGCCAAGATCTCGACGCCGAAGGGAATACAGTTGTATTCGGCGCCGAGGCCCATATATTTTTAGGGCCATTCGTTTTTCGGTGGCTCAGCCGCCGCGCCTCCATGGTAATTATGGAACTAAATTAGTTTATAGGGTTCTTTCATGTTAAACCCAAGAAAATTCTCATCTTCCATCTTTATTGAATTCCATTGCGCCTACTGGTAGAGAAGCGAGCCTACCAGCGTACTACCAGCGTACTTTCTAGAATTACTTGTAATAAAGTCTATGAAAAGCTGTGCTATTTTATTCTATGAATCTAATGCTGTAACATTTATTAAAATCGGGCGTGTCGTTTAGTAGTTACGAGCGGACATAGGAATGGATTTACATACATCCATACATACAGGTCAAACACATTCGCTTCGCCGTAGTTGGGCAAAAAAATAACGAGATACGACTTCGCAGCAAAGCTTTAAAGATGAAACGATGCTCCTAAAGTAGAACCATAACGTGTTTTTAAACTTTAACAAAAACTTCGCGAAAACCATAATGTTCAGCAAAAAATCTGTTAATTTGGCGGTTCGCAACAGGTGTTACGATGCACAGAAAAGCTGTCGGAAAAAAACAAAAACTTGTTAAGAAAATTGGCCGTGTCCAAATTCTGTATACTTGGACTACGCTAAGTTTGCAGAGGTCGAAAAAAAAATATTTATATTTTTTAATAACTAATACTATAAATGAGAAAGTTTGTGAAGATGTTTGGATGTTTGGATGTTTGTTACCTTATAACGGGGTAACAACTGGATGGATCAAGCTGAAATTTGGCATGCAAGTAGACCAAGTCCTGGATTGAAACATAGGATACATTATATCCCGGTAAAGAGTTCCTTTGGGACAATAACGGGAACAACGCGGGCGAAGCCGCGGGAAAATGCTAGTTTTTTAATAAAACCTTTTTTTCGACCAACACATGCCAACACGAAGAAACTACAGCAAGAGGATTCATAAAATTCCCAAAAAATAAAAAAAAGCAAGAGGATTATTTGATCTTGGTTCTTGGTAATATTTTCCCTTTATTACAAAATGTGTCTGCATACCTACTGAAACAGATTATTATACGGAAAGATATTTGCCAAGTATCAAGACTAATCAATCCTCTTTCTTGTGATGTTGCCATTACATTTTTTTTAATAAAAACCCTCTGCAAACTTAGCGTAGTCGCACTCTATGATCGTTGATATCGTAATTATCGACAGATTGGTGTTATGACGTTGTTTGTTTCTATGTATATGATGGCTTGATGGGTTTGTAGTCAAGCGGTTTTTGTTCACTTTGGCTGAACTTACTTGCGCG
>OX344811.1:2097781-2166533 GCA_947034925.1 Eudemis profundana
CGTTTCTAAAAAAAATTGTACATCAATTAACAGATCATTAAATTGATTTCTATTTTTTTTACCAATATTTTTGATGATTGTTAATGAGAAAATGGTTTTCGAGCAAAAAAAAAAAAAGTTTACATTAATAGTATGAGCTTTTTTTTATTCATCTGCCGAGTAGAGGACTTAAAGTATACAGCTAGATTTTTTATAGCCTACCATATTTGGATATATTAAACACAATTTTATGACTTTTAGCAAAAACATTCATTTGGATCAACAATGTGAAATTTCATTACGGGGTGGACAAAATTAAAACTAGGTACAGTCGAGTTCATTCACATGTATACAGTTACGGGAACAAATATATCTAAAAACGATCCTATTATCAGAACCATAAAAGCGTTTTCAGATATTTTTGTTCTCTTAAATGTGTAGATGTAAACAAACTCAACCTACCTTAAATAATGGAAATAGCAAATTTTACGCAAAAAAAATTGCTTTTATTTATAAAAACAATAAATGATGCATTAATAGTTTTTTTTATTCTGCATTGGTGCGGAATCAAACTAAAAAATTATGCTAAAAAACTTAAAGGGACTTTTATGGTATAAATCTGTCCAAAGTAGAGTAGTATTAGTTTAAGCTTAGAGAAATACTAAAGAGTGCTGACTCCATATATTGGTTTTAATATAATGCTGAAGATGTTTGGAAGTTTGGACATTTGGATGTTTGTTACGAAATAAGTGGTAACAACTGGATGGATTGAGACGAAATTCGACTTGCAAGTCGCTTATGATGCTACGCTTTGTCGCGTGATAAATAGACGATTAAACATCCGTCACTCTCACACACTATCTGTCAGAACGTGACGCTTTATCATTTGTTTATCGCGCGACAAAACGTGGCATCATAAGCCTACTGGTCTTGGATTGAAACATAGGATACTTTGTAGGTATCTTGGTTAAGAGTTCCCTTGGGACATTATTCGAGTAACGCGTGTGAAGCCGCGGGTAAATGCTAGTAGGTAATAGGGTTATTCTTCAGAAATATGTCTGCGACTTATTCCTCTGTCTCCATACATTTAGTATGAAAAAGGGCCAGAGGAATAAGGTGATCGCAGACATATTTTTGAAGAATAACCCAATAAATAATTTCTTAAATCATATGCTAAATACTAATATTATAAATGAGAATATTTGTGGAGATGTTTAGATGTTTGTTACTAAATAATGCGATAGCAATTGAATGTATTGTGATAAAGTTTGTCATACAAGAAAACCAAGTCGGAATTAAACAAATAATATTTTAACCGGTAAAGAGCCGCCTCGGAATAATAACTAGAGTAACACAAGTAAAGACGTGAGTCAATGCTAGTAACGTATAAAGATTACGATATACTTAATCCAAGTTGATCTCAATGTTAGTTCACATTCGCAACTCCAAAGAAGGTCATATACATATTGACCCATCTTTTAGATCTTTATTAATTCCAAACTCCATTTGTATAAGACAATTATTTAAGATCACTGGCATCACGATATATGTAATTATGCGCAATGCTATTAAGAAGTCAATCAGTAATTAAGTCGGCAATAAAAATGTCTGAAGTGTGAAGTCTTTGTTGGACTTAGGTTTCGATCAGATATTTTGATTGTTACAATAATTATACGTTCTAAATCACGACTCATTTTATATGTTTATGGCATGTTAAAATTATGATCTGATGTATGAATTAAAGTAATATTGCAGGTGTTCAAAATTTTATAGTGAATTTTAATAAGCCTTTGCAAAAAGTATTTTTAATTTCAAGAATACAGGGTGGGAGGGACTATACCGACATACTTTAGCCATGAATTCCTGGTGGTGTGACGAGTAAATAATGTTATATCAACATGGGTTGAATATTGTCATTTTACATTAATAGTCTTATGGAACAAAATAAATCAGTAAATTCAGCCCCTCGTTATAAACATGTCCTTACTGGAGAAAAAGTTATCAAAAAGAAAGAAAAAAGCTAAAATGGAAACGAAAGGTCAATTTTTTGGCCTCGTAGTTGCTTACCATCAAATACTGCGAAGGTTAATTGCTGTTTAGTTAAAGGATTTAAACAATTAGTAAAACTATCTTAGTCACATTTATTAGGGCTTGTTACACACTTGGGAGTTTTCATTTAAAAAATAATGAATATCTCTGAAAGTAAGCGTTTTTCGACTATACATCACATAACTTTTTTTACTCGTCACACCACCAGGAATTCATGGCTAAAGTATGTCGGTATAGTCCCTCCCACCTTGTATAATATTATTACGATGAGAAATAGTATTTAAATAAGGATATTGCCTAAATATTAAAAAGCGAATAAAATATTTAAAAAAATATTTGTGTTTAAAATAATTATTATATATTTTTATATAAGTTTGCAATGTAATTTTCTTTTGGTGTGCAATAAAGTATGATTGTATTGTATTGTATTGTATTAACAAATCCTATGTTAAGAGTTGTCCTAATTTATATTTTTGCAACAGAAGTAGATAAGAATATCCAAGCTTTTCATGAACTTTGTAGTACCTACATTGTTAGCATTGTTAATTCTTAATCAAACACTCGGTGGTTTAAAAATGAAAACACACAAATACTTTACAAATTACAATATTTTATTGTCGTTGATATACATTTATACAATGAGCATTATTGGAACACATTCTAACTGACTAATATACAGAATGATATCGACAAGAATCCGACCGTTGACTTAGAAACGAGTGAGAATATTCTAGATTCGTGTCGCTAGGTGGCGCCTCTAGTAGTGGTAGCCAGTCTGCTCGTCGAAGGCCTGCTGAGGGATCTTGTCGAAGGAGGAGGAGGTCTTAGGGGCGAGGTATTGACGGAGGTTGTTGCCTTGCTGGGAGCGGGTGTTGGCGCCGAAGCCATTAGAGCCTTGAGATCCGAAGCCATTGGAGCCATGGGATCCGAAGCCATTTGATCCGTGGGAGCCGAAACCGTTGGATCCCTGGGAGCCGAAGCCGTTGGATCCTTGGGAGCCGAAACCGTTGGAGCTCTGGCCGAATTGGGAGTTAGGCTGGGCACCGAATTGGTTCTGGTTGCTGGAGGCTCCGAAAGCATCTGGAAAGAAATGTTGAATTAGTGTTATATTATATATTACAGATATTGAATTTTCATTAAGGCATATTCAGTGAACTGGTATGACTTTATCACTTAAAAAATACCATAAACGTGTGGTTTTATGTCTGGGGTATTTTAAGACTAAAATTATAAATTCAGTTCATTAAAATTAAAATCGTTTGATTTGTACCTTATGAACACAGTATGATATTCTCGTTTTAGTACATTGTGCACCAAGGCTAGTAAGAAGGGGATTACTAACGAGAGTCTAAGTATTAGGACTTTTAATGACTCGAGGTTGTAATCCCCTTTCTGCCCGTGATACACACAATGTTTTTCATCACATTTGCGAGGAAAAAAGAATAAGACAGAAATCAAATTACATATTTACTCTCAACTTTGCGTTTAGTTTTCAAACTTGACAGGCAATACCAGGCTATACCGCCAGATTGTAGCGATATTCAAAATAAAATTTTAAACTATAATTGCATTAAATTATTTGCAAAAATTACTGAAATAAGTAATAGTAAAATATCTACCATATACGTTTTATGTACACTAAAGTAAGTTTTGTACCCAAGTTTTGAAGATGGTAAATAAGCCTGGCTGATTTGAAACTTCCTTAGTCTGAAATGACGTACGCGTAGGTTCTATATTTTAAAACTAAACTCATAACTCCCTCGGGAGTTATAGATTTTAATACAGTTTTTCCTCCCATGGGAGTTATAGATTTTTGTAACCCATGGGAGGTAAATCGGCTCGAACTATAAGCCCGCGTGTTATAACACTCTTTACGAGCAAGTGTGATGAAAAATTATTAGTCGCATGCTTGACAAAATATTAATGCTCGGTTTAGATGAAGCGGGCTGCTGAAATAGTATATTACACAACTAGGGTGGTAATACAAAGAAAGGCCAAGATCGCAGAAGTTTGCGGCCCGAGCTGCAAGCGAGGGACGTAAATATGCCATCGAGGGTTTTCTTTATTACCTCCCGTGTTGTGTACATCATTTTATGTCTACACTTAGGTGTGGCATAAAGTATTAAATATGGTAAAATTAATTACCTTGACCGTGAGAACCGCCGTTGTGTCCAGAGAAACCGTTGCCGCCGGAAGGTCCATGGTCAGGGGGCAGGTACTGGTTGGACTGAGCAGCGTTGAACGAAGCACCACCGCGGAAACCAGCGGGGCCAGACCTAGCGCCTTGAGGAGCGGATCCGAAACCAGCAGAGTCGCCATTGGACCCAAAGCTACTAGCTCCGTGGGATCCAAAGCCGCTGGCTCCGTGGGATCCAAAGCCGCTGGCTCCGTGGGATCCAACGCCATTGCCTCCGTGGGATCCGTGGCCGTTGCCGAGACTGTTCCCTTGGCCTCCGAAGCCCTGGTTTTGGCCAGCCTGGTCCGGGGGAAGGTAGCCTCGCTCAAGATGCTCCAAGCGAGCCGCGGAGCTGACGGCGATAAGGGCGGCGAGGATGAACTGAAAACAGACAAACAACTCATACATTCTTACATACAGTATGCTCACTTTAATCCCAGGTGGGGGGAAGCACCTGCTGACTGTTAGCCACGGGTGGGATTGA
The DNA here is from genome assembly GCA_947034925.1 of Eudemis profundana. Lineage (NCBI taxonomy): Eukaryota > Metazoa > Arthropoda > Insecta > Lepidoptera > Tortricidae > Eudemis > Eudemis profundana. Next base: position 2,102,470 of record OX344811.1, read on the forward strand.
CTCCTGGATCTAAAAAAGAAATTAGTCCAAGGTCTAGTGGTAAAATGATAAGCCTTATTTACAAAAACTGGAAAACTTGATATTTTGATTTGTATAAACATTACAAATAATGTGTTTGTGTATTTTAAAAATCTTTAAAATATTTTCTAAATAAAATTAAAGATACATTTTAAAATTTTAACTATTTACATGCAAAATTAACCAAGAGGTCAATTTAAGCAAGAACGTATTTAAATCAAAACTTTTAAACACAATGTAAATTTACAAAAAGCTCAAATTGCAAATTTTTAAATCTTAGCGCAAATTTTTCGAAAGAACGGTAAGTTCTAAAAATAATAAAATATAAAAATTACCAGTTTCATTTTTGGTTTTTTGGATATGTGTAAGCAAACGACCAAATGGGAGGTTGGAGTTGAACTGTGATGCTACAAGATGGACTGACCCATTATATACCTCCTAACCTGATCTTAATCCAAACCTAGTGACGTAATGTTTTATAGAAGATAATAAACGACCATATTCGAGTTATGATATGCATGCTGAGTAATTAGTTACTATAGTTTTTTTTTTAATACGTGACGAATCGACCTCGTCAGTCAAAGATAAGGAGCAACGTACATTTTCAAGGACTCGGATAATTAATTACGAATCGATTTTGTGGAAAGTCGGCGAGTGTCTATAGTGCCTATTGTTCTATTGCAAAATACTTAAGTTTAAAGGGTTATAAAAGCTCTGGGTGCCTAATGCATTTAGTGGTAGACGCCTGAAATTTTATTGACAAACATTGTAATCTTTCACCACTAGCTCCTTGGCTAGCACTGAAAATATTCATGGGCTTATATTCAACAGGTCTCTTTAGCCATTCAGCGAGGGAATGCTGCTGGTATTATGGGGACCTTTGAGCCAGGTACGATGCGGGGCGGGGTGTTTTAGTTATTTTTACCTTTTTGTCGAGGTTTAGTTTAGTCTTATACGTAGTTTAATTATTTTATTTTAGTTTGGGCTTATATTATATTGTATTATATATTTATATTATATTATATTGCCTATGAACATTTTTAGTGAAACTAGCAGTGCACATTTTTTCAAAAATTAGTTAAAATATTTAAATAAATTTTAGTAGAAATTTGTCAAAAATATCAGTCATATTTTACAAGAAAAGTCATATTTTAAAAGAAAACAGGGAAAATAAAATAAACAAAATGATACTTCTGATATCGGGTTATTTCCACCTGTTACCTCCAAATTGATTTAGTGGTAACAGCTTTGATTATTTTTCCCACTTGTTACCACTAAATGTATGATTTTAGTAGTAATGGGAATGAATGGAATGAATGGATGAAATGGGATGGGAAAAAAAATCCCTGCTGTTACCACCAAATCAATTTGGTGGTAACAGGTGGGAATAACCGCGATATCTGTCAATGATTTGTTAGTCAAAGGGACAGGCAAAAGTTTATTAATAATTATTACTAAAACATGTCAAATTATTAATGGGATGTACTACTTAATCAAACATGATGATCAAATCATTACCATCCTGTCATCATTAGACGATATACGTAAAAAAAGCGTAATTAAAATCGTATTTATAGTAACGCTCCATTTGTTTCATAAAAAAATCGTATGAACGGAAGAACGCAAATAAAAAACATGCTACTTGTAATACTTGAGTTGGAAAAAACCTAAATCGTGACCTAGTACTAGGACAGCCTGAAATTACAAATGACTCAATACACATTAAGGAGTTAGAAAAACAAATATTGAATTAGAGACTTTTTACTAGTTTTGGGATATGTTCAAACATTTTAAAACTAATAGATCGATTATTTAGAGTGGCATATAGCTTCTAAAGGATTGCTCTTTTAAAAAATATATTTTATGCCATTCTAGCGAAGGATCTCCGTTGCAGCTTGGGCAAGAATGTTTTCATATATCTGTTTGTCTCTACAGGTCGCATTTTTCTATCGATTCTCGTGAAATTTTATGAGCAGATTTGGTAATTATATCGATTTTTAGTTATTGAATCAAAACAACTGAAAAAACTGAAGTTGTTGGAATTTTTTTGCTGGTGAGGTCACAAACTAGACAGACACTAGTTTTAATTTAGAACTTTGTTTGAATGATTTTATGTGCAATATATTGCTTACATACATACATACACACAAATATCACTTCTACTGTGAATCGGTTTGAAGTATTTATTCCCGAGAACTTCTCATTTATTCCCATACAGAACCCAGTACTGAATATTATAATGCTACACTTAATATAAAGCCTAGACCAGTCTCAATGTAATTCGTACTAGACCAATCAATCAGCAGTCGAACATTTGGCGAACGATCCATCACCATTAAGTTCAATTGATTCCATTCATCTAAAATTTCAGACTTCAATTGTAGAGATATAATTTTTACGAAATTGAACAAGGCTCTTATTCAGGATGTACAGAACTGGAAAACTTTTGGTATGCGAGAACCGGGAATGGTACTGCCATACAAAAATTTCCCGGTTCGGCACGTCCTGCCCTAAGAGGGGTGATTCTTCCCTTTGATAGTCGGAGTACGACGCATACAGTGTCGACCTCCTCGCGACAACAGCACACAAGGGCCGCGTCCCGACTTGCCCCAGGACCCGAATGTCTTGGTTTAACTTCACTCCGACCTCGCTCGGGCTCAGCTAAGTTTCTTGCCGGAGTCTTCTTAGCTGGGCTAGGTTTTAGCGAACCGGCAACTAAAACTCCCATTAGTTCGATACACACGTTCACATAAGGACAAGATGATCCGCTTCATCCTTCCCGCTGGTCCGCTGCTCACTCTGAGCAATCAGCGAAAAGTCAAGGTAGCCCTGGCCAAACGACCTGGTTCGATCCCAGGCGTTGAGGCCCCCAAGAAAAAAAAACTCTTTCATAGTATCGTAGGGACAGTTTAGCTTGGTCAACTCCTAACGGCCGAAGTTGGATTACTTGTCCGTCTTTAAACTTTGACAAGGACGTTTACGTTATGTTTATTAACATTATTACCACAGACCAACCTACAGAAACCCAAACCACCTACGTTTACTACAAACAAAGACAATAGACCCAAAAAACAATAGTGCACCAATAGCCACATTAAAATCCATACAAATTCGTTCTGCACCTAAAACTTGATTGCCAAAATGTGGACTCGCCTTCCGCACTCCATCGCATCACGTGTTTTACGTTTTTTTGGACAAAGATCATTGAAAAAATCTAACAGATAAACCAATATGGGGCAAAACTTGATAGGATTTATGGCGATTTAAAAGCTTTTTATTATGTTTTCGTACCCAAAGGGTGCCAACGGAAACACCGCTGTCCATTCTGTCTGTCTATTCGTCTGTTACTTCTTTGGAACCGTAATAGGTAGAGTTTTGAAAATTTCACAGAATGAGTAACTTAGACATGCGCATAATGTGTCACTAAAGTGAAAAGTGTGATATGAATCTTTAGCTCTCAAAAATATGCATCACTCTTTTAGCTCTGTAGCTCCGCGGTGTGTGAACAGCTCATTTAGCTCTTATAAGCTCAGTAGCTCCGTGGTGTGTCAACAGCTCACTAGCTCTTATAGTTCAATAGCTCCAAATCCGAATATTTCCGAACGAAAGAGCGAGCATTTAGGCATACGGTGACAAGACAGGGACGAAAAGTTCATGTTTATCGTGTCTTCCCTTTCAGCTCACGGCTCAAAGCTACTTGAGAGCGAGTGAGTTAAAAGATATAATGAGTTGTTTGAATCGGAACTGAGCTAGTGAGTCAGTGAGCTAAATCAACTGATATAGCTGTTTTGAATCACTCACTCGCGAGCTACACATGTCTAGTGTATTTCTATTGCCACTATAATAACAAATAATAAACACAAATATAATTTAAAATAAGTGGTGGATACCCCATGGTAGTACGGAGCCCTTCGTGTGCGAATCCGACTCGCACTCAGCCGGTTTTATTAACTTGCAATGTTTGTTAAAATGTTACTGTGATAAGAGCAAATCTTCAAGCTGAATGGGCTAGACGACTAAAAAAACTGTTTAGTCCGTCAGTTAGATTATTAAGGGCCGATACAGACGGACTGCAACCCAACTGCAACTCCCTACGATTTGTATGGGAACTGCATCACAACTGCACGCCGACTGCGCAGTTGTGATGCAGTTCCCATAAAAAATATTGTACACGTATTTTTTCTTTTGTTTGACAAACAAAAAATGACGAGGATAGAGTGCTTAGAAGTTTCGAGTGACGTCACACCTTGGTACAAATTTCACCTAGGAGTGACGTCACAAGCCCTCACTCCAGAAGTTTGATGATCTATAACTTTGTCAATTTTTAATATTTTGATAAACCAAAAAATACGTGTCCCATATTTTTCCATAATCTAACAGACGGACTAAATAGAATTATATATTTTTAACCCAGTCGTCATTCCCATTCCTGACGTTTTGTCTCGAATTCTATTATCGGTGTCATTTCAATAATATGGCACCACGGAGTTGATCTAATGATGGAGCTGTGTACAACAACAAAAAAGGTGCAGTCGACAAAATAAAGAGCTTGCTTAAGAATATTTTTCGACAGAAACTTATCATTATAGTCCTAATAATAACAGGAGCATTCTCCGGAAACGTTACGCAAGCGACACGTAAAATTAAGAAACTGAATATTGGTATGGTAATATCATAACTTGGCTTTAAGATTGATAGTGTTTCTTAGCGGTTTTATTAGGGTAGCTAGCATACCGTTACGTAGGCGACAAAAAGTAGATGTTTTTATAGAATGCTCCAACAGCGACAGAGATAGCATAATGAGAATGACAATCTTGAACATACTGTGTGACAGTGACCTTCTTCAAATTTCTGAAGTCATGACCTAAATTTATAAAATAGGTTGCAAATACTCACAACATTACAATGTCTTCACTGCTAAAAAGTTACAGAAACGGTTGACCAATGCCTTGGTATAATTTTCTACCTACCCAAGCTTATGGGAGAACCTCTCGATCTGGATCTAGCATAGGTGCAATAAGCTACCTTTCGTTTACTAAATTCATTATAGGCTATTTTATGATAAATTAAATCAGTCAGCTTCATTTTATGAATTGTCATAACGTTCAGACAGGATGTTTCGAAAAAACTGACTTGTCAATTCAAATTAGTGCTTTATTTATATTTTTTGTCATTTTTAAACCCCGACGAAAACGAGGGGTTTTATAAGGTTGTCATTTGTATATGTGGCCTTGTGTGTCTGTCTGTGGCATTGTAGCTCCCAAATGGGTGAACCGATTTTGATTTCGTTTTTGTTAAATCATTGATGGCGCAATGTGGATAGGTGATTTTTTTCGAGCAGTTTTGGAGGCATAATTTGATATTTTGCTTATTAATCACGCACTTTTAGTCAGTATCGGCATTCTCTCTTCTTCTTCTTAGTCATATACGTGGTACAGTCAAGGAATTTAATTTCCTACCCTTTTCATTGAAATGTTGTTAAGCATTCACAATGCATTAAGGTCGAAATTTCTATTTCAGTAATAGTATTTAAATGTCAATACGTATTATTTGTCACTGCATATTAAAGATAACCTCTTTGCGAAGTCATTTGCTCATCTAATTACGAATACGTGTCAGTTGATGTCAGTGTCAATCGAGAACATTTTAAAATAATTCCGAATCCAGACTCCGGAAAGTCTACCACAAACGTCGATAATCTAAATTTCGTTATCTGCGTTCCTTTCATTCGAATATTGCAAGAGCGAGAAAGATGGACTTTCTTCGAATTTCGATTCCGCGGTTGTCGACCTTTTTTGATAGTGCCTTGACGTTCCAAATTTCAGTTCACCATGTCAACGTTGTTAATCTGTTACCTAGTTACTGACACAAAACAATGCGTGTGATATGTCAAAGTAACGTCGTAGTCTAGCTAGCTCTTATGATGACAGTATGCTATACGATATTGGACCTTAGGTGGGTTGGAAATTAAATTCCTTGACTGTACGAGTAGTCGTGATCATGGGGGTCGTAGCTCGGCCTTTTTAACTATCTCTCACCATTTCTCCCTCACCAACGCACAGGCATTATTTTCCACTATTACCTACATAAAGTTCTCACCACTTTTTCGTAATATGGCTCCACAACCCTGGCCGTGAGCTCCTGAGGCCATATATGGAGTACAGCAAGGGGCCGCCATTGCAGGCTCCGCTGCGGACGCTTATGACTAAAAGACTACAGCTACTAATGAAACACAGGATGCACGAGGTAGAAGAGAGGCCAAACTGAAACTGCTATCCTCAGGCCCATTTTAATAATATCCGTTAAGATTTATAATATATTACGTGACCGTATAAAAGAAGAAGAAGACTATAAAAAGTACATAAATAAAATAAAGAAACTATATAGTCCTTTGGGGAAATAGTTCAGATGCAATAAAATTGAATAGATTATAAAAAAATACCGGTCAAGTGCGAGTCGGACTCGCACACCGAGGGTTCCGTATAAACTCATAAGTAGACCAACCTTACGACTAACAGCAACCCTGCCTTAAACCCGCTTTAGCCCTATTAAACCAGGAAAAATCTTAACAGCGCGATGCAGCGTATGCTACAGCGACATCTATTGATACTAAATAGCGCGTAAATTTTACTTGTAATTTAAATTTAAACGTTACTGTTTGTTATTGGCTGATTGAAATAATTGTTTGTCAACTAAGTTAGTTCTCATGTATCATTTTTCATGAAGGAATCATGTTTTGAAGCACACTTTTGTGTATTAAATTAATATTGCTGCCACAAGCTACCTTATTTTAGATTTGTGTCCCTAGATGGCGCTAGTAGTATTTCATTTTTATGGTATTTACTAGTGTCAAATTTCCTAACATACTCCTATTATAGAGTTTTTAATAATTATTGTTACTTTATGTTTTTTTCCCGATTCCTGATGAGTGATCATTGTATTTAATAGACATTTTTTATGTAATCTGAAATAAACCATCGCTTAGTTTTGCTACTCTCTGCTAGATGGCTCTCGTAGGGAGGGTAGAAGTAATATATATGACGAGGAAGGCCTACAACCATACCTTTGGGTTCCGGATCACCTTTGGCCACCCTAGTGGTATGGTCCAATAATCATCCAATAATCCAGTATCCGCACCAGTTTGAGTACTGGTGTATTGCTCTTCATGTCTTTCTTTACACAATCTAAATGTCGCAGTGATAATAAACGAAGTTACACGATAAATTCCCAAAGAGCCACGTAATTCCGTACATTCTCTAAAGATGACTGACAATTCATCCATCAACGTCATATTTCCTCCTTTTAATCTAAACTGCCTGCATTACTCAAAAAGGATCTAATACTAAATGGTCAGTCATAACTAGCGCCCTCTCTGCGACTTTATCCAAGCCAATAATCAGATATTTTTGGCTAATGTAACGTTGTTATTTTATCACGATACGACACGGCCGTCCTGACCAGTCACACGTCCTCGTGTGACAGTGTGACTCTTCTGTAACATGAGATAGCAAAAGGACAGAACCTCTATTCACCGACTCGGCCGTTTCCTGACCACAATTTGTACTTCACTACGTAATTAAACTTTAGCAACAATAACTACTGTCATTATAACAAAAGAAAACGGAATCGGATACGGTTTGGCATGTGTTGTGTCTACTGAGTGTGATATGAACGTCGTCCTCTGGAATAAGCAGAGGGTTATGGCACCGAGGTGCTCCAATTGTCGTCCTCTGAATAGAGGGATATGGCACCGAGGTGCTCCAACCGTCATCCTCCAAAATAGAGGGTTATGGCACCGAGGTGCTCCAACCGTCATCCTCCAAAATAGAGGGTTATGGCACCGAGGTGCTCCAACCGTCATCCTCCGAAATAGAGGGTTATGGCACCGAGGTGCTCCAATCGTCGTCCTCTGAAATAGAGGGATATGGCACCGAGGTGCTCCAACCATCATCCTCCGAAATAGAGGGATATGGCACCGAGGTGCTCCAACCGTCATCCTCCGAAATAGAGGGATATGGCACCGAGGTGCTCCAACCGTCATCCTCCGAAAGAGAGGGATATGGCACCGAGGTGCTCCAACCGTCATCCTCCGAAAGAGAGGGATATGGCACCGAGGTGCTCCAACTGTCATCCTCTGAAGAGAGGGATATGGCACCGAAGTGCTCCAACTGTCATCCTCTAAAAGAGAGGGATATGGCACCGTGGTGCTCCACTGTCATCCTCTGAAAGAGAGGGATATGGCACCGAGGTGCTCCAAACGCGTGTCTATGTTCTTTTTGTTATTTAAGTACAAATTGTATACGCTTCCGATACGCAAAGAAACGGACATTACTCGTTGAATTACAACATGACTCCCATAGGTGCGTTTACTCTACATTTTCTACGTTGCTGGGTTAGTTTGACATGCTACCCTTGCCTGCGTTCTCCTTGCTCGTAAACTGTGTTCTCCGTGCTCGTAAACTATGACACGTAGTGTCTTTTCCTAGACCGTCGCATTTAAGATTACATGAAAATTATGACATACCAAATCTTCTAATTTATGTGGGGCAAGTAGCTCCGTATCCCACTTCTGATGACGAGGAAGGCCTACAACCATACCTTTGGGTTCCGGATCACCTTTGGCCACCCTAGTGGTATGGTCCAATAATCATCCAATAATCCAGTATCCGCACCAGTTTGAGTACTGGTGTATTGCTCTTCATGTCTTTCTTTACACAATCTAAATGTCGCAGTGATAATAAACGAAGTTACACGATAAATTCCCAAAGAGCCACGTAATTCCGTACATTCTCTAAAGATGACTGACAATTCATCCATCAACGTCATATTTCCTCCTTTTAATCTAAACTGCCTGCATTACTCAAAAAGGATCTAATACTAAATGGTCAGTCATAACTAGCGCCCTCTCTGCGACTTTATCCAAGCCAATAATCAGATATTTTTGGCTAATGTAACGTTGTTATTTTATCACGATACGACATATATTTTAAGAAGTTTGTAAATTAAAAAAAAAATATTCAAGTTAGGAAGAGAAAATATAACGGTCTTCCTAATAATAATCCTAATAAGTAGATACATGAATAGTTCAAGAAAAACTGTATGGCGATTAGTTTAGTAGGAGCAAATAAGTATGTGTTATGATTTTTGCAAATTTCTCAGAAACGGTGCAAGTGAGGAAAACCGTTATATTTTTTCTGTAATATTTAGGACGACATTAATAATTGGTAATTATGACACATTTTTCTGATCAGTAACTTTGGAGATAATAGGGGGGAATGGTATTTTTTAAACGTTTTTCGCCATAAATCAAAAACTATTTATTTAAGAAAAAAAATAAAAACGTTATTTTAATCTTCAAATTAAGCTCTTTCATTTGATACCCCACTCGATATATAAGCCCTACTTTCAATTTTCAAAATCCCATTACGGAGCCCTTTAAAAAAAAAGTAAAAAAGGTACAAGATTTTTTTTATGTCCAATAAGCTCGGGTTAGCTACTTTTAACACTATTCCAAATTTCAAACCGATAGCAGCAGTAGTTCCTGAGATATCTGGCTGTGACAGACGGACAGACAGACAGACAGACAGAGTCGCACCATAAGGGTTCCTTTTTTACCATTTTGGTATGGAACCCTAAAAACGGTGCCTCAGAATTATTGTTAATGTAAATAATGTGACTAACTGTAAAAACTATTTTATCGAACGTAAAATACTAACTTTACCATCTATGTATATTTTAGAGACAGACTTTTGTGAAAAATAATAGATACTTATTCCCACAATACTCCCATTCGTCAAGCCTACGTCCCAGAAATAGACTAGCAATGCCAACCTCGAACATGAAAATGGCGAATTCAGGTCCCTTTGCCATGTCATCTAAGATATTCAATAAAGTTACTTTAGGAAGAAACCAACATAAATAATTTTATGCCACACCTGGCCATAAAGTGACTTTTTCCGCACGCTGCGCGTACGGAAAAAGCCGCTTTCTGGCCAAGTGTAGACATAAAATGATGTACACAACACGGGAGGTAATAAAGAAAGCCCTCGACCGCATATTTACGTCCCTCGCTTGCAGCTCGGGCCGCAAACTTCTGCGATCTCGGCCTTTCTTTGTATTACCACCCTAGTTGTGTAATGTACTATTAAAATGCAACTAAAAAGATACTTAATAGACAAGTCCTATTATTCAATCGAAGAATTCCTAAATTAGAAATAGTTTCTATGTCCTGAACTGACTTGGCAAATCTAGTTTTGCATTATAATAATTCAATCATTTATTGTTTTAATAGTAATAATAATTTATGTTATTCATAATTATATAAATAAATGAATATTGCTGTCCCCTCGCAAAGTTCATGTTGAAGCTGTGAACTTTATAACAAAATGTAACTATTATACGCAAAATGAAACATGTAAAAAGATGCAAGTCTCGCAAGTTGCGTTGCGAGTCTGCATTATTAGATCTATAAAATGTGTTCCTCCACGGTTAAATAATAGGCAAGTCGGTGGAAATCGAGTTCTGTTGATACCCCCCCCGGTACTGACTTGGTTTAAACTTTACATCTCAAAACTTTTTTGTTGTAGGAGAACTGCGTTGCGAGACTTCCATCTTTTTACATGTAATGTTTTTGATGGGATCTCATTTCTTTTTGTAAGTGGTCTTCCTTTAATTATTACATTCCAATCCATTCTTTTCAATTTGAACCGAAACAAACTTTGTAATCCCATGTATTTGTATAGGATTACAAACTTATGTGTGCAGTTGTGACTGAAATTACAACATATTTAGGTTTTTAAGGACTGAGGCTAAAAACGAACTATGTTTAAAATTTGGAGCTTGTAGGTCTGCTAGAAGTACCTTAGAATTATGATGATCAGTGAGTCAGTGAATGAATCAGTGAATGAATCAGTGAGTCAGTGACAAAACTAAGGAACTTTGACGTGCAATAGTTCTTAAACTACACGTTCAAATTGAATGATATTAATTCAGGGATATATAGGGCTCAATAAGACCTATGTATATTAGGTCTTATTGAGCCCTATATATCCCTGAAATTTCAGGGTTCTAGCTTTAGCCAGTACAAAATTACGGGAGGCTGAAAATGGCCTGAATGGCTTCGAGAAAAGGATGGTACGGCCGTGCCTTTGTTTTGCTCGACTTGGCGGGGGCACTGCCGTGCCCCCAGATACTCAGAAGATACGTACCTGAGAAGCATAACATTGTAAGTATGTATGGCAAACAATAGGACTTACAGCGTTATGCTTCTCAGGTACCTACGGAATTATAAAGTCTCAGTAAGTCCTCCTCGTCTTAAAATTTGAGTGCCCAACGGGGTTCACAATGATCTGCAGCTTTAAGTTGACACAGTGCCGTAAATAGGGCTGTGCCACCGGTGCCCAGGCACAGGGCGTAGACTCTGGGGGGCGCAAGAATGGCCAGACCAGGCAGGACCCTAGGGTACCTATAATATCTAAAAAAAAAAACAAGGGCGCAGTTATAGAAGCTCGCGCAGGGCACAGAAAAGACTATTTACAGCACTGAGTTGACGTCTGTCTATTTTTGTGAAATCGCAATAAACTTTTCATCACACTTGACTTGCTCGAAAATGGTGTCATTACACGTAGGTTCTGCGGGCCGTAAATGGCCTATTACGCCCTAGGGCGTAATGGTTTTCTTTTTACATTTGAAACGCTGGTTCTGTTTTACTCTTATTTGTCATGTTCAAAGGAAACGCCAACTTACTTTTTTAAATTTTATCACTGAAATATTTATTTAAAGATAACTGTAATTGCAAATACATATAAACACATATTTCGGTAACATTAATTAAATGTTTAAATAATGTATTTCTTTATTTTGCAAATATAAAATCAACTAAAATGGCCGTTACCGCTAAGGTTTCCGAACGTGACTTGACGTTCGCATTGTCTATGGACATATGTGACAAATGTCACTGTCTGTTTTAATATTTTCTTGTCATATGGGTCGAAAAGTAAGGTTATTTTATTAAGATTTCCTCACAAGTGTGATGAAAAACATTGTGTGTGCCACGGGCGGTAAAGGAATTACAAACTCGTGTTATTAAAGCCCTCGGTTTCACCTCGGGCTTTTAACAAACACTCGTTTGTAATTCCTTACTTACCGCTCTAGATACACAATGTACTAATTGAGTATTGAGGTTAAAACTGCTACCGGAGCAAATGCAATAATAACCACATTTTTACTAAAAAAAACCCGACCACGGTGCACTATGAAACTGCATAAAATCCGCCATTTTGTTTATTTTAACGAACTTCATACTCAGTGACACTCGCACCATCAAGACGAATCTAATGATGTATCATTTATCAAAATCGGATGTGCCGTTGAGTAGTTACAAGCGGACTCAGGAACGGACATACATACATACATACATACATACTCACAGGTCAAACACATAACCCTCCTTTGGGCTTCGCCGCAGTCGGGTAAAAAGGGCGATGGTAAAGACTAACAAGTTAAACTTTTTTTAGGAAGCTCTTTATGACCTCATGCTATGGTACCGTCTATCAAATTCTCCACAAAAACATACCCCTAGCTATGACGTCATTACCCGGCTTCCGGGTCACCATGGTGTGGGATCGATTAGACGATAGAAATCAATTAACGATTTTTTAATCGATTCGTTCGTTTAACGATTCTGGCACGACGCCAAACGGAACTGATTTCGCGTATATATATGAGTAGATTAGTTTGTACTGATTGAGTCTTTGGTAGGTATGGGGAAGATGCGTGCCGTGTTTAACCGACTTCAAAAAGGAGGTTCTCAGTCTGTCGGAATCTTCTTTAGTTTTTTTTTGTGTATGTACCGCAATTACTCAAAGGCGGCTGGGTCGATTTGGAAAACTTTTTTTTTACTTAGAAAACTACAATGATACTCCAACATGTTGAATAGGTACAAAACGGATCACTCACGTTGTACATAACACGAGTACCGACTCGACAAGTTTCGGGACCATTCGGCATTCCCTTAATCATGAGTAGTATTCGCGAACATGTCGAGTCGAGTGGATGTCGTCTTTTGTACAAATTGAGCGATCCGTTTTTAATTCAATTTTTTTTTTTCAAAGAGACACCTTCCATTTGGCCTCATTGTAACCAAGCCAGGATCTGATGGTGGGATCTTGGAGAAATCTAGGGAACTCTTCGTATTATAGGCACACCTATGGCAATTTGGGTGTTTGCGGGTTCCGTACCACAAAAGAAACCCTTATAAGATCACTTTGTTTTTAGTAAATCGTGCATTTGTTTTCGAGCTCGTTTGAAATCGGTTATTTAAAAAAAATTATTATGTCGACAAAACTTTCATCGACTTTTTTATTTAATCGACTTCTTTTTCTCTGAAACCGTAAAATTTCCATCAAAATATAATGTACGTCTAACAAAATTGACGTTGAAATTTCCCCACCACGCCCACTTTTTAAAATCAATACGTCTTATCAATTTTATTGTTCTGTCAATTTGGAATTGATAACCATTATAAACAACTTAATGTTTACTATGTGTGAGTCTAATATAATTTATGACAAATTAGGTTTGAGAAAACTTCATTCTTGGATAGGTTGCATATTGTTTAAAAGGTTATAATTTAATAGTAACCGGTCAACAATAACATAAACATAATAAAATAAATCTGGACTAAGAGTGCTCCCTAGGCTATCTTTCCAAAATGTTTTGTAATTTTGAACTAAGTAATCAATATTCATTATTATAACAAAATAATTGCGAAAAAAATGTATTTACCTCGATGTTTTTTTATACGCACCTATCGTAATATCCATAGTTGCCAAGGGACGGTCGTTTCGACACGTTCAAAACGTCGAGGTAAAATTATGTTGTGTTATATGACTGAAAATTATGAATCATTAAAAGTTTAATTCAAATATAACATTAACTCTCCACGTTGGTTGGATGGGTCGATTTGAGAGCGTTTCGACCGCGGCGGCTTTTTCTCATTCGTGTTCCAGCAAATATAGCACCAAGCGGTGATCACAGTTAACTTTTATTATAAACGATAGTCGGTATCGAGGCTACACATGATTTAGGGCATTTCTCCAGAAATATGTCTGCGGCTCATTCATCTGACTCCATACATTTAGTATGAAAAAAGGCCAGATGAATGAGGTGACCGCAGACATATTTCTGGAGAAATGCCCTTTAATCAAAACTAGTCGTCACCGATACTTCGATAGTCCTTCGCGGTAAAAATCGAGGGTCACTAAAAATAAAAATAAACCGGGCAAGTGCGAGTCAGACTCGCCCGCCGAGGGTTCCGTACAAATTTATAGGTACATACTTATATTAAAGTATCCTATAAATTTTGTTTCCCTTAGTAAAGTCTATTTTTGTATGATTTAATTAAATATGTATAGTTTCAGATTTTTCCCTATAATTGTAGTATATAATAAGACGATATTACTTGCCAAATTTCATAGTTCTATGTCAACGGAAAATCCCACTAATATTATAAATGCGAAAGTTTGTGAAGATGTTTGGATGTTTGGATGTTTGGATGTTTGTTGCCTTATAACGGGGTAACCACTGCATGGATCAAGCTGAAATTTGGCTTGCAAGTAGACCAAGTCCTGGATTGAAACACAGGATACATTATATCCCGGTAAAGAGTTCCTTTGGGACGATAACGGGATTAACGGGAACAACGCGGGCGAAGCCGCGGGAAAATGCTAGTACTCTATAAATTTTGGTTTCCTAGAGAGAGTCGAAATGCACGTTTTTTGCGGCAGAAACGGCCATATCTTTTTTTATGTTAATTTAGGAGTTTGATTTTTTCACAGCTTCAAGAAACTATTTATTTGAGTATAAGTATGGTTTTAATTTCAATTCGATACCTCCACGCGTTCCCAAGATAAACAGACAGACAGACGGAGGGACGGATAACAAAGTGATCTTATAAGGGTTCCGTTTTTTCCTTTTGAGGTACGGGACCCTAAAAAGTACAAGTATTCATTATTTTAGGGCTAAGTCCATATTACCTATGTAAGGTTGGACCGTAATGGTAAAATGACTAGACTCAACATAGGGCATTTCTTCAGAAATATATCTGCGGTCACCTCATTCATCTAGCCCTTGTTCATACTAAATGTATGGAGACAGATGAATGAGTCGCAGACATATTTCTGAAGAATAGCCCCATAACATGCCCTCTTTCCTTGCAGCTTCTAGATACGTCTTCATAGCATTTTAGTGCTAGTGCTTTATCTATGTGCATAAACGTGACCCTCATAGGCCGTAATAATTGAATCAAGCAAATGAACAGCGAAATTCTAAAAACCATGTGCTCATTTTTGCAAGGGCATGGCGTGCGCAAACGCATCTGCTGATGATATCAGTTACTATTTTAAACGGGCTTAAGTCACATGGGTTTGCTTATAAAATTAGACGTTTTGTGAAATGAGCGCAGACATAATTAGCTATCTATGTCGTAAAGGCTCTTTATGGCAAATGTTGCCTTCGGACGTGATCTTCGCGTGCGATTCTGGGGCACTATTCAAAGTTTGCGCAGGAGATGTTTGGCGATCAGTTCGCATTTAAGCCACTGAAATATATCGAGGTAAAAAGAAAAAGTGTAGGTACGTACAGGTCGATTCACGAAAGCTGGCGCGAGATTTGACAGAATTTCTATGAAAATAGCTGTCACCCAGTACAAATCTCGCGCCAGGTTTCGTGAATCCAACTCGCGTGCTAAAAGAAGTGACGATGACCTACTTTGGACGCCGTAAATTTCAGTTTTCGTCAATATTATTATCAGATTTGAAAATCTGATAATAATGGTATTATTAATTGATCAAATACCACCAAATGAAATGGAAAAATTATGTTTTACATCACTAAATTACACTTTTGGCGTCAAACGCCAAGAGAAAAACGTTACACGCTTGGTTCTCATACAAATCGACGAACTATTTCATATCTCGATAGGTTTCTGTGGGTATCACCGTGAAGTGTGAACCACGCTATATGACGGTACGGCTAACGCAGTATTTATTCGCGATTGCCTATTAGTCGGTACGGTGCTGGCTAATCAAAACCCATACCATTATACGGAGCAAATTTTTACTGCCATGTGGGGCACAACAACGATGGCACTAGCGTTGAAACTGAGTGTAATTTCAAACTCGAGTTTTACTCTGACTCACACAGATGCAACGCATGAACTCACGTAAGTCAACACACAGACGAAGTACGGCGCTTGCCGCTGTCGTTTTATAAGATCATAGGTATTGTACGGCGAAATTTTACTGTTATTCTAGTACATTCCATAATTTGGATACCGCTGGCGATCGTGTTAAGAATAGAGACAGCGCTACGAAACGCGCCTGCGTATCAATTATCTACAATTTTTGGCCAATATTTCGGAATTCGGAAATGTCACACTGGTAGTATTGCTTAAGATCACTAAGCAAATATCAAATGACGGAAAGCTTTACTGAAGAAACATTAAGTATATTACCATACTAGCCTAGAAACCAAAGAGGGTCATCAATATCCACGTTAGGGGTTCTGGCTAAATGTGTGCTCTATATTAAAAATAAATCTGAAAAATCGTGTATCCTCAAAGAATGGCGTCTTCGCCATTGAAATTGATTCCCACCGGCTTGTTTTGTACTTTAATGTTCTTGGAAAGGAGTAAGCTAAAACCTGCTCCAGCTTTACCCTCCCTCACTATTAATACGCATCCAGTAGGCTTATGATGCTACGCGTTGTCGCGCGATAAATAAATGATAAAATATCCGTCACTCTCACACACTTATTTGTCAGAAAGTGACGGATGCTTTATCATAAGCCTACGGGCGCAAATCACATCACACTAATATCGTCGACTGTTGGCTGAATTACAGTAAGGGACAGGCAAAACAATGTCCCTTACGCTAATTCAGCCTACGGTCGACGATATTCTAAATGTGACAGTTTGTGAAGATATTTGGATGTTTGTGATGTCCTAAAGGGCCGCTGGTAGGGTTGCCAGACGTCCGGGAAATCCGGGATTGTCCCGGAATTATCGTTTTTGTCCCGTGTCCCGGAATTACCCTTGATTATGTAATGTTTTTGATACTCTTCCATTTTAGCATTCTACGCCATCTGCTGGCAGAGCTTTGAACTTTAAAGCTCGAAGACGCTACAAGCCATGAGCACGTAACAACGTCGTTTGTTAGAGTAATGATAAAAGCAATAGGTGGCGCTAGCGTCCGTATTAATTCGTATTGTAGTTTGTGAAGGGCGGCGCCACGCGCCATCGTCTTCAATATGTATAAGTACCATAGAAAACAAATAGAAAGGACTTCTTTTATTTATTTATCTAGAACCCTTTGTTTACCTTTTGGGAAACGAGGATTATTGGTAGCAAAAAATAACCTGACAAGTCACTTTCCAATATTTTATCCCTCTCTAAAATGTCAAGTTGACGTGTTACTAAATATAAATGTATTAGATGAACGGACTGATCATTATTAATTAATCGTGTAGTTTCTGCCAATTGGGCCTTGCACGGGCCCCGCATCCAGTATTGCCGGATCGGATTCTAGGTCAAATCGGACCGTTTATCGCGCTTCGTACTAGTACCATACGATACCATGTAATCCGACGCCACTATCCAGAACCACGTCCAGAACCCACATCATTTATGATTCAGCAGCCGCATCTTTTTATGGTGGATCAGATATTTTTAAGTCGGCAATGGGATCAGATCGAAGTCAGGCGCTGGCAACACTGCACCTATACTTCCTACTAGGGCGTACAGAACCGGGAAATTTTTGTATGAGAGAACCGGGAATTCCCGGTACTGTCATACAAAAATTTCCCGGTTCTGCACGCCTTACTTCCTACTCCTAAGTACAGGGGTCGGCAAAACGCGGCTCGCGAGTCACATGCAGCTCTTTGAAGGGCCAGTTGCGGCTCGTCAAATTCCCCTCAAGATAATGTTTGGTGTACAGTAGAAAATCGGCCAAGTGCGAATAGGATTCGCACACGGAGGGTTCCGTACCACCGTCGAGCAAAACGGCGGCAAAGAACACTTTTATTATATTATAGAGCCCTGTGACAGACGGAGAGACGACCAGACAGCGGAGGCTTAGTAATAGAGTTCCATTAGCAGGAACCCTAAAAACCTGAAACGGAAAACTGCGGCTCTTCGAGCATCCGAAAAATTGATATTTTCCAGCATCTGACTCTTTGTCTAAAAAGTTTGCCGACCCCTGCCCTACAGAGTTCGCAGTACCGGGAATTTTTTGTATGAGAGAATCGGGAATTCCCGGTATTGCCAAACTAAAATTTCCCGGTACTGCCAACCCTACTGCCCTAGTCTCGCATCTACCCTTATTCCTTGTGGCCCTTAGGGCTTAATAGTCAGACTCCTCTTTAATTACTCCGTTGTTATTTGAAAGGAAAACAAACCAACATACACGTTTTCGCATTTACAACATGAAGGATAAGATAGGCATTTAAAATGGCATCAATATTTACAGAAACCCTACCACAAGGTCGATAATTAAAACATACTTCACTGTACTTATTTTACTTAATGGGTCTATTCACAGCACGATCGAATTCCTAACATAGCACTTAGCAAAGGACCACGACCCATCCAAGTCATGAATAGATAAATGGTTGCCGACTCGCAAAAAATGTACCAGTAGGCAGTGAGGTATTTGACTGTTTACGGTAAAACACAGAAATACAGTCACGGAAAATGAATTTGGGTCACTTTCTATGAACAAATATATAGAAAATGATCCGAATTCATTGTCCGTGAGTGTATATCGAGATAGAAGGAAATAGTTCGTCGATTTGTATGGGAAACAAGCGTGTAACGTTTTTCGCTTGGCGTTTGACGCCAAAAGTGTAATTTGATGATGGACAACTTAAATTTTCCATTTCATTTGGTAGTATTTGAACAATTAATTATACCATTATTATCAGATTTTCAAATCTGATTATAATATTGACGGCAACTGAAGTTAACGGCGTGAAAAGTAGGTCGCCGCCACTTCTTTTTAGCATGCGAGGTACATACACTTTTTCGTTCTACCTCTATATCTATCTACCAATCTCTGCTATAGGGGCATTTTTATTTTAAAATCTACGGTTAGGTGAAACATTAAGCTATGTTCAAATACCGTCTAACCTGTCAGTCCGGGACGAAATGTATGGAGTTTGACACTAATCGTCAGTTCTGTGACGACCTGCTAACTGTCAGTTAAGAACGCACTTTAAATAAAAAAGCCCATAGATGACTTACAAATAAAATGCTTGGGTACTCATTAAACCCTTTTTCTCATGTATTTTTTTGTACTGTGCGTCTCTGTTCATAGTCAAAATTCAAAACATTCTACACAGGGTCACTTTTGTAAATTTGAATCTAGCTGCGCTTAGGAAAATATCATCTGAAGAGGAGAAAATATAGAACGAAACCACCCAGTTTTTTTTTTCTAAAAAAAGGTACAATTAAGTAATTTGAAATAAAATAACGGCGAGCTGGTCATCTCAGGATAAATCTTAAGACATGCGTTTTATTACACTGCAATTAGAAAAAAAGTTAGGGCAGATTTTCACGACCATAATAAAACTCAACGGTTTTACCTACTGCGTTTTATTTAACGCCTAATACATATGTCTGTATTGGAATTGGAGCATACAACATTAGATTTAATTTAAAACAATTATTCGTAATCATGACCGAGCCAAGTGCCCTACTGACCCAGCCACACACTGGGTATCATCTTGTCTGTATTAGGTGTGATTCGTCATTTGTGTCTAGCTCATCCCATATTGGTGATCAGGTTCAATTTGCAAATTGCATTCTTATGCAATTGAACGTTCTAGAAACGCATCGCTCTCGTATTGATTTACATATACGGCTGTGTGCGAAGTGCATGGGCACTGCAGCGGGTTACAGTTAGGGCATGCAATACCTGTATTATTTGTGTGGTTATTCATACCGGTTTTTCGGTATTGGGCCATACAAGTTTACACACAAGCCAAAAAATTTATTGGAGACAATAGAGTGATGTTAATTAAGGAATCAAATTAAGACTTACAATATTTTATACCCAAATATAGAAAATATCCTGCCGTCAAACTGTTCATACAGTTTAGCAGGAAACTGCCATAGAATAAAGAATAAATATGTATTTCATAATTTTTTTTTTTAAAAAGGTAATAGTTTTTTTTTATTTAAACTGTTTATTTTGAAGAAATAGGAAAAAAAATTTTTCATGCACA
This sequence comes from Eudemis profundana, assembly GCA_947034925.1. NCBI lineage: Eukaryota > Metazoa > Arthropoda > Insecta > Lepidoptera > Tortricidae > Eudemis > Eudemis profundana. The sequence goes on from OX344811.1 coordinate 2,122,768, forward strand.
GCTTAGAGTAATACCGGTATTGCATGCCCTAGTTACAGTAAACGAGCGTAACGCCTGCTATGGTAAAAAAAAATATAGACAGTCAATGCCAAGAACCATAAAATAAATAGCCGGAGCCTCGCTAACATGTCTATTGTCTAATCCGCCGGCTAACTATGTGTGCGTGCTGCTCGCAATAGGAAACCACAGCAAGAGAATAGTTTTTATAAAGTAGTTTTTTCACTAATATTTCTATTATTGAGAGGTCTCTCTAATAGCATAGGTACCTACCACAGAAAACAGCTGTCAAATAGACGATTTCCTAAAGCCGGAGCAGAAACTCGCTGCACCGTAAATTTACACAGTTGTTGTTAGGATTGATTTGTAACTGTTGTAAGTGAGTCCTCACTTCAATTAATAAATAAATTTGACTAGAGTCTGTGCCGAAAGAGAATAGGATTAATTTTGGGGGGCGCTGTAATGCTTTTCTACCGTATATGCCGTATTTTCTGTTCTGTGGCCATACCGGTTAGGTTAGTTCCGTTTTTCGCCACGCCTATTCTCTTTCCGCACAGACTCTAACACTTATTTCATTCAGGGTATTGAATTGAGAATGGTACAAAAAAAACAATATGATAATATTATAGATTCTGATAAGAAATTAAAACAAGTAGATGCTTTTTACAAATCTCAGGTTTCGACCTTCGTTTATTGTATTCGATATTTACAACGTCTTATATCTACTCGTATAAACATTTTTTTGTCGTTTTCTTAAATATATTACTGTCCATTTGAGTATATTAACTTACAACTATTATTAAAATAGTAGAAAATTAATTTTGAAACAGAAATGTCTAGATATTGAGATCACATAATAAGAAGTAGAGATAGTTATTAATGGTAACAGTAATAATAATTATTTTTCATATATTATTATAAATCACATCAATAGTTCACAGCTTTGTCCATTATTTATAATTATTTCTAATGATGATGACACAGAAGAATAAGAAAACAATATAAATAAACTTGAAGTGAATATTGGTGACGAAATATACACAATCAAGTAAGTAAAATCAGAATTACATAAGCGTAGTAAAAATTATAAAGAATAATAATATAGTGGGATAAAATCAACATCGTTTGAAAATCAATTGCATATTCTATTTTTATTAGAGCATGATACTGATAAATACTGGCACATCGAAAATTCCAAGCGATATTTTTATGTGTGCAATTGTTAAGAAAATCAGAAACCAGGTCAAAGTGTAACAGCCAAACCACAAAATCTATTAAATTATTATAGACCATCTATTCAACATGGCTAGTCCAATTGTATAGTTTTTATTAATTATTTAATGTACCGACAATCCTCTAGTTATAATGATTAAAGAAACTCTTCAAGACATAGTATTAGATTTTGGAGTTTGTTGTATGATAAGGGATAGGCTTCTGATTTTTGAACTACACTTTTGTTTCATTCGACCAGCGAATGTTTCTTATACACTTGCATTCAACCCATCAGTATATCAGAACGAATTGAGCTCCTAATATTGGTATCCGGTCTTAGGGTTGAAGTTGCCAGATCCGTTGGGGCCAGCCTTAGGGGCCAGATATTGGCGGGAAGCAGCACCACCGAAGTTGCCCGAAGCGCCGCCGAAGTTACCCGAGCTGCCGCCGAAGTGGCCCGAAGCGCCGCCGAAGCTGCCCGAACCGCCGCCGAAGTTACCCGAAGCGCCGCCGAAGTTCTTGGCAGATTGGAAGCCACGGCTGGGGGCGCCGTATTGGTTTGAGGGCTGCTGGTAGTTGCCCGCACCAGAGTATCCAGAACCGGCTCCCTCGCCATTGTAGGCACCTGAAGAATAATTCACAGTTAGGTGCAATCGATATTTTTCCACAAAAGCGTGGCCAGAGCCTATATAAAGGTTCGTTCAAAGTCCTGACTCTTCAAATTCGTATCAGAATTCTCACTCGAATGTTCTATAATAAAAGAGCGAGGGCAACATGAGATGAACTTCGAAAGAAGACATTGCGAGTGTAGGCTGTCATTTCTCCAGAAATATGTCTGCGACTCATTCATCTGTCTCCATACATTTAGTATGAAAAAGGGCCAGATGAATGAGGTGACATATTTCTGGAGAAATGCCTAGGCCCTGATCGGTAATATCTGAAGATTTTATTTTTAGGTGGAAAAGTTCATAAAATAATAATGTCAAGTCGACAATGGAGAGCAGAACTAAATATAATTTCCTAAATAAAGAGTAATAAAAAAGCTGCGGCTTAGTACCTCATAGACGCTTATTATAATTATCACATTCAAGGGTCAATTACTATGTAGAAATAAGTTTCACTAATGATCCTCTAATGTGTAACTTAATAGAGAACATGTCGACCTTTCAAATTTGTTGATTGCGACATGTTGGGCAATATATAATAGCGGGTGCATGATGCTTCTGCGGTATTGTTTTGTACTAGATCTTGTGGCCACGAAATTAGCGGATTTAAATGAGGGACATGGTAAAATTAGATGCGTAATATGAATAGTTTTCATTTTGTAAAAATACTATAGTTTGAAAAATATTGGTGCTCGTTGTAGATTATTAAAAGGTTTTTACTGCGTAGAAAATTTAAAAGTTTTGTAACTACCTCGGATTAATACATTATCTAACATGAATTTCTGGATATTGGTACTGGTATGGTACTGTAGGAGGTTTAATTCGGTAAACGACTATAAGTAAAATAAGCTTGAATTGGAGATAACAATATGATTTAATAGTTAACCTGTTTAAAATCACAAAATGATACAGATCATAAATTATAGTTAGGGGAAAAATATTAAATTGAATGATCCAAAAGCAAAGCATTGAATACAAATTATTTTTTGTATGATTCATACTAGGATCTCAGTATTTCTAACACTATAAATATCGGTATTTGAATAACTAACAAACGCTGATTTCATAGCCCCACATCTCATCTCTTTGGGAACTCAAGGCCGGGCCCGCGCACGCCACATTGATGATGATGATGCTAACGGAACTATGCCAATTGCAGAGGTCATTGCTTTTGCGTTAGGTGAGAAATTTGGAGTTCTTGAGCCTTTCTAAAGGTCAGGAGCGGAACACAACTAAGAGGGAAAACTTTTTTAAGATGTAGCAAAAGATTAGACTATGTAGGATATTAGCTACGAATAGAGAGAGAGAGAGAGAGAGAGAGAGTAGCAAAGGAGTAAACCACGTGGGATGACAGCTAGGGAGTGAGTTAGCGTGGCAAAGGAGAAAACGAGCTGCCAAATGGTCATCCATGAATATATGCAACACCTGGAAAAGCTCCCTGAGTGAGTTTTCGAGCATTTTCTTCCTTACTTAAATTGATTGGTGCAAGGAAATCACGAGTGGCCAAAACGACTGTATGATCAATCTCTGCCTTTATACCGCCTTTGTAAATTACTATTACTTATAAATTGTAAAATTATTTGCTTGAACGGTAAAAACGCTGAAATGAATCGTTTATACGAACCTTACTAAGTTATTGAAGAACTCCAAGTTTTAGTAGTTTTTTTAAATTAATATGTATGTAGTAAAATCACAGTGCGTTTTTATAATATGTGTGTGAAAATACATAATAGATGGACCAGAAAAAACAGACCAATCTAAATTGATTGTTTAGATCTACAGCCAAGTTTAATATAAGTTATCTAGGTCAAACAAATCTTCCACACCAGTAAGTGCTCTCAGTAATATTCGCGCGAAATTATATCAGATCCCGAACCCATAGTCTTTGTTCTCGGTTCCCACACGTTGCCCAACCGTGGGACTGTCACGCGAGTCCTTACTATAACGGATGCTTTACGAAACTAGAGAATTATCATTTTAACGATTGCGTATTTATATTTTTAAAGACGCGAAAATTTAAGAGTTATTGTAATTGTGTCTGTAAGTGGGATTTGAACCCGCATATCCAATGATTCTTGGGCCGATACAGATACCCATCTGATAAAACCACTGAAACCAGTGTACATTGTAGATGTTATCGAATTTTCATGGACTTCCATAGCCCACAATTTGACACTCGTTGACCGATTTTGATGTTGTTTTTGTCTTTATTTGGCACTGTTTAAATTCGCTGAAGTTTGAATTATACTATTTTTGGGATTTTGGCAATTTACTTTTTGTCGATTTTGACAATTTATTTTTGGCACTGGTTGCTAGCCCGAAGAGTCGTCAGAGATACGGGTTCGAGTCTTGCGTGAGACATATATATATTCTTTTCAATTTACACTTAAATAAAACATTGAAATTTCGTCAGCAGACATAATGCCACAATACAATTTCAAAAGATTATACGTAATTTAGGCTATAATAGACGGATCAATCGAGTGCATCTTTATTGGAATGTCAATGTCATTCGTATGGAATCTTCAATACGATCTCGAGCAATATAATTTGAGATTAGTATCAATATCGCATTTGCAACAAAATTGCTTGTAGCTATTGACATGACAGCGCTACAATAAAAGCACGAGTATTTGTGTTGTGAGTCGTGGATGTTTCCTATCAACTGAATCTTTTGCTTATCTTCGAGTACATTAGTTAGTTTAATGTAAGTTTATCGCCCAATAATTCGTTTTGTTTATCTTTCATTGATAATTATTTTACTGTCCATAACTATTATAATTAGTCCACGTTTGTTTGATTCAAGAGTTTTGTTTTGTTTGAATCGCGGAAAAAAAGTTATGTCAGACTTTTAAAAGTATGGTATGGTATGGTTTACTTGCGAATTAAAGAGTTGAAGTTTGAAATAGAGGAATCACATGAGTATATGTATAGAGTCCTTCATATCGTTACATTTACAAATGGAACACAGGAAAGGAAAGCCTTCGCTCAAAACGTGCATCAAATTATATCCATATTTGTGCAAGACGTATGAAAAAGGATGAGAATTTGAATTGCGTGTAAAAGGCATTGCAGAATAGACCAATTTGTGAAATCGCTTTATAATAGGCCAATTGAGTTCTCTTTACGGAGATAATCCTTCGTGTGTGATCTAATTAAAACATTGTAAAAGCCACACTTTATATGGATTGGACGTATTTAGTTTTTTTGTGTCTATATGTAGAGGAGGAATTCTTTTGTTACTTGCATATTTATTTTTCCGTATGTACGTCTCCTTATCGATTACTTAGGAACTCTAAGTAATAGGTTCTTTATACGGCTGTGAGTTGAGGTTTCAGTCATGACAACCAATCGAAAATAATAAGACTACATAGAGCGAGTGCACCAAAATAACCTTGAAACATTTCTCACAGTATACCATCAATAAATCAATAATTAAGAAGGGTATCAATCATCGGTTGTAACATATGTATAATTTAATGTAATACAAAGCGATTCATGTCAAAGGTTATAGTAGTATTTAGAAATGAGGAGAACAATTAGAACCAAGATCGATTTTACTTTCGCTTACAAAACTCAATGGCTACCGGCGATTTGACCTTTTCACAAGTTATTAATGTTTCTCAGCTCGCCTAGTCTTAATGTTAGCTTCCTTAAATGATCCGTAATATGTTGCAACATTAAGGGCAGACCTAATAAAACCCATCGAATTGGAACATTAAATCAAATGCTAGAATCAACGCAACTTTTTAGTAGATATTTCTATTATTAGTTTTGAAAATATAACCTCATAAACATGCAGAAAAAAATCAAAATAATTGTTTAGCTTTCATTGAGTAAAATAAGGTTCAATACTAAAAAAAACATAGAAATGGCTCCGGGACCTTCGATGCTACATAATTATTATAGTGTAGCTACGATATGGATTTGGTCAGTTTCAGTGACAAAATCTGAGATTAGGCAGTAAATTTGGAGTATAATAACCCCACAACATGATACCATCTCTGAACCAAGAATTAACATATGCATAGTTTGAGATTTGTTATTAAAACTTGGACGATTATTCATTGTATTTTCGTGATGTGATGAATGTTTTATAACACTAAAGGCTCTTAGCTTGTTGGGGCCTAGTCTGAAGTCTTTGGGAACGGAATCCTAGTGCCAAGAAAGCCAAACGCGTATGATTTATCTGTAACTTGCAAATGTAGCAAAATTATTACTTCGGAAATGACCGGTCTCCATAATCCATACTACAGATCTATAATTTGCTTACCAATGACTGAAGTTAGAAACACCACGATAATCTAGCAACTACTGTAAGCAATAATAGTTTTTAAGACAACGCTGTAGGGTCTTCGTCGTATGTTAATTTTGGCTTTAAACGTTTAGAGATGCTCCGGCCCTAGATAATCTCAGTAGAAAGGATGCTTGCACATACGCATAGTGTGACTAGTAAAATGGTCGTATGTGCCGTTGGAACTTCTATATCATTAAGCTCTTTGATAAATTGGAAGGGCAATTGCAGCACTGTCCATGATGCTTAGTACCTTTGGCCTGGATTACCCTAATAAATAACGGAATTACCATGTAGCAACGTTTTTCGTGGGAAGAGCAGAGGCGTCATCTGTAGGTGCCATCTTATCTTTTTGATAATTATACGTTGTGGCCCCAGTAGGATATTTTAAGCAATTACTCATGGTCGTTCTAAACGTTCGTTGTAGAAGTCTTCGAGGAAGACCTATGTTCAATTGTAGAGGTCTCCGGATCAAGGTGATGATAATAAAATTATTTGACCAAACGGGAGACAGCCAAATGAAAAAAGAAACTGACCATCATCATGGATAATAACAAACAATTCACGAAATAAAATGCATACTAAACTAAGCTTAATTAGCAATTTAGTTAACTGCCTAGCCTTTTCATTTAAATTTTAGGTTAGGATTGTTAGTTAGCTGTCCCTCAGAGCAGAAATAGAAATAGAAGCCCCGAGTAGCGGGGCTTCGTCGACCTGCTGGCGGATCATAATTTAGTGAAAATGCTAGGCATTTACGGCACGGCATTTAAACTAGGCTAAATCTAGATCAACAAAGGTTAAAGGACAAAAATTATGAAGAAAAAACAATCAAATGGAGTAAATGAATTGGAATTCGATTCATAGTTGGATCGGACTATGTTGACCCATTTGAAGCAATAAATTGTCTTTAAGCAGTAAAATTAATTTTTAATGGTGTGATTAACACTCCCATAAATCAAACTTTACTTTCTAGAGACACGAAAAGTAAAGTCAACTAAAAATGGAATTACAGAATGAAACATTCTCAGTTTCCTTTCCAAAAACAGTTTCAGTGCATAATATTTGGGTTATTTATGTGGCGCTCGATTCCAATATGTTATATTTGTCTGCCACCACATTTGTTTCTTTTTCTACCTACATAAATGTTTATCCATCATTTTAATAGACTTCAAACAGAGGTCACAGTATTTTTTAAATTATTGTTAGGTACCTCAGGATTCTTTATAAATGACGAACCACATAAAAGTTTTCTTTTCAAACTTCAAATTTTAAACCTTTTTTGCAAAGCAACTTCAGTTTGATTATCGTATTGCTTTCATGTCTGAAGCTGGTCACTTTAAGAAACGATTTATATATCGTATAAGTTCAGGTCATTCGTTTAATGCCAATTTGTTACCGATAAAAGGAACAATCTTATATTTATAATATAAACCTTCCTCTTGAATCACTCTATTAAAAAAACGCATCTAAATCCATTGCGTAGTTTTAAAGATCTAAACATATATATGGACAGACAGACAGCGGGAAGCGACCTTGTTTTACACTATGTAGTGAATATTTCGGTTTGAAATCTAAACCACTTGCATTGTATTTGCGATCATGTTCCAAGATGGGCTTGCCTTTGTCACCAAGGTGCTATGGAAAGGGACATTATTCTCACACGCCTGCGCAATGGCGAGACTAGATTACTTACTGACCCACGCTACAGTTAATAGCCGTAGATAAATCACTTAAACTGCTGAGAACCTGGCGGTCTTTAGTAATGTGTTAAAACTCATTAATTTAATCCTTCATTATTCAAAGATCTTATTGATTTGTATGTACATGAAGGATGGTAAATTGGCTAGAGCAGCCAATAATATTAATGTTGTTAGTAGATGCCGCCCTGCAGCTTTGCGTGATTTTCTTATAGAAACTTTCGTTCCCTGTTTCCATTTTGAAAGCACTTAGTGGATTTCTACCTCTTCTTAAAATCTGTTCGTTTAAAATCTTAAATTTTCTGTTAACTATAAGAAGGGGTTTTTAATTTTAAAGTACATTGGACATCTCTTGCTGTGTAATGTAATCTGGGTTATTCGCATATTGTGACCGAGATGTGTCACTACCATGTGCAGAAGTTAACGGTTTCCAGGAAGTTAAATATTCTAATACTTATACTTAAATTAACAAACTTTCGGTTCGTATATAACACACGGCGCGCACACATGCGCGCGCGCGCTGTACCTTTTGTCGGAAGAAAAACTACTGCTATTAATACAGGGTGTAATCGTTAAGTGTAGCCAGGCGATAATTCCGTAAATATAGCAGATATCAGAAAACTTCAAATTGATATCGAAAGTGCGTTACCCAATGAGTAAAATTACATTAATAACTTTTTTGAAATAAAATCAGAAATATCCCAAATATTTACTTCAAACCCTCCCATACATTTAGTACCTACGACGACTTACAGCCTCCAAGAACTTCGGCGTCGTAAGAGATAAAACTGCTTGAGATTCATTATGTGCACGAATAAACTGTAATTTTAGTACATTACACAACTAGGGTGGTAAAACAAAGAAAGGCCGATATCGCAGAGGTTTACGCTACGCGTACGGAAAAAGCCGTTTTCTGGCCAAGTCGTCGACCGTAGGCTGAATTAGCGTAAGGGACATTGTTTTGCCTGTCCCTTACCGTAATTCAGTCTACGGTCGACGAAGTGTAGACATAAAATGATGTACACAACACGGGAGGTACCTAATAAAGAAAGCCCTCGATCGCGTATTTGCTTCCCTCGCCTGCAGCTCGGGCCGCAAACCTATGCGATCTCGGCCTTTCTTTGTTTTACCACCCTAGTTGTGTAATGTACTATTATTACAGTATATTCGTGCAAATAATGAATCTCAAGCAGTTTTATCTCTTACGACGCCGAAGTTCTTGGAGGCTGTAAGTCGTCGTAGGTACTAAATGTATGGGAGGGTTTGAAGTAAATATTTGGGATATTTCTGATTTTATTTCAAAAAAGTTATTAATGTAATTTTACTCATTGGGTAACGCACTTTCGATATCAATTTGAAGTTTTCTGATATCTGCTATATTTACGGAATTATCGCCTGGCTACCCTTAACGAATACAGCCTGTATGTGGTATTAGCAACGATGGCTTTCTGCACATGGCTGTGACAAGTCACAAATCTAAGCCCCATTTACACGGGGCGAGAACTCGTATGCGATTTTCATTTCACTGCGGCGATTAATCGATCAAACTGTACAGTCGACTACAAAGAGATCGATATGACCAGTTACAAAAATATGTACGCGCGACTCTATTGACTTAACATTAAGGTCGTGTATACATATTTTTGTAACTTTGGTCGTATCGATCTCTTTGTAGTTGACTGTACTCATCGTACCTGAGTAGCCCACAATACTCGCATACGAGTTCTCGCCCCGTCTAAATGGGGCCTGGAGGATGACATGACCCATCCACGGTTGCACTCATCGTTCGTTTGAAGAATGATAGCATAGTCTCAAAGCTTCAGCCAATGATAAAGTGAGGTAGCTGTTACAATCTACGGGCACACCTAACGCGCATAAATCGTAGCTAAGTGAAGTCACGACGGACAATGCAACAGATCTCGCCCTCACGGCATGATCAAATATTTGTTTACTGAAGCAATTGACCAATTTAGACCTTACAATTAATACAAAATTAAACATTTTAAGGCGTTCCTTGGGATCGGTCCAGGTCACTTGGCCTGGACGACCGGGAAGTTTCGCTGATCGCTCAAAGTGAGCAACGGACTAGCGGGAGAGGTTAAAATGAATCAACTTGTCCATGTACAGTGTGTATATCGAACTAATGGGGAAGGTGAGTCTTTCAAACAAACAAGAATTCCAAATCGATCAAGCGGTCGTCAACCGATTTTTATGGAGGGCGATCCTCCAAACGTTTTAATGTTGCCCGATGATTATTTAGTACAACGGAAGCACAAATCGTGAACATTTTGATAAAACCAGACAGCCTCGGGATTGTCTTTTGGTTTCATAATACGTTAACTCTAGGCATCGTCTTTCTGAACAATATTTACTCAAATCAATAGTGTTACGACAATTACGAAAATAAAACGCCGTAAAAACGCTGAATATTGCCCCTCGCATGGTTTGAGGTTGAGGATCACGATCAGGTCAATCGATTAAGGGCCTTATCACACTAGCGATTTGCAAGCGAGTTGCGAGCGTGTTTTAATTAGGTGTTTTTTCGCGATTTCTTGGTTGTCCCCATAGTGAACGCTCAGTGTGACCATCCACAGCACCCTGTTCACTCCTGCTCCATGACCCAAAAATCGGCCTTTAGACTCGCCGCTACATCGCCGCGACAGATTTTGTATGAAAACACGCTCGCAACTCGCTCGCAAATCGCTAGTAGGATAAGGCCCTAATGGTCTATTAGTTTATTAGGTTTTGTTTTGAGCGGGGCTGTTATAGTTGTCGTTCATTAGGAATTTTACAGGTTTTTACGATTCTGCAATTTCGGGCTGCGGTTTAATCATAAGTTACTTACAGTACTCAGATAAGGTCAAACCGCGGTACACTCGCCAAAAAAATAACTTGTGGTTTTTTGCGTGTTAGTGCGGTTAGGTACGTACAGTCGAGTTCATCATTATCTGAGCAAAGATTGGACCAAAAACATCTGAACAAGACCCTTTTGTCAGAAACATAAGAACTAGATCAGATATTATTGATCCGTTCTTTGCTCAGATAATGATGAACTCGACTGTACACCAGATATGAAATCTAATACTGACTTGGTTTCATTACTAATAATGCGCTAATTAGTAATTGCAAATATTTTCTTTTTTTCAGCATAAATTTTCTATAAAAATCACTATTTGAAAAAAAAAACATCCACTTGCTTAATATAATTGAGATTTAAGATCAGCAAAGAGTTCAAAAAGTCCTATTACTCATTACTATACCTTTGATAATAAAGTCGCGTTCAAACCCATCGGACCAAATAAAAACCCAAAACTTGCAAGTGCCTTATCCTTTAAACCTCCTCTGAGTAGCCTCCCTCCCTAAATTATGGTGGGGGTGCCGAGTACTATAATTAAGGGGGGGGGGGTCTACTCAGAGGAGGTTTAAGCGATAAGGCACTTGCCTATTTCTTCCCTTGGCCATGAAATACGATTTTCTCTCTGCGTAACGGGCAATAAATGCCAGCTATGGATCTACGGCGTATGACGTGCGCATGCGCAAGCGCTGTCTAGCTTTGAATATTTCACAGCTAATCTTCAGATTCATTATTCTACTGATAGATGATGATTACTTCTTATGTCCAACAAAAACCGCGCACCTAAAGCGCCGACATTTTTGATTACCTTCGTGCCATTGTTCCTTAGAAAATTAGCAACTTATTCGAGTTTTTGCCTAATGCAACGTGGAAGTTTTTTGGCTATATTGACGATAGGTCAAACGCGGTTTGCACAATTATTTTTATGATGAGTAAAGCTAGGTTTACATTATACTTCTCAAAGTAATGTTTGTAATTTAGGAAAATCTATTATTAGGTAATGTAGGTTTAGATATTTAGCCTCATGGTTTTTAAGATTCCGTTTATTTTTTATTTATTTATAGTTTTTGCTTTATTATTAGCAACGTTTCTTTTTTCTTTATTCTAAAGTTATTCGTTTTTTATCAAACTGTTCGTTTAGGAAGTAATAAATTAGATTTATGATTGTTAATTATTAAAATTACCGAAACATAACGTAACGTTATTAAAGATCAATCATTAGTAGACTTTGCGCTTTTCAATCAACCCGATTGACCTAAGATTACATGTCATTATATAAGTACACTTCTAAAACTAAGGATTAATTAGTCAAGATCATTCAAAGATCAATCCTAGCGCCTATAGTTCTTAAGTTAGACGGATGGTGATCAATCGCACTTGATGCACTCTGACTCTCTGACGTCATGCGAGTGATATATTATATCTATTTGTTAATACAGGTCATCTAGATTAGAAGATAAACGGTAGCAATCAGTTGTAAACAATATTACTAGTAAATAATGATGTCAGCATGTGATGATATTTGTATAACGAAAAAAAATTAGACAAGATATTTGGTCCGACAATTTTTTTTCTGCTACGAAAAATGTTTTCTTGTATGCACAACAATCTTCATCAGATTGTGGAATGAAAATTCTTCAATTTATTTTAACTGCATGCTGTAGCTACCAAATATGGTTTTCGGAAACAAGCTGCTATTTTCAGCCCTACAAGCAAGACGATATTCATATTAAAGTTTTAAATGAGGTCAAAATGAGAGAAAGATCACTCACCATCATCAGAAATGCCAGCGGCCTCATCACGAGCGTTCTGCTCCAGAGACTTCAGGATAGCCTCCGGGATGGGGGGAGGGGTGGGGAGATGGGCACCCTGGGGCTGGTATCCGTTCTCATCAGCGGTGTAGGTGATGCTGTAGTCCTGGCCATCGTCGCCCTTGTATCCGAAGCTTCCCTGGGACTGAACACCATTGGTGGCCACTCCTTGAGCGTCAGCACGGATTCCATTGGAGGTCTCGAAGTCGTAGGAGAAGCCCTCAGCGGTGACTTCACTGTTGGACCTCAGGATCTGAGCACCAGCGTCCTGGGGGCGGGAGTTTTGGCTGTACTGGTTCTGACCCTGGAAACCGGCGGCGTTGTAGAGGTTACCACCGTGTTGGGCTTGGAAACCACCTGCACCACCTTGGCCGAAACCACCGGCTCCACCTTGGCTGAAGCCTCCATGAGCACCTCCTTGTCCGAAACCTCCATGGCTGGCACCCTGGCCGAAGCTGCCTGAGGCTCCCTGGCCAAATCCACCAGTACGGCCGCCGGCGCCAGCAGCAGCGTGGCCGAAGCCTCCAGCACCACCCTGACCAAAGCCAGATCCACCTCCGAAGCCTCCCCTACCACCACCAGGGGGCAGGTAGGTGTTGTCCAAACGCCCGGCGGCGCAGACTCCAAGGATGGCGGCAACTACGAACTGAAATAAAAAAAAGTTATAAAGACCGAACTTGACTTAGTCATACACACGGTCATGGTTAATTGGCCCTTTGATTTGCAGCAGTGAAGTGAGACACAATATCAGGGTAAAAAAAACAATGTTTATGTTCCGTATTTTGCGATAAAGAGTACTTGTTCAATATTGTATTATAGCTCAACTAGCCCAGTCGGTCGAACCTGTTTCAGAAAGATGCAAATCCCAACGATAATAATAGAGCCCATGACTGTGATATTTATGAAAAGCCCAATTCAACAGTTTTTTTTTAAACCTTAATCTCATTATCCATGCTATGGCACTTTGACCTTTGCAGAGCCCTCGAACTTTTAAAGACTGAATGACTAATCTTACAAAAGAGAATTAGTTACGCTAGTAAAACTAATGTTCTCTGTAAAGCTTGAGTTGAGTCTAATAGTGCAATAAAGATGATCAAATACTACGATACAATTAGCGACAGCCAAATCCATTATTATATGTAAGTAGTTGAGATTCGGGTTACAGCATTTTTGATGACCCTAAACGAGAGCTTGACGTTAATGATGACAAGCTAACAGAATGACAAAAGACATGTCAATAATGCAACAGCCGTTTAGAATTATATGAACTTGGGTTTGCTCAAGCATTTGTTACTTTTAGATAGTTATCGATGTAATATTACAATACAATGGATTGCTAAAGAATTGCACAAAATTGTACTTAATTGTAGTAAAAGTTCAAGTGACTTGAGTGAGTTAAGTAATTATTCAGTTATAAGTAAATCAAAATTGGTAAAATTAAACGTAAAATTTATTTATTTTATGATGCGATTGAAGATTTGCGCTTATGTTTCAGGATTTGTTATTTAATTTTGACGTAGTTTTGGTTAAATGTGTCCCAGTCTGAAGCCAAAGGTGCCATTTTCCTAGATATAGGTATCAATAAAGAACTAACAATATATTCCAGCTATGAAAAGGCAGTCTCAAAGTATTATTATGAACAAAAGGCAAAGTGATACTTTTCCCTCACAATATCAAATTTATTTTAATATTGATTTTAAACTCTTTTATACGATTACCATGGCTGCTGAACGTTTTGATACAGTTGTTTTTTTTTATGATTTTCATGTATGTTTCAATCTTATTTCAGTGAATGTTTTAATGTGAATGAAAAATAATTTTGGAAAAGAACGAAATATTAACATTTCTATATTCAGATTATGTTGTCCAAAATAGTTAAATTTTTTCAGTAGCCCTTATTTGAATCTGATTGATCTGGTTCCTGAATCAATTTGGAGTGTGATAAATTGAGTAGATGTTATTTTGGAATTGCGACTTATTGAGAGCACCTCTCCGTTACAAAAGTAACTCACCAATTTCATTTTCGAAATGTGAATTGGAAACCCGCGTTGTACGACGTCGGATGTCTGACTGTGATGGGTGAAGACGATCGAAGGATTATATACCTCCGAGGCACCGTGGAACGCCGTACTAAAGATACAGCACTAACTTACTTTCCCAGCATCCCATCTAGCAAACTCTTTCGACAGAAACATAGACCTTATTTCAGTTGATCCAAAGTGGTATATCCTATCAAACGCTTCAGTGAGATCCGAATTTGAGAATATTAAAAAGCGGTATTACAATTTGAAGGCTAGGTTGCTCTTCCTTGAGTGCAAATGTGTAACATTTTTAAGAACTAGTTTTGCAATTGGTACCTTTTATGGCTAAGGTTAGGAGTTTTTGTTTTAGTTTTAATTAGAAAATTTATTGATGAATTTAGTTTTGTAATAAAGGTTAAAGAAAGCTTATTGGTTATATTTTCAAAAAGTCACTAACATTGCTTTTTTTAGACAATCGTGTAAAGATAAACTATATTTTCATGCTGAAACCGATTTGTTATCATTTTTTTGGGTTCAATAAATAAACATCGTGATTGGAATAATTTGTCCATGATTAGTCAATGGCAGAAAGAGTAGATAGGGTAGAATCATGGGGTTGTCTATGTATTACGACAGACGCATATGGGGAGGTACAGCCAAACGTGGTGACTTACAGTAACGACCAAAAATAATATCACCTTCACGTTTTAAAGGCAAAACTTTTTTATATTTCATAAAACACGTGCACATTACTGCGTCAGGAAGGTAGTGTGTAGACTCCTTGGACGACCGATGAGAAAAAATACATTGCAGTATTGTCTTATTCGTAACACAAAGGTGATATATTTTTGGTTGGTATCTACTGTATTAAAAAGAAAGAAAATGGGGTGAAGGTGGTTCAATAATTTGAAGAATATTTTGACGTAATACAATAGGAGTACCTACTACTGTGTTTAACCAAGCTCTTACGCAAAGGGAAAACCACAGAAATGTACAATACAATACAATTATATACACACACAACATATTCTTTATTGTGCACCAAAAACAAAGGTCATAAAACTTAAATTTAAAACAGCAAATTAAATGGTACGGTCTTATCGCTAATAAGCTATCTCTTCCAGGCAACCTTAGAATAGTAGAGTTGGCGCAAAATAAAAGAGTTGGCGCAGAATTAGGAAGATAGTGCACACGGAGATGAAAGACAGCTAATAATCAAAGGAGGAAAAGAAAAACAGGAAAATTACATACAATAAATATATTATTGTACATATATACAAATAGCTATGGGAATCTGCCTTATTTGGGATTTTCGGATAAAAATGCGCTATGGTGAAGACTGCATTAAAAGTGATCATCCACAAATGACGTCACATGATTTTTCAGATTTTTAAACAATTATGTTACATTTTTTCCTAACATTTTTTACCTTTTAGATGGGGGCACGATAAATTTGACTCAGACGCACAGATGGGAGGGCCCATCTGTGCGTGTGATGTAATTTGTATTAATGATGTAATGTGCCCCCAAAATAGGTATAAAATTAGTAGAACGGCACATATAATATTTTATCTACCTCCACATTATAACTCGTATATTATGCGTTCAGAAACCGTATATAATGACCACCATTATTGCAACCAGTAATGTAACGTGTGTTATCTGTTATTATGAATGAATGAATTCAGACTTTTAAATTCATATTTTTGGGTTTAGGTATATTGGTTAGTAAACAATTTTATTTAAATAATAATTATCATAATATACCTATAGCCTAAAGTAATATTTTCGGGGTGAAGGGACTTAAATAATGTGACGTGTGCATCTTCACCCAGAACATCAGGATAGGGTTGTCCCATCTCTCAGCAATTGCTTTCAGGAAGCTGTTGGTACTGTTCCACACCCTGTGCATCAGGGAAGCGACTCGTTTATTATTGTATAAAAACAATCTGTTAGAGCTTCCGCAAACATCCCTGATGCACTGCAATGTTTCCTCAATCCCAGCAGCATCCTGAAAGCATTATTATACTGGACTCTGAGAGCCTGGTACGATTTCTGCTTACTTATATCTGGTCCACAGGGCGCAAGTGTAGATGTTGTCGCCACGGGTGTTTTGAAGACGATCCTGGCAATACCACGAGTAACGTGCACCTGCAGCTGTCAAACGGCGGAGGTAAAAAGGCGGGAACCTGGCGGGAACGCTCTCTTGCCATCTAGCCGCCACCAGCTACGGAGATCCGAGGACGTTACTGTAGCTTGGTGATTTAAGCATAATCAACCCTCACTGTGATTGCTATATTCATTTAATTAATTATAATACAATTCTCCATCTTGATCGTATTGAATATAATATGTTAAGCATATTATACTCAATACGATCTCATTTCTCTCTCACTCTGTAATGTGTGGTATAATGTAATAAATGTTTAAACTTGTTGGTTGTTTTCTCTTATACATGGATTGACAATAAGCTTTAAACAATGTTATTTTAACGTCGCTAGTACACTTAGCGAACCTGCGTGCCAGCATATTGCAACCCATGGCCAGAGCCCTCCGCTCCCTCTCCATGTCCATATCATCTGTGAATTCGTCTGTGACCCAGTGACCCAAGTATTTGAATTTATGGACTCACAAAAACGGCTTACCATGAGTGTCACCTGTGGGACCTTTCGGTAAATTTTATTCCCGGCCTTAAACACCAGAAGCTCACTTTTTGATTCATTATACTTGTATATTATAATGTATGAAAAATCATATTAACATCGAAATCGATACTATTATGAAAATTTATCTGGTTACACTTTGAAATCTAGTCGGCCGTGGCGGTGCAATGGCGGTCATTCTTCACTCGTGTGGTCTATTATAAAATTCGCCTTCGGCTCGTTTTATACAATCACACTCGTTGTTTAAGATTCCTCATTATGTAACAGTTGTATAAACTACTATAAAACGAGTCATAATAAGAAAGGGATATATTATGCAATCATGTTATTTACATTTGAGTCATTCAGCCATAGTAGAATTAATTTACTTAACATATCAGTTACAAGTTTACAACTAACTACATAACGAGGTACAAAAGTTGTAAAACTAATATAAATTAGCTCATAAAGCTAACAATTATCTTTAAAGTAGCCGATTTATCTGTTCTATGCATACAATAACTTACTGGGGAGTTATGCATTTTAAGATTATTATATTACATAATACAATGTAGCAAAATTACATATGTAGTGTTCTGGCACCAGGGATTTTGGAAATAAAATACAATTTGTACCCGAGTATACAGCGTTGTCGATTGAAAGCGACCGTCCCGCTTTGCGGGTAGACGAAAGACTGCCAGACCGGTGCCCCCCCATCCACAACCTGTATACATTTATTTATATATGTTATCAATCTGCAAATACACTTATAGGCGTACCATATATGGCGTATTCCGTACGCATAGCGTGCGCTAACCACATTTTTTTTGTCGGACGGTTTGTTTGTCTGTGTATCACGCAAGAACGGACCAATTGACATAAAATTTGGTATACAGGTAGATTATGACCCCGGTTAACACATAGGATACTTTTCACTCGAATAAGCCGAAGCAAAAAATAAATATTTCACCTTTGCGTACAAAGTTGGCATCCTATTATATCAGTTGCATAATAGTACATTACATAAACTAGGGTGGTAATACAAACAAAGGCCGAGATCGCAGTAGTTTGTGACCCGAGCTGCAAGCGAGGGACGTAAATATGCGATCGAGGGCTTTCTTTATTACCTCCCGTGTTGTGTACATCATTTTATGTCTACACTTGGCCAGAAAGCGGCTTTTTCCGTACGCGCAGCGTGCGGTAAAAGTCACTTTATAGCCAGGTACCTACTAAAGTACTATAAAACAAATGATTTTTTTTGCTGGAATATAATTGATGTATTTAAATGTATTTCCTAACATAGTTCTAAGACACTTATAACTAACACATATAACGGCAAAATTTTTGAACAGATTTTTTTTTTAATTTCGTTATTGGTAGACCACATAAGTCGATCATCATGACATAATATAAAATAAAGTCGCTTCCCGCTGTCTGTCTGTCCCTATGTATGCTTAAATCTTTAAGACTACGCAGCGGATTTTGATGCAGTTTTTTTGATAGATAGAGTGATTCAAGAGGAAAGTTTATATGTATAATAAATACATGCATTTAGTATCAGTATTGAACCCGTGCGAAGCTGGGGCGGGTCGCTAGTTATTTTTTAAATACTCCGTCATTTTACATATATATTTTGACATAGTACTTATATAGTTTTTATATAGTTAGCGAATTGATTCTAACAATATAGTAAATTAATTATGACGACTTAGCGAATGAGCCGAAGGTACTAAAATGCAAAGGCTCGCAACTTAGTCGTCAATATCGTCACTGATTAAATTTGACCCGTAAACAACAGTTCGAAATCGGGGGTTAAATATGTCGGTCCCCTCGTCGCTTCGACTTTTACGGATCACAGTAGCGTGACCCCCGATTCCAAAATGTTAGTACTAGTTAAGAGGAAACAGGAGGGCAGTTTTTCCATACAAACGTAGTCCCCTGTTTCCTCCCTGGATAATGCCAGTAGAGCAATAATTTTTTGTCCAAAAATCTATGGCTACTATTGATATGTTCCTGTGTTTTCCTTTTTACGATAAATTGATTCTCAAAAGAGATATTAACCTTCAAAAACCTAAAAAAAATGCCAGATTTTCCGCTGTGTTCACACATCCAGAAAACAAATTTGACTAGATTATTAAAAAAAAAAGAAAACGTGGGAACACGGCCAAAGCCTTCCTTTAATGTTAAATGAAAAAAATAGTTAAATAGGTTAAGTTTTGGGGAAGAAATCAGGGGACTACGAAACGTTGTTTTCATGAAATTTTAAAAGGTATTTTCGGTCCAAGCTGCAGTTGTCTCTACCGCGCTCTGCGGGGGAGAGGCGGGCAGTGTGGGACAATGACACATTTTACAAATACCTAATTTTCAATTCTCTCGACCTTACTGTTTCCTCTTAAGGGTCAAATTAAATTAGGGACCAGATTGACGGTTTAGTTATGAATCAGCCTGCAGTTGCCATCTAGATAATTTACCAAGTATTAAACACTAACATTATCTTTAGTTTTGATTGTAGGTGCTTACCACATAGACTTACAGGCGCAAACATTGGAATGTACCCTTGCTTTCCATGAAGTAACGTATGTCACAATTATTGAAAGACACACACCATCATCATCAGCATAGGCTGATGATGATGGTGTGTGTCTTAGTAGTAGGCCTGTGCCCAGCAGTGGGACGTATATAGATATTTAAATTAAGTATTAATCCTGAAACTAGCGATTATAGCTATAAAAGTGAACATTACTTTATAAACAACCAGTGTAAATGTAGTCAAGAGTTTTAGTTACCTACGAAACAAGATATTGGCTGCTTAAAACCGACAAAGAAACGAGCAACTGTCAACGACTGGATAACGTTCCAGCATTTGAATATTTTTCTGCCTGTGCTGTTTAATCATCGAAATTAAACCGGGGAAGTATTGTTTTTCATATTTTATAACTTTTAATTAGGTTAAAGTAGGTTATTTGATCAGATATCTATTAAAAAACCATAGTTAATGCATAGTATGTATGTATGTTTCCGAGTTCAGAAAGTATCTCTAATCATAAGTAACCTGACTTATACAGGTGTGTTAAACTAATATAACCTTAGTAAAACAGGTTACATAGCATTAAGTACTTTATTACTTTCTTAAAATTGTACTGAACACCATTAAAAGTTAATATTTTGGTATACTGAGTGTACTAGTAAACATATACTTTAATTCAGGCTTCTTGTAATTCAATATCTAGTCAGATACTATACCCCACCACAATGTTTTCAGCTCAGATCACCAAGCCAACTACACGCATGGATGTCCTGGCTACCAAACTCCGGCAAACACAGCTCGAGTTGAAAGCAACCAAGGAGCTAAATGACAAGCTTGTGCAGGAGCGAGAAGAAAGTGAAGAGGAAATAGAACGTGTTGTACGAATGAACACTACTCTTAAACGCCAGCTCGCTGAGCAGGACATCGAGTATGAAGATGTGGTCGCTGAACGGAATGAACTCCAAACATCTGTTGACAAATACCTCCAGTGTCAAGAGATCCACGAGCAGGCCCTGCAACGCATCCGAGACCTAGAACAGCAGCTCGAGGAAACGCAGTTAAGGGAAAATGTCATCTGCAAACAGTGTCCCAAGCCAGCGGAGAATAACCTAAGTATATATGCAGAACTAAACAGCTTCAACAGTTGTGAGAATATGGACTTTTTGCATGATAGTATTGTAAGTCCTCCTATAATTGAAACAATAGATCTGACAGATTCTGTATATATGCCTAAACATTGTTATAGAAATATATCAGTGAGGGGTTCTAACAAGATAAAAAAATATCTTAAGTTGAAAAAGTTTATTTCAAAGTCAAAACTCTTACAGAAACGCCACAGGTTATTTTTCAAATCGGTTCCACTTAAAATCAGTAACATAGCATTGACTAAAGATCTCCTGAAGTGTCAAAACCAGTTGGAGCTTGCCGATCAAGAACTTAAGAGATTAGAATTATCACTCCGAGACATAACCAACAAATATGAACTATCGTGTAAGGAAATGCAAGAGTATATAGGCTTTATTAATAATTTAATCATTCCATTAGTATTTCTGGGTGTCACTTTAGACTCTAAACTGCAATGGAATGCTCATATAAGCACTCTCGCGGGTAAACTTAGCTCCGCTGCCTATGCAGTAAGGCGAATTAGACAGTTAACCAACGTTGAGACGGCCAGGCTTGTGTACTACAGCTATTTCCATAGTGTTATGTCCTATGGTATTCTATTGTGGGGAAGAGCGGCAGACATACAAACCATCTTTGTACTGCAAAAAAGAGCCGTACGATCTATTTATGAAATAGGAGCTCGTGTGTCATTGAGAGAAAAATTCAAGGAGATAAATATTCTTACCGTAGCATCTCAATATATCCTCGAGAACATAATGTATGTAAGAAAAAATCTCCATGAATTCAAGCTCAATAGTGATGTTCACAACTTCAACACAAGAAATAAAAACAAATTGGTTGTGCAAGCCCATCGTCTCCGTAAGGTTAGTACGTCATTCGTGGGGAACTGTATACGCTTTTATAATAAAATACCCTCCGATGTAGCGGATTTACCTCCTAGCAAATTTAAATCGCATGTTAAGCGACACTTGCTGAGCAAGGCGTATTACACTGTCAATGACTTTCTAGATGATAAGAATGCCTTTAAGTGATTAAGCAGTCTAAATATTGTAGGAAATATTCATTTTAAATCTTAATAGCCCCATCTTCCATGTAACATGAGAGCACATTTTGTCGTTTCTCACCGGACAAATTATTTTAGTTTCAATGTCCGGCAGCTTGAGCATGTCATGCTCGCTTAAGGGGCTTTGCTTACGGTGGCGTCGTTGATCGGGTCGCAACCTTCCCTAAAATATGGTTGAGGGAGGCGATGGCTGAGATACGCGTCATGCTCGTGAACGGGTGCCGTTTGTGGGGTCCGGTCTGTTCACGCTTGCATGGGCTATGTTGAATGTGTTAGATAATGATATACTAGTGTTTAATAGAACTGACGTGAGAGACTACATCT
The DNA here is from genome assembly GCA_947034925.1 of Eudemis profundana. Lineage (NCBI taxonomy): Eukaryota > Metazoa > Arthropoda > Insecta > Lepidoptera > Tortricidae > Eudemis > Eudemis profundana. The sequence goes on from OX344811.1 coordinate 2,145,000, forward strand.
TGTTCTCAATTGAAGTTAACGTTTTTTTCTTATAGCTTGAACGCATAGAGTCCGTTTTTATACATAATTTAACTTTGAATCTTAGAGACCATATACATCTCTGAGGAATGTAGATTATGCTATATTAAAATTCTTCTTTGTACTTGCCAATGTTTGGACGCTTAGAGACCACATACATCTCTAAGAAAAAATGTTTTAATTTTAGTTTTTAAGTTATATTATGCGAGTCACAGATTTTTTTAATTTCTGTAAGTTTGTTTTTTTGTAAAGCATGTAAATTTAATGATAGTTTAGTAGTTTATTTCTCGTTTCCCATTTTGTATTTTGACGTTTGGAGATCCTTTACACCTCCTAAACATGTTTTGACGACGGAGACCCCTTACATCTCCATTAATTTTAGTGTATGTCTCTCTATTTCCCATATTTCTTTTTAATTTATCTTGTTTTGACCCCTAGGGAACCTTTACATCTCTGAAAAATTTAGTTTTATGTTTATTGAAATGTATAGCTATTAGTTAAGCACTTGTTTGATTAGTAAGTAATACACTTATTGAAATTGCATTTTCACAATTATTGTAATGCTCAATGTTTATTTTAAAAGAGAAACTGGTGAGTTTCTTCCGGCGCTTCTTCTCACCAGAATGTCATTTGCCGAAGCGCCAAAAGAAAGAATCAGACATGTGAAAGAGCCCTTGAGGCCTACTTACAGAAATAAATTATTTCATTTCATTTCATTTCATACGTCCCACTGCTGGGCACAGGCCTACTCTCATAGACGAGAGTGAATGGGCTGTAGTCCCCACGCTAACCCACTGCGGATAGGGGACTTCACATACACCTTTGAATTTCTTCGCCGATGTATACAGATTTCCTCACGTTTTTCCTTCACCAAACTTCGCCAACACGAACGGGGGCCTCCGGAGGCTGCCTCCGTCCGTCGCCGTTGATGTTGGCGGTAACTTGTGTAAGTACCTAGTTACGGCTGCACATAACAAAAAGCACACAGGTGAGTGTCACCAACGAAGTTGCCAAGCTATCAGTGGCGTGGCGTAAAAGATATCCTTGGACAAGCCGGTGCAGATTTGGTGTACATTTTCCTTAAGAGCTGTAGAATAAGGTGGTCAAATGCCTGATATTAGGCAAGCCGGTAGGAATCGAGTTCTTTGGACGCCATGCCACTGCAATCTATAGTACCAAATGTTGCTCTTCAGGCGGGCTTAGCCAGCGACCTGAAAGAGCACGCGTTATGGGATAGAAAGAGACGGTCGGATCCAGTGCATTCCTCCGGTTATCAGACCCGAACGTCAGTCTTGTTAGAGAGAGAGACTTCTGTACAGTGTACGTAGTACAGTCGCCATCAGATATATCTGAGCTGTCAGTGTACTCATAAATATCTGAACACGGCTCTAATGCTATGAAAATAGAGCCGTGTTCAGATATTTATGAGTACACTGACAGCTCAGATATATCTGATGGCGACTGTACTATTAGTTATTCCTGTGGCAATGTATTTATTTTAAACAAACGGACTAAGGCACGAGTCCCACCGTCCGAGTAAGCGAGTAAAGTTGGGCGAGTAGCATTACATTGCGGATCTGGAAAGGTCGATTGATGCTGTGCCTGGTCAGCCCGCAATGAACTGTTACTCGCCCAACTCTACTCGCTTACTCGCCGGCGGTGGAACCAGTGCCTAAAGCGTTACATGCTTTAACCCTTTAAACATTTTTTATCACACTTGCTCGAAAATGGTGTCATTACACGTAGGTTTTGCGGGCCGTAAATGACCTATTACGCCCTAGGGCGTACTGGTTTTCTTTTTAAATTTGAAACGCTGGTTCTGTTTTACTCTTATTTGTCATGTTCAAAGGAAACGCCAACTTACTTTTTTAACTTTTATTACTGAAATATTTATTTAAAGAGAACTGTTATTGCAAATACATGTAAACACATATTTTTGTAATATTAATTAAATGTTTAAATATAGTATTTCAGTATTTTGCAAATATAAAATCAACCATTTTTAGTCTTTACCGCTATGGTTTCCGAACGTGACTTGACGTTCGCATTGTCTATGGAATATGTCACTAATGTCACTGTCAGTTTTACAATTTTAATTAGGTTAAGTAAGGTTATTTTAATCAAATTTCCTCACAAGTGTGATGAAAAACATTGTGTGTGCCACGGGCGGTAAAGGAATTACAAACTCGTGTTATTAAAGCCCTCGGCTTCGCCTCGGCCTTGTAACAAACACTCGTTTGTAATTCCTTACTTACCGCCCTTGATACACAATGTACTAATACGTGGACTGGGACTGGGACATTCAACTGTAAAAAGGTGGTTTCTGAATGCGTTCATAACAATTTATTATTAGGGTTGGACAACTCAATAAAAATAAATAGTTAGTAAACGCATTCAAAATGAAAGGTGTTTGGGTTTAAAAATTGATGATAATTGTTACTCCGTGAATTAAAGTAACCCGTCCACTCTATTAATTGCCCACAACAGATTTATTGTGGAGTCACAGAAGCCAGAAAATAAATCGCGCATATAATTATAATTAGATTAAATGATTCGAACCTTCAGATCCAACGACTAGAAAGGCGAAGGGTTAAGCCGCATCGTTTAGGGTCATTCTGAGGTTGCCCACAAACAAACTATCCAAGAGTCTTATATTAATACAGCATCAATATGAGTTTCGCCCTTTTGCACCAACGTAATAAGACATTCGTTAACGAGTTGACCATTATGCTTTATATTCTGTCTTTTTATAAACAAATGACGGCTGTTAATAACAAAAACATGTCGGTTACGCTGTTCTAAGAGTTTTATGTTTAACATTCAAAAGGGCCAACATAGTCCACTGTATTCCTTGGAGAATGAACCTTGATTATTGAGAAAAAAAGGTCCAATTTAACCAGGTTATTGTGAGTGATATAAGTTGTTATGGAACGGGAAAGTGTACTGACAGGTTAGTGCCAAAGCACTACTTAAGTTGATTAAATGGTTCATCTACTGCAATTATTTTAGTTGGAGTTGTATGACAGGTTTTGATAAATTAACTTTTTAATTTAACTATGCAATCTTAGACGGAAAAATATTTAAGTGCGCGCACGCATTTTGACCACGAACCAGAAGACGCTGCGTAGGTATCGGCCCCCCGCAAGATGGTCTGACCTGTAGCCGTATGATGAGCCTACGCTTTGTCGCGCTATAAATAAATGATGAAGCATCCGTCACGTTCTGACAAATAGTGTGTGAGACTGACGGATGCTTTATCACTTATTTATCGCGCGACAAAGCGTAGCATCATGCCTACTGGTTAGGGTTGCCGGTGTGATTCTTAGGGGTAGAGACCTATGTCCAGTGTCTAGCGGTAGATGTCTTTGTTATAATGATGTATTTTACGTCTACTTCCAGTGTTCTTATAACTTTGTGCTCTGTATTCTTTTAGAGCCAATTAGTCCCCTGTGACTACGACCAAAAGCAATGGGTCATTTTCGCTTAAATTGTGACTTGTCAAATCAAATCAAATCATCAAACTTTTTGTCACAGCCATATGCAGAAAGTTAACGTTGCTATAATACTTAATTTTTTACATGGATGGCCATACACTTCGCCGCCGGGTACCCGGCAACCGGGACGTGTGAAAAGGCACTTAGGCTTTTTGATTGCGTGTCCGGCCGAAATAATCGGTGTCCGGCCAATCTTTTTGTCGTACCTATTAATGCTGAAAAACAAAATCCTCAATAGTTCGACCTAAATGTCTGGCCAGACTAGCTGGTCTGTCCGGCTATTAGGTTTGGCGACCTGGCAACCCTAGACGCACCACAAGCAAACATGCGCACCAATATACTCCAGTATGGAGTGCACTCACACAGACGCGCATTCGTGCGTCTGTGTAAATACGTGTCGCGCGGTCCTAAACGGCCGAAGTCGGACTACTTGTTTGTCTTTATACTTTGACTGTAGTTATATGACACGATTCAGAGACGTGTATCACGCAAGCTGATGATAGCCCCAAAGATTTTGAAACCGGCGTCCGCTAAGTAGCAATTTTTAATACAACCACTGTCGTTAAGAGGCCTTATTCCTACGCTTTAACCGACTTAACAAATAGGTTATTTGACATTACCGTTGAGTTCAGCACTGTTGTGGCTTAACAGCACCCTGACATTTACGAGTATTTTATTTACTTTTCAATAAAAAAATTACATCATTCTAATTCCACTCTCCTTTTTAGGGCAGTGGAACTTCCAGCAAAACTTTTACCGTAAATATATAAATTGGATCTCTTTAGTGAATAGGGACTTTCTAGGTAAGCATGTTCCATCTCCGGGTCAGAGTTCATCACCGGACAGAGGTGCGGTCGAGGTCAAGGTCAAATGCTTACCTACGTATAGTGAATAAAAAAAATGACAAAATCCAAGTTAAATCGTTACTCTTGTATATAAAATCGAATTTCCTTAATTTACGTGTTAGGTATGGGATTACAAATTGACTATCTAAAACTACTTATTCAGCTAAATTTAACTAGGTATAAATTGAATTGAACCTAAAAAGCTAAAACTAATATTAGCTAACAAAATATCAAACAACACTTAGGTAGTTTTCTAAGGTCTCCGTCCTAGAATCGGAACGCACCTACTCTTGTCTATGGTTCGCCCCGGCTTCTTCCTACATTGACAGCTACAACGTTAGACGATCTCATATACATTGAGATTGAAATAGTGTTTTCTCTAAATAAATAAACAGTTCTACCAAGTAACATGTATCTTATATTATATACCTTAACACATATTGTGCGAATGTCATGCCCTCGCCAGAACCAGAACGAAAGAATTTGGCACTGGTTACCCAGAGCCAGAGGAATTCCAGGCACTACCAATGGGGTCCATCATCCGATTTATGGAGATGGTGGAACAGGCCATGGCGTAGATGCGGTAAGGGTTAATTACACAAAAGATCCCATTGGGTCGAAGTGTATCCGTAAGGACCCCTATTACCAACATAAGATAAGATCAATACCTTTCTTATACTTCACATCGGGGACCACGGTGTTGTGAGACTTGCATCTTTTTATATGTAATGTTTTTGATGGGATACCTTATTACGTAACAGAAAACACGTTACAAAAGGTACATAACACAATCAAAACAATTTAAATCAGTAGACAACAGGTCTGTATCAAAAACCTTCAAAATGTTCTAAGCCCTCTTAAGACGCTATTAACAAATTGATTGCGCATTGACGTACAATCACGAACATTACAATTGGTCTTATTTGTAATAGATAGCATAGGCAAAAGTTCACATTGCGATGTGATCAGATAAGGAATTCAAGGAAAAGTTTATATTCAAACGTTTTTTGTTGATTTTTGCTGACAGCATTAGTTTGCACACTGGCGCATTTACGTATACAAAACTAAATTTCAAGGCAAACTTGGAAGTGATTGAAAAACCCACTGCAAGACTTAACTTTTTCAAAAGTTTGACATCCTATTTATTGTATACAGGTAGATATATTTATTAATAACATCAAAGTTACAGCTATAAATAGGTAAGATGATTTTTTAAACTTACTTAACTTTCTTTTAATAAACAAAATGTTTATTGTACAAAAGTGCATTACAAGGTATATTATTAGGTACATAATGGGTTCTGTACAGATGAAAAAAAATCAGAGATAAAAGACAGACTGATTATATGACAAATTGATTTTATACCATTACACAAAAAGTTGTCATGCATAATATATTCAACGATGAAACCAAAATTTATAATTATAATAGAGTTAAAGTTGACTTAAAAGAATTAAAATTAACTTAGATAAAACACAAAATAGACTAGAATGAAATGTCAATACTAGTTTAGTTAGGTATTTTACTAAAAGTAATCTAATTTTTTAATCCATAAAATAATTGTAATTTACATAATTATAGCAAAACCTTGACATGTAATGTTTTATAATATTATCAATAAATAAGTATGAGTAATTACTAGGTAAATGGTTATAAAATTAATGATTATTTTTAAAATGATGCCTTTGGTCTGATTTTAATCAAACAAGCCAGCAACATGGATTTCCGGACCTTCAAGGTCCCCTTTCCTCGTCGTGATGATGCAGTTAGCGCACTTAGTCATCGTAATGATCACTATTAGCGTAAAAGGTTATAATGTAGTAATAATTTAGGGCTTGTTGAAGTTATCTCATCGTGAGTAAAATTACCGGATGCATATTGGCTATTTAAAGGATTTATTTTGATTTGCCAAATTGAATGTTAAATGGTAATGGTGTTGATAATAAAAATATAAACAAAAAAGTATATCAAAAAGTTTACTGTAATGTTAGTTTATTTGTACATAACGTCTAGATTTATTATTTAATTTACATTTGTTTTAACACAGATCAGGATAAACAAAGTAAGTTGTAAGGATGATTAAAAATACATTAATAGGAGCTTGTGTAGCTAAAGATTGATTTTTTCTTGACAATGATTACATAGAGGAAAATAATGTACACATACAATGTATATTTTTATGAATAAAATATAGTAAACACATCAGTAACTGACTTGTAATTTTAGGTAAACACGAGTACATAAACTATCGAGATTTTGAAGCGTGATTACTTTATATTTAATTTAACCCCTTACTCTTAATTTTGCACATTTTTTCTTTCACAACTTGTCGACAGTGGTACTAAATTTAACATCCTATTTCTGTAGAAAAAACTGAACAGTACTAAAATAAACGTTGATTCTAGATTGTTATCTTTTTCCGTGAATATGTTAACAATATATGTTACTCATTATTTTCTGTGAAATCACGCAGGATCTGAATAGCGGAAGATCCGTATTGATAAAAATCATCGCGCACGAAATCCATAAAGTGGACAATACAGTTAATAAAAGCTTCTTAACAATACGGGTAAATTAAATACTGTTGTAGCAAAACACTTCTTAGCAGTGCCCGCCACTCTGACCAGTACAACAGATCAGACATCTTTTTTTTAAGTCAGAAAAATTGTATGAATCGCGGTCACAATGTCACAAAATTTCAAGAAAAACATTTCAGCAGTTTTTCATGATGCGCAAGCAAAAACACGCGTGAAAAGGTTGTGTCTAATGTTTGTTGTGTGTGTGGTTGTTTATGTTTTGTGGAATTTTTCGGTTTCCAATAACATTATCGTAATATCGTAATATTATACAGCGTGGGAGGGACTATACCGACAAACTTTAACTATAGATTCTAACAACTATTAGGAGTAAAAAATGTTATGTGATGTATAGTCGAAAAACGCTTACTTTCCGAGATATTCATTATTTTGTAAATGAAAAATCCCAAGTGTGTAACAAGCCCTAATAAATGTGACTAAGATACCTTTACTATTTGTTTAAAATCCTTTAACTAAACAGGAATTAACCTTCGCAGTATTTGATGGTAAGCGACTTCGAGGCCAAAAAATTGACCTTTCGTTTCCATTTTACCTTTTTTTTTCTTTTTGATAACTTTTCAGCCAGTAAGGACATGTTTATAACGAGGGGCTTGATTTCCATAAGACTATTAATGTAAAATGACAATATTCGACCCATGTTGATATAACATTTTCTACTCGTCACACCACCAGGAATTCATGGCTAAAGTATGTCGGTATAAGTCCCTCCCACCCTGTATATTCGTAACTACACATCTCAGCAAGGTGTACCATTTTGCTATCTACAACTTATTAAATGCAAATTATTATCGATGGATAATCATTAATATATGGATAAATCAATACCGACCACAAGGTATCTTTACCGGTGGAGCCTAGGAAACTAACAACTCCTTGGGAATGTTCCACAGATTACGAATCTGTGTGAGTGTCAAGGAGTGCCTAAGTAAATCCCTATCCACGTATCCATGTATCTACTAACAATACAAACAGTAGCACTCCTTATACAAGTAGCTGGCCACGTAAGCACCTTGTCATTGTCACGAATTTGACACATTCCAATACAACAGTATACTTATATTACTTTGACACGGTACTAAACTGACCACAAATGTATCCTACCGTTCTTAGTCCATCTAGTCACGCTTGTTCACTGACTCTTCAAAACGACGTATCTGTACGAAACAATGCTTAAAAATGAACCTTGTGCGCCAAAACTTAAGGTCGTGTTTAGAAGTGGAGTAACATCTAGGTTAAGTTGTTTTTCATGGAAGATAGACCTCAAATGTCAACTGACAGTCACGGAGATTGATGAGTTATCTCCACCTGACAGATCTACATGTGAATTGGATGGTATTAGATAGTTGCGACTCAATTTGTTTTCAAAGTAATCCTGACTTTCAATCGCTTTTGGGTCACGTTTTGAATTTGTGTGTTTAAGTTTGGAAACAATTTTGCTCTTATCATAATACCTCGTTTTATTTCAGACGAGTGGACCCGCCAATTGTAACTGATAAGAATTTATCCGCTACAAACTCGTAAGTTACATACCAAGGGCGGTAAAATTAAAAGGCGCGTAAATGACAGCGTCCGAAGTGTATAATGCACCTACTGTCAAGTCTTTCCCTGAAGTGGTATTTTCTGTACATATATTTACAGCCCGGAAGCACGTAATTATACCTGCTATCACGTCTTTCCCCGATTCTTTCTCATTTGCTCAAAGGTTAGCAGGAAGAGTTCTTCAAGAGGGGAGTGAATAGGTTCTTAAAGGGTCGGTAACGCGCACGTAATGCCCCTGGTGTTGCAAGCGTCTATAGGCTGCGGTGACTGCTTACCATCAGGCAGCCGCGTATGTTTATCTGCCACCCTAGTTGTATAAGTTTACCTTTGTACATAACCATTGATCTTTGTATTTTTTCTGTATGATTTTATGTGCAATAAAGTGCTTACATATTTATATATTTATGTCGTTATTGTCAAACTCACTGTACTGCATTTAGCCCCTAATTAGTTATTTGTTTATAATATAACTAACTGGCAAACAAGCTGACGAAAAGCCACCTGATGGAAAGTGGCCTCGCCCTCACATTAGTACATTACACAACTAGGGTGGTAATACAAAGAAAGCCCGAGATCGCAGAAGTTTGCTGCCCGAGCTGCAAGCTAGGGACATAAATATGCGATCGAGGGCTTTCTTTATTACCTCCCGTGTTGTGTACATCATTTTATGTCTACACTTGGCCAGAAAGGGACTTTTTCCGTACCTACACGCAGCGTGCGGAAAAAGCCACTTTATGGCCAGGTGTGGCATAATAGTATTTTATGCAACAGTTGTATAAGTAGGCTCAAAAAATGCGCCCCGTCCCCCCATGTTAGATCAGGTCCTAGGACAGAATAGATTTATACAACTAAAATTTGACGAACTCGGCTGGGCGGGTTATTTTAATGTTGTCGAACGGAAGTAGTTTGCCTAGCCGTTTGATAGAATGGCTAGACGGTCGCATGTTCATCCCGGCACTTAATGAAATGGCGCCGTTTAATGAAAAGGCTAAACAGTTAACCAAATGGCTAATTAAGCTATTCTTATTGTAGTGTCAAAGTATAAAGAGGAACAAGTAGTCCAACTTCGGCCGTTTAGGAGCGCGCGACACACGTCTGTGTGAGTGCGGTCCATACTGGAGCATTCTTACGCATTCTTATTTCTTTGCTTGTAGTGCGTTCGTACACGGCGCGCACACATTCAAGCGCGCGATGTACTCGTACTTTTGTAGGAAGAAAAATTACAGCTAATATAGTGTAGTAGTGTTTTTTTTATTAGCTAAGCTTTGTCGTCATTTACACCCGTAGCTAAGTACAGCCAAAGTTTGTCTGTCTGTTACCTTCTCACGCTTACACCGCTGAAGCGATTTAGATGTTTGGTACGGAGTATTTTTAAGACCCTGGATAGGACTTATGATAGTTTTTACGGAAACAATTCCAAATAGGAATAAACAGAGGAGTGGAAGTTGTATAGGGAATCATTTCTCAAATAAGAGATACTCTAGTTCCTCGCACAACGAATAAGCATTCGCCATACAACGAGGAAACGCTGCCAGCATATTCGGCACCATTTTTAGGGTTCCGTACCAAAATGGTAAAAAAGGAACCCTTATGGTGCGACTCTGTCTGTCTGTCTGTCTGTCTGTCTGTCTGTCTGTCTGTCCGTCTGTCACAGCAAGATATCTCAGGATCTACTAATGCTATCGACTTGAAATTTGGAATAGTGTTAAAAACCCTTAATTCGAGCCTATGGGACAGCAAAAAAATCTTATACCTTTTTTACTTTTTTTTTAAAGGGGACCGAAATGGGATGTCGTAAATCAAAAGTTGAACTAATATATCGAGTGGGATATCAAATGAAAGGGCTTAATATGTCAATTCCAAAACCGTTTTTCTTTTTTTTCTTAGACATGTAGTTTTTGATTGAAGACAAAAAACGTTAAAAAAAATACCATTCCCCCCCTATTATCTCCGAAGATACTGAACAGAAAAATCTGTAATAATTACCGATTATTAATATTATCCTAAATATTACAGGAAAAATAAAACGGTTTTCCTAACTTGCAGCGTTTTTTAGAAATTCGCAAAAATCGTAAGACAACCTTATTTGCTCCTACTAAACTAACCGCGGCATATGTCGATGTATGGGCACAACAGTTTTACAAGAGCAAAGTTAAGTTTGTCCCACCATACTGTTTTTCTTGAAATATTCACGTATCTACTGACGAGTTTGTACGGAACCCTCGGTGCGCGAGTCCGACTCGCACTTGACCGGTTTTTTTTTTACATAATTTTTAGTTTTAAATTCGTTTTATTTTCTTAGGTTTAGTCTAATATTTACTTAAGTTTAGTTTAGTTAATAGTTATATTTTATTTGTTATTTGGATTATTAAATAAATTATTCACTCTACGAAGACAAAGTTGCGGGCAAAGGCTTGAAACAAATAAAGCAACTTCTTAATGGTAACATTCAAATTCAGCAACTTATCTGCGCTGCAAAATATCTGTCTCTTCCCATCAAGGTTAGCACTTAGACGTCTTCACATAAAGGGTTAAATACCATCCAAACAAAAATGAATTCTATACACCTGATAATAAGGTTAAAAGTAATCTAGAACATAATCTAGATCAACACAATCTAGCGCATATAAATCTAGATCGATCGTTTTTGGCTATTTGAATCTAATTATCAGTAACTATGAGTTCAAAATTGCTTGGATTAGTGAGCGATAATCTTAGAGTTATTTTTATAGTGTAATTAGAATAGTAATATTAATTAGTGTTTTGCTTCACTTATAGCAGATACAATTTACGAGGTAAGTACATTAATAAAAGTGACTTATTTATGGCTGGTTATTTAAAATACACAGCCGTCAAATGTATGGTTTGTTACCATATTAGTTATCTCGTTTGCTAAATGCTATTGACTAAATGGACTTTACAAAAAGAGGAGGTTTCTTAGTTGGTTGTATTTTATTTTTAAATGTACCTCAGAACTACCTCATTTTAAAGCGATTTAAAAAAATGTTTATCGATGCTTAATGATGGGATTCATGAGCAGCTGGGGGAACCCCTCAAATCTTATACATACCAGTAGCGTGGCGTCTAAAGAACTCGATTCCTACCGGCTTGCCTAATATCAGGCAATTGAGCACCTTATTCCATACTTCTTAAGGAAAATGTACGCCAAATCTGCACCGGCTTGCCCAAGGATTTCTTTTACGCCACGCCACTGATATATACAGTCATGTATAACAATGTAACTGATGATGGGGTCTATGAAAAGTTTTGGGCAATATTATAAGGTGCTATAGGACTGCCCGTCCACAGGAGAACTGCGGAGACGACTAATATTAACCAATAGAATTTAAGCTCATCTTCGCTCCATTTCAGTGGACATGGAATATGACAATAGGGAACGTGCACGAACTATAGGTGGCAGCATTAAACGACAAAAGAGACACGGCGGACAATAAAGGAAACTATCACCCCTGTCAAATCAAGCTGTCAATGTCAATGATAATATGTAAGTATCAATGTCAAATATAGTAAGTTGTAGCTACAGTGACGTTAATCGTCCTTCAACGCGATAAATTAACGTTATTAACGGCGTTTTTGTCAATGTGGCCCCAGCATGAGAGGGCACATGATTTAGATTGGCGGCACCAGTTGGCAGCACCTTCGTCGTGCACGTTCCCTATTCGATCGATTAATAATGGCTCATTCTGCTCAGCATCACTTCCTAGGACGTCCAGCCTAAGGCCATTTAGATGGAGCGAAAACTCGTATCCGATTTTCATTTCATTTCGGTGATTAATCGATCAACTGTACTCAACGTGCCTGGGTAGCCCGCAATGTAATCAAACTCGCATACGAGTTCTTGCCCCGTCTAACCCCCATGGCCTTAGGCTGCGGCCCTCGGCATACCGTGACGTTGACAGAGACAAAAAAAAGACAGAGTTCCCGCGCTGGATCGCTATGATGAGCCTTGTGAGTCAGAGAGAGCTGATCCCACGGGGACTTCACTAAGATTGATCAATAGTAATTTTTAGTCGTTAGCCGCGATTAAATTGGTTAATCTTAATCGTTAGTCGATTGAATTTTGCCCATCACTGCTTCACGACCCTCAGCAAAGAGGAACACGACGCGGGGAGGACGATATGTAACATTAATTGAAATAATTTTAAGAAAAACATCACATTAGAATTATTACTATCAATTACGGAAAATATACATTTTATTGCAATTTAATTAAAATACCGCTTGACCTATACAAATCAATTATCTTGCATTAAATCCATAATGTAGTAAATATTCAGGTAATGCCGTCCCCAGGTAGCAAACTGACGTCTGAGACGAATAAGGGACGTCATTCATAGGTCATAATAAGGTCGGTCATTATTCGTCGAGAGCGGACGTTATGGTGACGTCAGTTTAGGGTCAGGTCCTAAACAGGACGTCGTATTCACGTCAATTTAAGGCCAGTGTGGAGACGTACCATATTCGGCACAAAATTGACGTTTTACTGACGTCTATTTGGGGTCACTATCCGCACGTACCATTTTCGTCGCAAAGTGGACGTTTTACTGACGTCTATTTGGGGTCACTTTCAGGACGTACCATTTTCGTCGCAAAGTGGACGTTTTGCTGACGTCTTTTTGGGGTCACTTCCGGACGTACCATTTTCGTCGCAAAGTGGACGTTTTACTGACGTCTATTTGGGGTCACTTTCAGGACGTACCATTTTCGTCGCAAAGTGGACGTTTTGCTGACGTCTTTTTGGGGTCACTTCCGGACGTACCATTTTCGTCGCAAAGTGGACGTTTTAATGACGTCTATTTGGGGTCACTATCCGGACGTACCATTTTCGTCGCAAAGTGGACGTTTTAAGGACGTCTATTTGGGGTCACTTTCAGGACGTACCATTTTCGTCGCAAAGTGGACGTTTTAAGGACGTCTATTTGGGGTCACTTTCAGGACGTACCATTTTCGTCGCAAAGTGGACGTTTTGCTGACGTCTTTTTGAAGTCACTATCCAGACGCACCATTCTAGTCACAAAATTGACGTTTCACTGACGTCTATTTTAGGTCACTATCAGGCCCCTATTTCACCAATACTTGACAATTGTCACCTGACAATGGCAATTCGCCATACATTTCTGCCTCGACAAGTAAACGATAGTAACCAGCGTCGATATTTACTAGTAGACCAAGCAATGTACGGTGAATTGTCAATATCAGGTCACAATTGTTTAGTCTCCACAAGAAAATGTAGGACGGGTTAAAGTTTAAGTATGACGTCACAATCACAACGTGCAACGTCAGTACTAATCGTTGTATGGAAAATCAAGTCAATTGCTGTTTCGGTCGCGAAATACTGAGTTTAGGTCCATAGTTGTCATGTTGATACCCCCCCGGTACTGACTTTGGCAATACGTCTGTCTCTTATCAACCATTTTTTATCCTTTACTTTTTACGAGAAATAATGGCTTATTTACGAACGATTTTAAGCAATACAGCATTAATCCTTATACAATTAAGTACATTAAATATATATCAATATGGCCCTTTACGGCATGTAATTTAAATGAATATTTTCGAAGATATTACAGATTTAAAATGCAGGGACATAGCGGTCTGTAGTATACCTACATATTTAGTATCAGCATTTCACCCGTGCGAAGCCGGGGCGGGTCGCTAGTTTCAAATAAATTATGACGATTTATTTCCAATGAATGATGAAATGATTTGGGGTCACTATGGGAAGATTTTATAGTGTGAGGTGCTACCGGAAACTGCAAACAAAGTGTTCCCTCTCTGTCGCACTTGCGAACGAACTTGCAAGTGCGACAGAGAGAGAAAACTTCGTTTGTGTTTCCCGGCAGCACCTCTGTCCGTTATTAGTCTAAATCTGTCGTCCGGTTGACGTCTGTTTTATGACGTATCTGGGGCGCTACAGGCTACAGGGAAACGCAAACCAACTTCGTTTTGCAGTTCCCGGTAGAACCTCTGATCCCGAAAAGCTAAAGAACTATATAAGGAATGCATCTATAATTCCATGACGAAGTCTACCACCATCATAGCGAATGCTCAGGGCAAATACTAATCCATTATAACAAGGTTTTGTATAGCCGGTACTTTTTATGCATAGAAATTCGAAATTTGAACAGTTTCATACTCATTATAAGTATCCGACGTAAAAAATAACGTGTTTTGTTTCTTGATATCAATTTTTCATTCTTTATGTTCTAAAATATTTATACAGTAAAAAAAAACATTTTCGTCTTTTTAAGTGACTTTGAAGTTGATATAAAGTAATTTATTACAGGTTTTTTGATTAATAACAACAAAACAAGCTTGAAATGTGATTTTTAAAAACATCGACTGTTGGAACGGAACGGAATTCTGACATTTTGATTTTCCCTCCTTTTTCGTTGGCTTGGCTTGCCCTGCCCCTCCCCTCGCTTGCCCGGCCGCCATTGTTGTGTTGTGTCGTACGCGTCCGTTACTGTGCTGTGTTTGTGCGTTTCAAGACTTAAGAGAAATAAATTTCATCAAGATCAAACAACTAATATGTACTCAGTGATACAATTTAGTGACAAAGACGGTGGGACAGTATCGGTAATTAACAATCAGTGCTTTACGCCAAGGCGTTGTGAAGTTTTTTGGCCACCCGTTAAAGGAACTAAGGCGTTTGAAAAAGTTTTGGTTGATGCTGCGACACCAGATGAAAAATGGAAATTATACACCGTGCAAAGAGTTTTTTGTGAGACTGGTAAGCATATTTTAATATGTTTTTTACGAACCACATGGATTTGGCTATGGGTACCTATATAAAACTAAAAGCAAGTTAACAGTGCCGCTTTCGGTTGATTTAGTGATTAGTGTGAGTCCATACAAATTACAAAAGCTACTCGCACTTGCAGCAAATGTATGAACTCTAATCACTAATCAGTGTAAACAGGCCATAAGGTTCGTTTCCTGACTATGGTATTTGGATGCAATATTAAACCTGATTTATCGAGAGCTTACTGATGTTGGTGAAAGTTTTCTGTGACTGTTCAGTTTTTCCAAGATAAAATGTGTACTTTATATAGGTATGCATTTTTAACCTTTTCACTAGGTATACATTTTATAATAACTTAGCACTAGCTCAGGCATGCCGGCATTGACTGAGGGATGCATTATGTTGTATTCATTTATTATTTTTGCATGTTGTGTGTATTTTTTTATTTCATTTGCATGTGAAGATGATATAGAGAAAGCCAAGAAAAAACTGAAACTGGTTGAGGATACCTCAGACTTACAGACTGATGCAGAAGCGGAACCAAGTCTCAAACGGAAAAGGCCAATAAGATATTATATTTCTAGCAGTGACGAAGATAATGACAATCGAATAAGGCCACCACTGTTAAAGAAAAAGACGGTTAACAAATTACAAACCAAATTACAAACATTTCAAGCTGCTGGCAATGTATGCTTAGAAGCTGGCAATGGCAAAGGTGAGTTTTATAGTCAATGGTAGTTATGAATAAAAATGCCATGGAAGTTTTTTCCTTTTGTGATAATATGGACCCCTAAAAATCATGAGTGATTAAATGTATTTTAACTAGTTTTTTTTTACATGTAATTGTATAGGTAAACAGTAAATTTCAAAGTAACTTCAAAAATAATATATTATGTTCTGTGCAGATACCCATCAAGGTCAGCCAAACATTACCCAAGGAACTCCTTCAACACCAGAAAGTGAGTAAATTATAATGAATACATAATAGAATATTATTCTTAGTTAAAAATTAGGTTTAGTAGGGTTTCATAAAAATGCATCACATTTTAAAAGGTGATCAGGTAAGGTAACCTTCGACATAAAAAAAATAGCTTGTTCAGTCTGGCTCACATACTTGATTAACTGCTGAAATGTGACTAGTAATTTTTGTGAAACCCTGTAATTATAATGTATTACTAAGGCCGACAACAATGAAAACCATAAAATATAATACATATTAACTTAATGTCTTTACATCATTACATACATATTAACGTAAAGAAGATACTGTGGTAGCGATTGGCAAAAGAACTTTATAGTGCACTTACTGTAATGCCCTTAAACGGGAAGATACAAAACTTCAACTAATTTCAATGTTTTTTTTAAATTCATTCCTTAAACAAACATTTAGACGTTAACATGTTCTACGCGGACGAAGTCGCGGGGCAACAGCTAGTCTTTAATAGGCAGGTACTGGAAAAGTTCTGCATTGTTTATGTTTTTTATGTTGTCAGATATAGCAGATGACGGCGAGGGGCGCCTAACTCCGATTGCACGGCTTGATGGTCCTCGGTGTCGATATGAACAACCGCCGAATCTAGGCAGCGACGTGCCAGCAACGCCATCGTGTGCTCAGGGATTAACAGGTAGGTAATTATACTATGATGTGTATTACTTTTTATTGGACTATTGGGAATGTTACTTAGTACTCTCTCCATATTTTTGTTATAATGTAGTAACCACTAATGCCGTCTGTACGCACCAGCCGGGACAGTAGGAGACAGGTTTATAACTTATTAAAAACTATATAGCAGTTGAACGCGACTTCTTTTGCCTAGATTTTGGTTATAATCGCTATCCCACGGTAACTAAATTTATCCTAAAACACAGGTTTACCTATCTTAGGGAGCAGGGTTTTTATTTTTAAGGAAAATTGTAAATTGCTCTATGAAATAAATAAACTTAAGTATCCAATTTTTCGAGATAAAAGTAGTCTATGTCCTTCTACAAGGTCACATCTACTCCTAGGTAGGTATACCAAAATTCATCAAAATGGATTCAGCAGTTTGGGTGTGAAAAGGTAACGGATAGACAGAATTCCTTTCGCATTTATAATATTAGTATGGATGAATGAAATTGAGTGCCTATCTCGCGGTGTCTCAGCAAGTGTGTACAGTCGGCATAACATATATTTCATTTATTTCATAATGCAAAAACCATGGTTACAACAAACAAGATAAGGTCATACATGGTAACCCTGTAAGGGCGTAGCAAAATATATAATTATTTTTTATGAACCCCCCCCCACGCAAAAAGAGAGGGGTGTTATAAGTTTAACGTGTCTGTCTGTCTGTGTATCTGTCTGTGGTATCGTAGCTCCCAAAAGGATGAAACGATTTTCGTTTAGATTTTTTTGTGTCAAATATAATTTTATCCCGAGTGTTCTTAACCATGTTTCATGAAAATCTGTTCAGCCGTTTTTGAGATATTCAACTTTGAAATGATAATTTCGGGGGTTTCTCAACTTTTCTAAGTTGTAGTTATTTTTATATTAATTGCATGCATGAAATCGAAACGTAAGAATTTTTTTTTACTTTATGTATGGCAGCCAATATATCGTAGCGTCAAAATGGTCAACTGTATGTTCAGTCGACGTCACAGATATGTTTACACTTTTGCACCTTATTCCATTGTAGCAGAAGCATTACTGAAAAAAGATAAATAGTGAAACATTGCACCAATAGGCGGCCATGTAGCTTCAGAGCTATCTATTCCAGGCAACTTACGTAAGAAAGATGGAAGGGACAGCTTGAAGCAGGTGGTACAATTTATAGTTACATATATAAACACGGATTCAATACCTACACACAACAAGATGTAAAAAGTTAGGTCTGATCAGCAATGTATTTGCTAGTTGACAAATATACCTACATTGTTTTGTTTATTACAGGTTTCATACATGAGAACTTTTGGAGGCAGAGATATTTCCAGCAAAGTGTCTCGGATAATGAAATTTTGTTTCACTGACCAGCTAGCTGAACAGTATAACTTCTATGGGAAAAGATCTAACAAAAAGCCCTTCTGCCAACTGCGCCTGCGAGAGAGTATCGTGGGTAAGTTTAACATAACACATAACTGTAAGGCCGTGTCCCCAGTAGGCGAGCTGTGAGCGGCTGGCTAACTCTGAGGGTGCTACCTCACCTATCGATCGATCATCGATCGGCATCGATAGATGACAATCGA
The DNA here is from genome assembly GCA_947034925.1 of Eudemis profundana. Classification (NCBI taxonomy): domain Eukaryota; kingdom Metazoa; phylum Arthropoda; class Insecta; order Lepidoptera; family Tortricidae; genus Eudemis; species Eudemis profundana. The sequence goes on from OX344811.1 coordinate 2,163,481, forward strand.
TTAGTGTGGTAGCTTTGGGTGATCGACGGATACACTATCAACCGATAGTTTCTACTAGACCAATCGATGGTCTAGTAGAAACTATCGGCTGACGTCGTTCTACCATCGATGGATGCCGTCGATCGATTATCGATGGATTGGTCTAGTAGAAACTATCGGTCGACGTCGACTGTACCATTCTACCATCGATCGATTATCGATCGATTGGTGTGGTAACACCCTGAGCGACGTTACGGTTGCTAACTCAATGTTGAGTGCGCGAACTGTGCCGCCTACCGGGCACATCGTTCGCTGTGAATCAGCCACTCAATGAACGAGTCAGCAAGCGATACGCTACGCACGCTGTATGGACACTCCATTTCAAAATTATAGGGACGCAAACTGGAAGCAAACAGCCGCTCACTGTTCGCCTAATGGGGATGCAGCCTTCTGAAGCTTACTTTAAAAAAATGTGTTTATCTATTTTAACTCCTGACGCAAACGTCTGTTTCTCTACGGCTTTGTAGTTCCGAAAAGATTAAGCGAGATAGTTTTAGCTTTGTTTGATGAAAATCGGTACAGTTGTTTTTAAGATATTCAACTTTGAAATATTTCGAAGGTTAGTTAAGATTCAGAGAATTTAAAAACCATGGCAGCTTCGTGATTTGAACTGCAGCCTCTCAAGCAGAAGGTCGTAGGTTGGAACACTTGGAACCCCAAACTATGTGCGTAAATTCTCAATTTATTTTGAAATTTATCGTGAGCTTTTCGTTGAAAGAATACATCGGGAGGAAACCTGCACATATCAGCTGTTTAATGTTATTTGTGAAGTTCCAAATCCGCACTGGGCCCGCGTGGGAAATACAGCCCAAGCCCTATCAATTTGAGAGGTGACCTGTGCCCAGCAGTGGGACATATGCTGGAGATGGAGATTTTGCGTAGTTATAACATTAACAAATGTATTATGTCTTTATAGAAGGAGTTGTCACCACAACATCTGGGTCTACAGCTAAAGAAGTAGAAGATTCCATAAAAATTTGGTTAAAGCATGCCCCTGAGAGAATTATTAAGAGGAGCAAAGGAAGCAGAGTTAAGTGTAATTTAAAATTTACAAGAAAGTACTACAGCTGGAAGTGCGTGCTCTTCCTTAGTTAATTTGCCATGTACTTTATATAATAATTCTCAATCTGAAATTGTATCACAAGGTTCTACTAATAATTCCAATGTATTGATGTAACATGACATTCCTGATGAAAGTCATATTACTACGTTTGATGATGAGCATTCACTATCTGATTCAGATTCTGTTAAATCTATTATTTCTCTTAAGTCTTGAAGCGCACAAGCACAGCACAGTAACGGAAGCGTACGACACAACCCCCCCCCCCCCCCCCCCTCACTGCAAAATGTAATACGGGAATTAATAAAGTTGTGAAACTTATGTGGTATGATACCTGTAGGTGTGGTGTTTAAAACCCACAACTCTCCCCTCCCCATCCCCGGCCGCTTCACCCCCCCCCCCCCCCTCAGTGAAATGTGCTCCTTCACCGGATTTTTTACTTCTTTTCGAAAACTATTATAGATACGGAAAAAGTGTTCCAAGGCAAAATTAAACCTCATTAAACTGTAAACAAAATATGTCATGTTTTATTTTGATAGGATTGAGGATTTTCACGCTAAAGCTAATTGAAATAATAAATTTATGTTTAAAGTACGTGTTGAGTTAAAATCATTTCTCAGAATATGAATTAACGTTAGTATAGGTATTATTTTTGGAATGTTATGTATAAATAGCTATAAAATCACAAAATGCATCATAATACAGTACAGTATACACTATAATCTTCTCTTCATCTTGTCCCGGATTTTCTAATCGTTCTCTCCATAATTTTTGTTAGGACACTAGACCCCAGCAACTATTACCTACAACCGTAGTTCAGCGCAAGCCAACTTTAACGCAGCTGCATCCTTTTTCGTTAGCTTCAGTTTGAAAACCGTCAATCCTATCAAAATAAGATATATAACATGTTGACACATTTTCCATATCTATAATAGTTTTCGAAAAAAGTGAGAAATCCGGTGAAGGGGGACATTTCACTGTGACGGGGGGGGGGGGGGGGGGGGGTAAAGCGGCCGGGGGAGGGGAGAGTTGTGGGTTTTAAACACCACACCGTAGTATAAGTCCAATATTTTAGAGATAACACTGTTATTTTAAGTCTTTGAAAAATAAAAACTTTAAAAATTACCTAATTATACTTGTTTTTTTTAGCAATAGAAATAAGGAAACAATCATATCGTGAGCACGGTTGACCTACAGGGGATGCATAATGCTGGCATCCCCCGTAGGTCCTGACGTGTACAGTCAACCAATTGATTCCTAGGCCATCATAGAACCTTGTCATAGTAGTGACGTACGTACATCGTATCTAGCGACGTACATCACTTTACTATGACAGGGTTCTATGGTGGCCTAGGAATCATATTGGTTGACTGTACGGCCTTGTAACGTCAGTGGCTGCCCTAATATGTACGGCCCAGTAACGTCCCTATGAATCTAGTATATGACGTCACTCCAACGTCAGTGGCTGCCCTAATATGTACGGCCCAGTAACGTCCCTATGAATCTAGTATATGACGTCACTCCAACGTCAGTGGCTGCCCTAATATGTACGGCCCAGTAACGTCCCTATGAATTCAGTATATGACGTCACTCCAACGTCAGTGACTGCCCTAATATGGACGGCCCAGTAACGTCCCTATGAATTCAGTATATGACGTCACTCCAACGTCAGTGGCTGCCCTAATATGTACGGCCCAGTAACGTCCCTATGAATCCAGTATATGACGTCACTCCAACGTCAGTAACTGCCCTAATATGTACGGCCCAGTAACGTCCCTATGAATTCAGTATATGACGTCTCTCTAACGTCTCTAAATTGACGTCTTGAGGCTGTGACAAATTGACGTCATCTGCTGGGACCCCCCGACGTCAAGAAATGACGTCTCTTACGTCGAGCAGTACCGTAAACGGACGACATAATGACGTCTAAATGCTACCTGGGCCTTAAGGACTA